>CM053771.1:391598785-391619644 GCA_028658325.1 Potorous gilbertii
ACAACTATAGGAGGGAGGTGCTATTATTCTTGTTTTCCAGTACTCCTACTCCTATTATATGGGAAGCCAGGAGGCACACTGGATGGAGCTCTGGGCCTCAAATCAGGGAAACCTGGGTTCCCATCTGGACTCAAATACTTCCTAGCTGTGTGACCCTTGGCAAGTCACTTAATCTCAATTTGCCTTGGTTTACTCGTCTATAAAATGGAAATAACAACAGTACCTACCTCCCCATATTGTTGTGAAAATCAAAAGAGATATTCATAAATCCCTTTGCACAGTGAGGAGGTGCTATATAAATGTTAACAATGACAATGAGTCCAATCACCACCAGAGTAGGACCCACCTGGGCCTATGAAAGCAATGCCTTAGACCATGAGGGGCAATGCAGCCGTAAGACTATCTGCACAGTAGTCACCATGGTGGTCATCAGGAACTATATACCCAGTCATTACTGGAAGACCAACAGAGGCAAGTGGATCTCCACAGAATAATTTGCTTAGCCAAGATGGCGCAGCCAGCAAAGTACATTCCCAGTGACATATGACACAATAGCATCGTCAGAAGACATCAATAGTTCCGTAGCATTAGAATTGTGAGTTGCGCTTCCACACATGTTCCCCATGTCTAGAACCTTCATGTGTGCTCTCTGCGCATATTCATTATCCTCCTAGTGGTGTGTACATTTGTCAGAGAGTAGGCCCCATGTTTAAGGAGGGTATGAGTACTCAATTGCAAATCTTCTTACTACCCTTTCTGGTAGAGTGAATGGATTGAAATAGCAAGAAATACCTGAATGAAAATCCCAACTCAATAGTTAGTATCAAAGTTTAGAGATGGAAGAGACATAGGTATGTGACCATGGGCAAATAATTTAATCTCTTTGTCTTTTGCTTCCTTGTGTGTAAAAGAAGAGAATTGTATTTGATGATGTCATGGGTCCCTTTAAAACTGTGAAACTATTTCCTTAATACCTTTGTTATGTCCTGTAACTAATAATGCAGAATGTAAACCAATGGTAGGGTTTTGGGAGTTACCATTTTGAGTGGAAGTGGACTCATAGAGTTTTGTATATTGAATTTTTAATACCTATTTTGGGATCCCCACATGTAAGAAGGTCATGTTCTAAATATTATATGAAATTCCATTGAAAAAGAAATATTTGCCTGTCACTGTTAATATAATTAACAACTGAGTGTGCCTTAGTAGTTTCTTTTTTGATATATCTATTGTTTTCAAGATAATAATCCATTTTTGTGAAAAATACTTAAGTTCTCACTTTAAGGGTCTTATAGGTGTTTATTAGTATCCCCTACCTTCCCCCCCATGCTTTATTAGAGAATTGTCATGAGTTGTAGCGATGCTTTATTTACCTTATCAAGCAAAACTAGATTGCTCCTTGGAACATAGACAAGACCTATGATAATTGAAGGTACATTGTGCGGTTGACTTGATATCATAGGACCTGACTTTAGAGGCGCAAGGACTTTAGAGGTCACATACAGCAAATTCTACTAGTCTGAATAATGAATCTCATGGTGCAGTCTTGTTCTTGAAAATATGGTTATCTAAAATATGATAATTGACTCCTCCAATGAAAATATGCAATTCAAATTCAAATAATGCAACCACTTGACTAGATTCATTACTTACACTAATTGGGACCCAGCCATAGTCCAATCCCTTCATTTGTAAAATATGGAAACTGAGATCTAAGCAACTTGTCCAATGTACGCAAGTAGAGCCAGGTTTTGAACCTAGATGCATATATCCAAGGGCATTTCCATTGAACATACTCCCAAATGTTAGTTCTCTCAACTAGTATTTGGGAGACCTTGGGCAAAATAAAACTTCTGTGACTTTCAGTTTCCTCATCTATAAAATGGAGAATTGTACTAAATGATTTTTAATAGAGTTATGACCTTAATAATGATAACTCACATGAATACAATGACCTTAAGGTTACTTAATGCTGTCCTCATCAAAATGGTATGAGGTAAGTAGTACAAATATTATTCCCATTTTAGAGATAAAAGAACTGAGAGATTAAATTATTACGACAGGATCCCACAGCTGGTAAGTGTGAGCCCAAACTTCCAGGCTCTGAGTACAATGCACTATACAACGAGATCACATACATCCCCTGACTGGTAGAATCTTCCACTGGCACAATCTTTAAGAACCCAGGGTTACCTCCATCCCACAATGGAGCACTGAAATGAGGCTCCATGAAACATACCATCTCTAAATATTACTGTGTATGTTGTTCCAAAAGTAACTGCAAAAGAAGAAGAAGAAGAGGAGGAAAAAGAAGAACAAAGATTTTAGAAAGTAAAGATACCATATGATGACTGGAGCTCATTATAGAAACTGAAATATATATACATATATATATGTGTGTGTGTGTATGTATATATATATATATATATATATACATACATAGACATACACACAAACATATATAATATACATAAATACATATATGCACAAAAATACCTGCATACATACACACACACACCCATATATATAATATCCTTTCATCACAGAAGTCTGTCTGATTCTCTGCTCCCAGTTCCATAGGGTTTAATATCAAACACACAAAGCTGCAGAGAAGGGGAAACTTTCCCCCTGATGTAATTGCCTTCACTGACTAGGCTTATTAAGACCAGGAGAGACCTTTTATGTCTTCTTACTGTCTTTTTAGTCAATAAACAAAATGATAACTGATTAAACTGCAGGACAGAGTCCTGGGCAATTACTCATCTGGGCTACTTGCTTCATCAGAAAATTACAATAAGCCTAACTTCAGTTGCAGAGCAAAGCCTAAATATTCACTAGGTCATAGATCTCTTTACATGTAGACATTATAGTCAGTTTGGGATTTTTAAATTTTTTTTATTTCTTTGTTTTCTCAGCACTTAGTACAAGGTCTGGTACACACTAAGTACTGAATACTTATGTTCATGACTTGGCATTTACATTATTGGAGTCATTGTGCATGTATATTTTCTCCCCTTGGGTCCACACATTTCACTTTGCATCAACTCACATGCCTTCCCATGCTTTACTGCAGTCATCTGGAAACTGAGGTCTAAGCAACTTGTCATAGTCATGGTTTTTGTGGAGTAATAGCCTGTTACATTCTCATGTCACAATTTATTTTGCTATTTTCAAATTGAATGGTATATATTTTGGTTCTAGTTCTTTGCTAATTACAGAAAGTACTGCTATAAATGTTTTGGTATATACAGGGCCTTTCTTTTTATCATTGACCTTTTTAAAATATATGCCTAACAGTGTGTCAAAAAGTACGCATTCAGTAGCCACTTTCTTAACATAATTCCAAATTGCTTTCCAGAATAGTTAGACCAATTTACAGTTCCCCCAGCAAGGCATTAGTTTCCCAACTCCTTCAGCATTGACTCTTTATCTTTTTCATCTTTGCATACTGACAATGTGAGATGAAAACTCAGAACTGTTTTAATATGCATATCTCTTATTAAGAATCTGGTCTTATCTGATTAATGGTTTGTAGCTTTTCCTTTAAGACAAGTTTAACCAGAGTCTTTCAATCAATTTTCCCTGAGGGTAAGGGGAGGGACTTTTAGTCTTACATATTTTAATTAATTGCTTATCTGTCTGGAATATCACACGCTTATAAGGGATATTTAATACAAATTTTCCCAGTTAAATACTTCCTTTCTTATCCTAGTTGCATTGATTTTGTTCATGCAAAAATTTCTCAATTTCATATGAATCTAAACTAGCAACTTTATCTTTTCTAATTGTCTCTACATGTATTAGAAATTTACCCCCATGCAGTTAAAGCTATGAAATTGATTTATTTTCTATTTTGCTTTTATGTTATAACCTTTAATATTTACATAACATTGAATTTATTGTGGTATTTGGTGGAATACACTGATATAAGTTTACTTTCTCTGAGACTGTGCTCCTAACAATTTTTGTTAAATAAGGTTTTTAGTTTTTTAGTTGAATTAAAAAATATTTCCTGTCTCTTCTGTTCTATTGATCTATGATTTTATTTTTAACTAGTGCCAAATAGTTTTGATGACAATTTCTTTATAGTATTACTTGAAATCTGGAAGTAACTTGCTATTACTTTTTATCACTTTCTCTTAATATGCTTGATAACTCTTTCTTCCAAAAAAAACTGTTGATATTTTATCATTCTTTGTAAAGTGTTCCCTTATTGGTTTGTTTAGCATAACACCAAACCAGTTCGTTAATTTAGGAGGTGATGTCATTTTTATTTTGTTAGCATGAGCTCTGAATATCTCTTCTAATGCCTATTTATTTAAGTAATTCTCTATTTCTTCAAGGAGAATTTTATATCTATACAGGTCTTGAGTGTGTTTCCATAAATCAACACTCAGATATTTTATTCATTTTGTAGTTATTTTTAATGGGACTTCCCTTTCTTTCATCTATTGTCTTCGCTATTATTATTATGTTTTTTTTTTTACATTTCCACTTGGGAAAGGTGTTGATTTTTCTGGGTTTATCCTAAATCTTGCTACTTTATTGAACCTATTAATTTTTTCAGTTCATTTCTTCGCTAGTTCTCTACTAGCAAACCCACTACTCTGAATTCTTAGTTTTATAGCTGTACATAGCATGTCCTGATAATTTTTTTCATTTTTCTCTGTTGAGATTTTGCCTTGCTCATTTTAAATTTTGTCAATCTGATCTTTACCCTCTCCATTTGAGAAAAAAAAATCACTAAAAGTTTATTTATTTTTGTCAGTCTTTTAAAATAGTTTTTAACTTTTTAAAATTAATTCTATATAGTTTATTTTTTAAATTTTCTAATTAATCTGTCTCTCCTCTGATTTTCAAGTTGTCCTAATTTGTGCATATTTTCATTTGATTAGTTGATTTTCTATTTTTAATTTCACATTCTGTTTATTAAGTCTCTTGCATGTTAAATTTGTATTTTCCTGCATTTCCTTCAAAATTTCTTTTCTTTTATGTTTTTTTCTTATTTTAATTCAGTACTTAATTTCTTGTTTTCTTCTAGTTTTGCTTAATTTTTTAAAAATTATTTCTCTATTGCAATGGGATTCTTCCTTTCCCCAATCCCATTTCTGGCCCTTCTCTAATTTTAAGTTTTTTTGAAATTGCTGACTTATTTTTCCTCCTGTAATTATTTATTTCTTCCCCATTTTCTGCCACTTTGTTCCCTCTCAGTTAAATGGTTAGATCAGAATCACTCTTTCTTTTCTTTCCCCCAACTTATTATACTTATTTGTGTTCTTTTAATTCACCTTTTCCTATTTTGGTCTTTTTCTGACAATTAGAATAGATGTAATGCAATGTGTAGAACTGATGAAAAGACATTTTGTATTTTGCCTTGCTCTGCATTATTTTGTTCAGGGGGGAAACTTCAAATTGCACATTAGTAGGGTAAACACAAAGAATCATTAGATGAAATCTGGTACTCCTCTAATTTTTTTTTCATGGATTATTTTTTTATTCAGATCATATATTCATTTTGAGTTTATTGTCTTGTACATAGTATGTAGAATGCAGTAACTGTTTCTGTTTTATTCAGGAACCCTGAGGGTCTTCCTCTCCCAGTTTGATTTTCTTTTCTTTCTTTTTTTTTTTTATTAAAGGGGCCAACCCTTGAGGGTCTATTCATTGAATGGGTATATCTTACTCAAAATGAGAATCTGATAAGATCTCAGCCTAAAATATACAGGATTTCCCTTTGAATCTTGGGCCATCTCCAGTCATCCTGAAGAATATCTGGCTACTAGATCCTGATGGCTCAGGAGGAGAAAGTAAGATTGGTGACCTTTCACATCCCTCCCTCACTCAAATCAAAGTCAACCACAGATCATGCCATCATCTTGATGTCATAGTTCTCTTTGTGAATGAAGGCCAAATACAACAATAACAATTGTCTTTTATAATACAATATATTTAAAATATCAAACTTTTTCAAATATCCTCAAGAATTTTCTTTTAAAAAATAAATTTTATAATTATTCGTTGTTTTTAAATCTTTATATTTCCTCATGTATCCCTTTCAGAGAGATTTTTTTTATTTCAAATAATTTTTCTGAACTAATACCAAAATAAATGACATTATATACAATGTTTCCTACCCATAATCCCTTTCTGAAAAGAAAGGAAGGAGGTATATTGGAAGTTCACTTATCCTAACTGTATGCTACCTTGGGCTGTTTTTCCCCTCTTACTACCACTTCTAGATATTCTGACCTGGCTATATCATTAAATAATCTTATGACTTTGGACAAGTCACTTAAGCAATCCAGTCTTCAGTTCCTTTACTTCTAGTTTTGAACATATAATCCTACAATATCTGCTGCTTCCAATTTTCAAATTGTTTGACTAATTTTCCAAATTAATTGTCTAAGTCTGTAATACATGAGCACATCATTTCATTTAGTAGCAGAAAAGAGATTAAAAAGGCTGACTAAAATTTTAAATACAGGATTAAAAATGGAAAGGAGCTTATTATACTGCACTTGAACCAATAAATTTTTAGTCCTGGGGTTATTCTTCCTCACAAAACAAGCACAGAAAAACTTTAAAGAGAAAATCAATAACCAGAGGACCTCCTGTCTTCTTTCACAGTATGAAATTGATTTCTGTCATTAATAAAAAAAATTAAATGATATTCTAGGAGAGAGAAAATAGATTGCAACCTGACAGGCTACTGTGCTGACAAAAATAAAATTGAATCATTTTCAGGGAAAGTTTATCTCCCCAAAAATGAGATGAAAATATTAATAAACTCTTTAAAGTTTACTTAAAATATTTTGGTGCTTTATTGTTTATTTTATGATGATGAAAACATGGTTTTGGAAGTCAATCAAGTGTTAATAATAATATTACTATATAATATTGTTAATTTAATACCTACACCTATCAAAAGGCCCACTGTTCCCTATCAGTTGTTGTTTCAGTCATGTTCTATTTTTGTGACTTCTTGGACCTTACTATCCACGGGGTTTTCTTGTCAAAGATACTGGAGTGGCTTGCCATTTCAGATTTGAACTCAGGTCTTCCTGACTCCAGGCCCAGCACTCTATCCTCTGAACCACCTGAGTGTCACTGTTCTCTATAGCCTCTGTCACCTAACCCTAATGTCTAGACTGTCTAAAAGAAAGTAGGTGTCAAAATGAAAGGAACATTGAGCCTGGAGTCAGGAAAACTTAAGTTAAAATCCAACCTTCCACAATTATTAACTATATCTTAGTAAGTTATTAATCTCTGACTGCTTTATTTTTCTCAACTGTGACACAGGGCTAACAATAGCACCTAATTCCAAGGGTTGTTGTGAGGATAAAATAATTGTAAAGCACATAACACAGTGCCTGGCATAGCACACACTTCATAATTGCTTGTTTCCTTTCTTCTTCCCTGCCTCAAAGGGACTGGATTAAATATAATTCCTCCCAAAGGAAGATATCCTCTTCCAATTTTGTGTTCAACATATGTAAAATTGAACTTAAAAAAACAACCATCAATTTCTTTCCCCACATTCTTCCCACCCTCTGACTTTACGGACAATAGTAACACTACCATTCTTCTATCCACTCACTCTTGAAATCCTGAATCCTCTTTAACTCCAGCCCTCATTGATCACACATCCAAGAAGTTTCCAAGGTCTACATGTTCTACCCCTCTATCATGTTTCACCTGACTGCACCTTTCTATTTCAACTACCACTACCTTGGTTCAGATTACCATTGCTTCTCAACTTATACTGCAATAGCATAGGTATGTCTATCTTCTTACCTCTCCAATGCCTTCTATATACTGCTGCCAGATTTTAAAAATCTGGTTGTATTAGCCCATTATTTAAAATATTCAATGTTTTTCAATTGCTTAACCAAAAAAATTCCAATTCCCTTAGCTTTCCATAACCTAATTCCAATCTCTATATACTGATTTCATGTTATTTTTCTTCAGTAATCATATCCTTTAGTCAATTAGGATTATCGATCATTCCCTGAATATATCACATACTCTTGAACTTGTGTGACTTTGCTCATTCAGCTGCCTATAATTAGAATGCTACTTCTCGTCTTAACCTGTTTACATCTTGACCAACTTTCAAATCCAACTAAAGGTTAAATCCTGTGGAAGAAGCAATAAAATAACATCTCCTTCCATTCAGGTTAGGATGGCTTTTACTTAAAAGGTATGAAGACATTCCTCAAGATATGGTTGACTCAGGGAACTATAGGCTCAGACTGTTGTTATTTTCTTATAACCTGAGTACAAAGCAGTCACAACCAGCTAGATAGAAGAGCCCTCAGAAGCTTGGCTGGCAGATTATGATATCAGCTTTGATCAGTTAAATTAACTCAAAGGAATCTGAATGCCTTTTCCTGTCAAATATCCTCTCCTATGGATAAGTATTTCATCTTTTGTTAATTGCTGAATTGGGCATTTCATTTTTGTTTCATTATCAGATCTAAACTATCTGGGGACAAGCCCAGTCTAAAACACCTTCCCTTTTAAAGTGGTCTAGGATCTCTTTAGCTAGCAGTGATTGCTCTTTCTTTTGCTTAAGTATGTTCAAGTTAATCTCAGTCAGAACTGGAAGCTATGGGGTAAAAGTTATAGGGAAGAGTTTGTTAGCTCAATATTATATATTCTTTATAACAGGGATATCAAAAAGTAGAAAAGCTGTCCTTAGGAGATTGTAAATTTCCCATTACTAGATGTCTTTTAGAAGAGGCTGGATATGGTAGAGGGTGATTCTTACTTTATTACAGATTGGAATATACAACTTAAAACTCTGTAATTCTCAATCATCTTTACCAAACCTTGGCTGAGGTATAACTCTCTTCTAAAACAGTTCCCATGAACAGTTAGCTACTACTAGTGCCATGGAACTCACCACTACTTCTCAGGAGATCTCATTCCACTTCTGGTTTCTGGGCCAGGACTGACTCATTGAGGTCAATACAATAATTCAAGCTTGGAACTGGAACACAATAAAACACTTGTGAGGCATAAAAATAAAATAAAGATACCTTTACTAGTAATAAGGATGAAAAGCTAAATATTCACATTCATCAAAAGTGTCATCCCCAAGGCAAAATGACCACCAGAAGAATTAATGTCAACAAATTAGAGCTCTTCTCTGAGTGTGAACATTTTGTTGCTAACTTGGAGGGAGAGTTGAGCCAACACACAGATGGCAACAGTAGAGCAGAAAAGGAATGGGCAACTTTCAGAGATTTGGTGTACAGCAATGCATTTGCTCATCTGGGTCAGAACACTCATGAACACCAAGACTGGTTTGATGAAAATGATGGGGAAATTTAGAAACCACTAAATAAAAATGAGAACTCCACAGGATTTACCAGCAGGAGAGTTCATCCACCTCTAAGAAGGCAGCATTTAATTCCATCCAAAGCAAAGTACAAGTAAAGCTTAGAGAGGTGTAGGATCCCTGACTCAGTAAGAAGGCAGATGAAATTCAGTTTTATGCTGATAGTAACAATCCCTGAAAACTATTTATGGACCAAAAACCTGTGGTGCATCACAGCTATTCAGTGCTGATGGAGCCACATTGATTAGTGATAAGGATGTGATCCTAGAGAGATGAGCTGAACACTTCCATAGTGTTCTCCACAGACCATCATCAATCAATGCTGAGGCCACTGACCATTTATCTCAGGTTAAAGTCAATCTCTCCTTGCTGAACTTCCAACTGAAGAAGAGATTTTGAGGGCTTTTGGGCTCCTTTCATGCAGTAAAGAAACTGGGCTGATTCTATTCCAGTGGAGATTTGCTCACAAAAAGCTGACTGAATTTTTCTAGGTTATATGGCAAGAACTCCTCCAGGAGTTCAAGGATACCTTTGGTGTCCATCTCTATAAAGGTAAAACAAATAGATTGTCCTGTGACAATCACAGGGGAGTCTTTCTCTTAGTCATTGCTGGCAAGAGTCTTACCAGAGTCCCCCTTAATAGGTAAATCCTTCACTTGGAAAATGATCATATACCTGAGAGCCAATATGGCTTCAGAAATAACCAAGGAACAGTTGATGTGGTGTTTGCTGCCCAACAACTCCGGGAGAAATGCCAGGAGCAGTACACAACATTTGTGGATCTGACCAAGGCCTTTCACACTGTTAGTCATGAGAGCTTATGGAAAATTATGTCAATATTTGGTTGCCCAGAGAAGTTCATCAGCATTATACATCAATTTCATGATGGTATGTTGGCCTGGGTTCTAGATAGTGCACAATGCTCTTGTGCCTTTCCAGTCACCAATGGAGTGAAACAGGGCTGCATGCTTGCTTCCATGCTTCTTAGCATGATGTTTTCAGTCATGATGTCAAATGTTTTCAATGAGGATAAACATGGCATCAAGGCCAACTACCATACTGATGGTAAGTTCTTCAATTTGAAAAGGCTACACAAGTCAAGACCAAAGTGGAAGGAGTGTTGGTACATGATTTTCTGTTTGCAAATGATTGTGCACTCAATGCAGCCTCTAAAGCTGAGATGCAACAAAGTATGGATCAATTCTCTGCTGTATGTGCTCATTTTAATTTAATATAAATAATAAAATTAATATAAATAATAAAATTTAATAATTAATACCAGGAAAACACAAGTGCTCCATCAGCCCCTGGTACAGCATCCATATGTGGAACCCTTAGTTACAACAAATGAAGTAGTTTTGAATGCTGTGGATAAGTTCACTTACCTTGGTAGCATACTTTCCAGGAATGTACACATTGACAATGAAGCTGACACATGCATTGCCAAAGCTAGCTCAAAATTTAAAAGACTCCGAAGAAAAGTTTGAGAGAGAAGAGGTATTAGACTGACTACCAAACTGAAAGTCTACAGAGCCGTTGTTCTGACTTCATTGTTATATGCCTGTGAAACATGGACAGTCTACCAGCTCCATGTCAGGAAACTAAATTGATTCCATTTGAACTGTCTTATGAAGATTGTATGGATCACCTGGCAGAATAAGGTACCAGACACTGAGATCCTTGCTTAAGCTGAACTGCCAAGTGTTTGAACTATGCTCTAGAAAGCTCAACTCTGATGAGGTGGTCACGTCGTTTGAATGTAAAATGTACGCTTGCCAGAAAGACTATTTTATGGAGAACTTGCACGGAGCAGGAGATCACATGGTGGCCAGAAGAAGCGATGCTAGGGCACTCTAAAGGTCTCTCTCAAAACCTTTGGATTTGATTGTGCAACATGGGAGACACTGGCACAGGACCACTTAGCATGGTGTGCCCACATCAGAAAGGGTGCTGTGCTCTGTGAGCTGAATAGAGACAGCACAAGCAGAAATTTGGGCTATCTATTCCAAATATTCACATGGACTATCTGGGCCCCACCTGTGCTAGAGCATTCCAAGTTAGTGTTGGTCTGAACAGCCACAGTTGGACACACTGAAATTTGAGTGATATCACTGGTGATATCATCTTGGTCCTCCTTGAGAATGAAGGACAAGCACCAACCAGGAACAGCAAGGAAGTGCACCACTGATGACATCTATGATGCAGTTACCAATCTCCATCTCACATTTGAGTCATCTATAAAGTGTTACCTAGAGGTTATAACATTACAAGCTGTTGCAGTATCTGAGCTGATACCAGGATTCACCCCCTATCACCATCGCTTCAGTGCTTACTGGGTCATGAGTCAAAACCTCTCTCTCCCTGGAAACTCCATTAAGGGAATGAGATAAAGTCCATATCCCTTTAGAATCATCTAATGAGTGTTGTTCCTATCTTCTGCAGATTATTAGTAAAGATTCTTCCTGACCTTGAGAGTAAAGGAAATTTTCTTCTTTGTCTGGGACCTTCTCAAGCTGAAATATTCCTGCACTGCACTGACTTCCTCCCACTGGTGAATTTTTGTTCGTTTTTCCTCTGGGAGCCTCTAGTTTGTAGATGGACCCATCCCAGTGATACTTCATTCCTTTTCTGGTTTTATTTCTGATTCTGGATTTTGCCACTGCATAAGTACCTACACACACACACACACACACACACACACACACACACACACACACACACACACACACCAACTTCCTTTTATGTTTTGTTCTACTTCCATTCGCATATAAGCTCCTTAGCAACATAGGCTGTCTTTCTATTTGCTTGTAATTGTATTTCAAATATAATTTCACCTCCCCCACGCCATTAGAAAGCAAAGCACCTCTCAAAAATGTCACCAAACATTTCCAGGAAGGAATTATCTGAACCATCTCAGAAGAAAGGACACCTATCAATTAAGGTAACCTGAATCATTTCCTGCAGATATCTAGAACCTTATAATGGGACAAAAAACTTTAAACCTTTGAGACTTTTAAGACCTTGTACCCCCATGTAAGAAACAGAATAAGTAAAGGCTAGATACATTTGATCAACATCACATTTAAAAATTGCTCTAATACTTATCCCATAAGTCTTCCTCCAGGGCAGGTCCGAGAAATTACTGGTCAAGAGCCCTCTTTTTTCCTAGGTACAATTTGTTCCATTATAGATATAACTTCTGGGAAGTGTATGATGAAAAATTGTAATCATTTCATGACTACATTTCTACATTTACAAATAATACCAGCTGCCCAAGAATGATATAGGGGATGAAAAGCCAGGTGAATATGATGAAACTAAGTCCAATTTCAGACTTGCTTCAGAATAAAATGGGTGTTTTGATCAGAAGCAATAGAAACATAAAATAGAATAGGTCATAAAAAAGAATGAATTGTATAAGAGCTTTAATGACAGCTGTCTTTGTAATGTCAGCCTTGACTGACAGTGGCAGTGCCATGTTCTGAATAAATGTTGATTACAGTAAGATAAGCCTTCATGCCCTAAGATAGGCAAAAGGGCCAGTATGATTAATTTGCCAGTAGGTATCAGGCAGAGAACCACACAGAATCATACCATATTGATCTTTAAGGGTGATTTTTCCTATTTGAAAAATGAACTCTCTTGAGTTAAGGAGATCACATGGTCCTGTGGCCACTGGCATCACAGACATTATGCTGGCATTGATGATAGACCCAGACTCCAATTTCTGCCACTTTTGTAAAGTCACAAACTTGGTAAGTCAACTCATCACAAGGAGTGTAGACAGATAGTCCTTGGGTTCAAAGACTGCATACAATTTGGCAAAGCCCAGAAATCCTTTGGCTTCTCAAGTTATTAAGATGATGATACCTTGGGAATAGAAGGCATAGAGACAGTATAGATGGTAAAGCCTGTGATCTTCCATTTCATCTAAAAAAATTGATTTTTTTTTTTTACTTCTCTAAGATTTAAAACTCTGTAGGTAGTCAAGCAGGTAGGTATAGGACATTTTTCACACATGGCTATCTAGGGTTTTAGGACAATCAAGGTCAGGAGAGAGGGAAAAGTAAAAGAGTAAAATGCTCTTAATGAGAGTAGATTTTCCCACCTCCAAGTCATACCATATGGGATGGCCAAGGGCCTGGGGAGAGGTTGATGAGAAAGGAAAGGAGGACATGGTATCACTAGTAAGAGATAAATTTTTAAATTTCCTCAGAATCAACAGTTTTTTGTTTTCTTTTCTTCTGCGTTTTTGTTTTTTGGAGATTTTTGTGGCAGGGAAATGTCTATTATTAGAGCTTCTCCAAGGTGATGGTTTGGTAAACAAAAACAGGAGGAGACTCCATTATAGCAGTTAACTCAAGTAAATTTTCCTTCTATTTTTTTTTTTTGCCTGTAGCAAGCTAAAGACCCCTGTTACCCACCTCCACCCATAATTCTCCCACCTTTGAGTGAAAAGGAAAAGTCATACTCTCAGGGACAGCCAAAGGGTACCACAGGGAAAATAACTCTACTCATATGAAGGTAGGCAGCAGAAAGAGGAAGCAGTCTTTTGAGAAATACTATTCTATCTACCACCAAATGCAGAAGAGGCAGAATTCTTTAGAAAAATAAAAGAAAAAATCTTGCTACTTCTGTAAAGTAATAGTAAAGAACTAGTTCAAAGGAAGCAACATCACCAGACTTTCCAAATAAACTTCCTATATTTTAGGTACAGGAATCATGGAATATGTCTTCCATTTTCCCTTTTTTTGTATCCCATTGGACACAGTGCCTGGCATATAGTAAAGAATTAACAAATACTTGTTGATTTTGGAAATCAACTGAGGCCCAAAAAGCTTGTGGTTTACTCAAAGTCATAAAGTTAATTAACCATGGTTACAAAACATAAGAACTAGAATTATTTGAAATATGAATGTCATACTTCGAGAGAGCACATGATATGTACATAACATTTAAGGGTTCCATCAACACTAAGGTTGAATTTTTGCTTTTCAAAAATGGCTTTTCTTTCAATTCTTACATGTCTCTGTATCTGAAGCTAAAGAATACTATTACATTAAATGGCCATACTTTCATCTCCCCTCAAGTACCTTAGGATTTTGTATGGATTGTAAATTCAGTGAATAATCAATCTGTAATTTTCTCACATAGCTAACAGGGGTGGGGGTTAAGAGGGGAAAAATGTTCTAAATTGGGTTATAAAAACATAATAGACAAAACTGAAAAGAACTTTATACACCATCTTGTTTTGTAGGTGCAGAAATGGTAGCACAAAGAGGTAAAGTAATTTGCCCAAGATCATGTAACATTAATAGAGTCAGGATTTGAATGCAATCCATCAGACTCCATATTTAGCTCTTTCAACTTCACCATTCTAGGAAACGCAATTCAAATGAGCAGGAAGTAAGCGCCAACTATGTGCAGGACATTGTGCTACAAAGACAAAAGCAAATTGTCCCTACCCGCATGGAATTTACAATAAGTTTTGGGATATAACACACTCAAAGAAAAGTAAACACAAAATGAATATGAAAAAATCCAAAGCAATGAAGGAGAATTTCAACTGCTAAGAGAACTGGGAAACGTCTGACATAAACAGAAGCAGCCGAGCTAGGAATTCCAAAGTGTTTGGAATTATAAGAAGTGGAGATGAAGAAGTTAAATGCAGGACTCTAGATCATTAAAATTCCATCAAGTGGACACAGTCAACCAGGATGTTTTAGGCAAAGTGAATATCCTTGGTTTCTCCTTGCTGAAAACGATCTCTACGTCCTCAGATCTTTATAGAGCATTGTGTTTCCTTTCTTTCCCCCACCATGCTCTCTCTTGCATTATTGGAAGCTAGGTAGAAGAGTGGATAGAGCAGTGGATCCAGAGTCAGAAAGATCTGAGTTCAAATCCTGCCTCAGATACTTGTTAGTTGTGTGACCCTTGGTAAGTCACTTAAATTTTCTCAGTCTTAGTTTTCTCATCTGTAAAATAGAGATAACAACAGTACCTACCTTACAGGGATATTGGGAGAACCAAACAAGATATATGCAAAATAGTTCTTGTTACTGTCATTTCGGTTTCATCTGACACTTTGTGAACCCATTTGGAGTTTTCTTGGCAAAGATACTGGAGTGGTTTGCCATCTCCTTCTTCAGCTCATTTTACAGATAAGGAAACTGAGGCCAACAGGGTTTTGTGACTTTCCCAGGATTACACACCTAGTAAGAGAAGCCAGATTTGAACTCAGGTCTTCCTGACTCCAGTCCCAACCCACTGCACCACTAAGAATCAGATGAGATATCTATAGAATGCTTAGCACATCTTAAAACACTATATAAGTACTAAATATTATTATTCATATTCCACAGCCACAAATTCTATCTCCATCATTAGTGTGTAACTCCTTGAAAGAAAGCATTCTAATAATCACAGAGCCTTGTAGGAAAGTTCTTAATAAATATTTATGGAATTTAATTGAATTGGAAATTTTTGAGGGGCAGGGGCCTTGTCTCTCATTTTTAACACATCTTTTGTATCCCTTGGTGTGTAGCACAGAGTTATATACTAAGTAGGTGCTCAGTAAGTCCTTGATAAATGATTATAGAACCATGGACAAATCATTTAAGTTATCCAGGCCTCAGTGTACTTAAATACATAAACCAATTTGAAATAAGAACCATTAAACTGAGAATCGGGAGCCCTGATTTTAGTATTAGTTCTGCCACTGACTAGCTAAATGAACTTGAGAAAGCCGTTTCAGATCCGTGGGACTCAACTTTCTTGTAAAATGAAGGGAATGTATTAGATTTTTTTAAAAGCTTTTTTCAGCTATAACATTCTGTTACTATCATTCTATGACACTGCATGTGAACATGCTTTGAAAAGTATAAAGTGCATAAGACAAGGGTATTTCAAGCCCTGATTTGAAAGATAAATATATTTATGGAACTACTATAGGCAACTAATAATAGGTAAAAGTTCAATCAAGTTGAAAATGTTTCTTTATTAAACAAGCTACTTGTGTAGTTTTAAACCCCTTCATTTTTTGAGTTTTCAGGAATTATCAACTTATTTCTGAAAAGCATGACCTACAAAAGTTTCAAAAGTATAGCAATCTTTTATCTGTTTACCTTTAAAATAATGTACCAACTTAAGCTGGTAACCTTAACTTGAGAATATTACCTCCTGTAAGGAGACTCACATCTTTCCTTATGATTCACTGTGGTTTTGTTATTATCAGGTAGAACACAGCCCAAGGTTATTAACAGGTAAATGAAACTGCTATGCACAGAGAGTGGTTCAGATTAATGCCTTTTCACCAGACTCATGTTAGAAATATGGGGCAAAGCCGACAAACCAAACAGTAAGTGAAATCAGAAAAAGTATGGGAATAGGGTCAGCAACTCTAGTAGAGGAAACAGCATGAAAAGATGCATAATGGAACACGCTAGGAAGGTAGGTCATTAGTAGGAAGAAACCCACCAAGGTTATTCATTTGATTTGATTGTTTTTAAAATAAAGAAAATATAAATGTAATTTGTTTTTTCAGTTGATCTTACTCTGATGCCCTGTTGTAGCAGTGGTTAACCTGAAATATCAGTGTTCGTAGAAAACAAATTTTTGCAAATAAGTCTAAGGAGAGATTACTGTCTCTTGTTGGAGGACCAAAAAGTTAAACTCAAGATTCAAATTCATTACCAGCTTGAATAAAAGGTGGTCTTTCAACCACAAAAATTTCTAAAGGGCAATGACAAAATCATGTGAGCGCTGTCAGTGAATAGAGTGCTGTCAGTGAATATAGTGCCCACACTGATAGTATTTTTCTTTTCTTTCCTTTCTTTTTTTCCTTTTCTTTCCTTTTCCTCCCTTTATTTTCATAGCATCACTTTTTGTTGAAGCTAAGAACTAGAAAGAAATTGGTTGCCCAATATTTAAAGAACAGCCAAACAAATCTGTAGATTTTAAAGTAATATGATCAGAGTATTGACAATGAAGTAGTTGATATCTCTCTAATCC
The DNA here is from genome assembly GCA_028658325.1 of Potorous gilbertii. Lineage (NCBI taxonomy): Eukaryota > Metazoa > Chordata > Mammalia > Diprotodontia > Potoroidae > Potorous > Potorous gilbertii. Next base: position 391,616,139 of record CM053771.1, read on the forward strand.
ACATCATGAAGTATTTTCTCAATTACACCATTTTCAAGGTTCCCAAAAGAGAACATGATTGTTTGTTGTTCGTTTTTCATTCTCAAAGATGAATATTGATATCAGGAAGGTGGTGTCTTGAATTGCAAATGCCTTGCTAGATTAAGTGAGGCAGAAGTGTGCAAAGTCATCAGCCTCACTCTCTCTTCCAGAGTCATGGAAGACCAGAGGGCAAGACATAGGTCAGAATCAGAAGACCTGGTGAGGGACCCAGACTATCAAGCCAGAACTAGAAACCTACTAATGTCAACACCAAAACTTTCTTCAATATACACTGGACAAGATGCAGAACCACTTTAATGAAGCTCTTCTCCCTCTAATCCCATTATCTTGAAAATTGCAATCCTCATATATCAATATATCAATATCCAGCTTTACTTTCTTCTGCTGCTTTGTCATCATTAAAATGAGCATTGAAGGTACTTTTAACAACATTATCTTTCTCAAATAAGACTACAGTTCTCATTCTTAAAAATCTCCTAGATTTGGGGCACAGCCAAGATGGTCAAGTAGAAGCACAGATCTGTCTCTTAAAAGACCTGTAAAAAATGACTCTAAACAAATTCTAGAGCAGCAGAAGCCACAAAATGATAGAATGAAACAGATTTCCAGCCCAAGACAGTCTGGATGGACAACAGGAAAGGTCTATCACACCAGGCTCAGAACAGAACGTAGCCCAGCATGGGACAGCAAGGACAGAACTGGAGCAGGTTTCAGGGTATCAAATCATAGATAGCTGCTTCAGTTTCCAGATTTCTCAACCCACAAATGCCAAAGACAAATTCAAAGGTCAGTGAGAAAACTCTTTTATCAGGGTGAGAGGGGAGCATGGTCAGGCCCAAGACCCAGCCACTGAAGCAGTGGAGTCCACTTCTGGAGCTCTCAGCTTACAGACCCTGGGGGAATCGAGCAGCTGATCTGGGCCTCAGTCCTGAGTGGTGTTCCTGGGGTGAGAAAGAGTGCTGCCATGGCAGAGGTGGTGGCAGCTATGGAGGAAGAATCCTACTCACAGTTCCAGTGCAGAAAAGAGTGCTTTTGGTTGCTCACAGACCATGAGATATCTCAAAGAACAGAACATAAAACCTCTGAAGTCTAGGGTAGAATACCCTCCACTTGACAAAGTACTCAAAACTCAAGAAATTGAGTGGATAAGTGCCCAAAAGGGGAAAAATAAGACTATAGAAGGTTACTGTCTTGGTGAAGAGGCATTTTCTTCCATTCTTTCAGATGAGAAAGAGCAAACCATTCAACCAGAGGAAGACAGCAAGGTCAAGGCTTCTACATCCAAAGCCTCCAAAAACATATGCAATGGTCTCAGGCCATGGAAGAGCTCAAAAAGGATTTTGAAAATCAAATAAGAGAAGTGGAGGAAAAATTGGGGAAAGAAAGCAGAGCAGTGCAAGAAAATCATAAAATGCAAGTCAATAGCTTGCTAAAGGAGACTCAAAAAATTGCTGACGAAAATAACAGCTTTAAAAATAGACTAATTCAAATGACAAAAGAAGTCCAAAAGGCCAATGAGAAGAAGAATGCTTTAAAAAGCAGAACTGGCCAAATGGAAAAGGAGGGCCAAAAGCTCACTAAAGAAAATAGTTCTTTAAATATTAGAATGGAGCAGATGGACATTAATAACTTTATGAGAAACTGAGAAATCATAAAGCAAAAGAATGAAAAAAATAGAAGACAATGTGAAATATCTCATTGGAAAAACAACTGACCTAGAAAATAGATCCAGGAGAGATAATTTAAATATGATTGGTCTACCTGAAAACCATGATAAAACAAAAAGCCTAGACATCATTTTCCAAGAAATTATCAAGGAAAACTGCCCTGATATTCTAGAACCAGATAGTATAGTAGAAAAGGAAAGAATTCACAGATCAACTCTTGAAAAAGATCCCTAAAGAAAAACTCCTAGGAATATTGTAGTCAAACTCCAGTGTTCCCAGGTCAGGCACAAAATATTACAAGCAGTCAGAAAAAAACAATTCAAGTATTGTGGAAACACAGTCAGAATAACACAAGATTTAGCAACTTCTACACTAAGGGATCAAAGGGCTTGGAATATGATATTCCTCTGGTCAAAAGAGCTAGGATTAAAAGAATCCTACCTACCCAGAAAAACTGAGTAAAATACTTCAGGGGAAAAAATAGAATTTCAAAGAAATAGAGGACTTCTAAGCACTCAATGAATAAACCATGCACACACACACACACACACACACACACACACACACGCACATGATGAAAGAGATGAAAGGAAATAAGTGAGCCTTACACTCATGGGATTTGGTTAAGAAGGAAATAACATACACTCAATTGGATATGGGCATTTATTTTACCCTGCAGACAGGCAAGGGGGAAGGAGATAGGAGAGGGAACATAAATCAATGGGACAACAAATTGGGGAAAGGGATAATTAGAAGCAAACATTATTTTGGGAGGACAGGTCAAGGGAGAGAGTGGAATAAAAGAAGAGCAGAATAGGACACAGGGAAATGTGTTTAGTCTTTTGCAATGTAACTATTATGGAAGTGTTTTGCATGGTTACATGTGTATGACCTATATTGAATTGTTTGCTTTCTCAATGAGGGTGGGTAGAAAGAGAGGAAAGTAGAGAATATGTAACTCAAAGTTTTAATAATGAATGTTAAAAACTGTTTTAGTATGCAACTGGGAAATAAGATGTAAAGGCAATGGGGTATACAAATCTTTTTCTCTACAGGAAAAGAGAGGAGAGGAGGATGGAAGGGGGAGTGTAATAGAAGGGAGGATAGACTGCAGGAAGGGGAGGATGGCATACATGCTATCCTGGAATAGGGATTGGGAAGAGATGGGAAGAAAATTTTGAATTCAAATTCTTGTGGAAGTGAATGTTGAGAACTGAAAAATAAATAAATTATATATTAAAAAAAAAAAGAATTGAGGGAAGGAAAAAAAATTTCCTCAATTGAAAGGTAGAAAGCATGCAAGCTGCTGGCTGGGGCATAAGGTTCCTTTGCCCATTTGAGCACTATGGGTCTCCGGATGGTCCTATAACAATTCTCCCTTTTGACTACCTTTTTAACTGCTACAATCAGCCATCAAAACATTCCTGGACAACAGGACAAGAAATTCCCAGAAACTATAAAAGCTGTCATCAAGAAAAGAGAGAAAGGGTGATCTGTGAATTGCTGAAAGGAGAATAAAAAGGGCTTTTTGGTGAAGAAAGTTAATAAAATACATGTTTTTAAAAAGTCTCTAAAGTGAAATGTAAAAAGAGAGACTCAGACTGGTAGGACAGCAATATAGAAAACTATCCTTCATATGAATGTGCTAAGAGGACCTTTCTGAAGATAGAGAAGTGACAAAGACTGATGACAAAGCCTACAGGAGAAAAATGACTTACTAACTACCAGGAAGTTTTAATTTGAGATAGTTGTCAAGTGGAAATGCCAACAGGGAAGTCAGCATAAAAGTAAAAACTA
>CM053771.1:391626287-391655611 GCA_028658325.1 Potorous gilbertii
GCATATCTCTTCGTCGTCATCAGAGAGGAATGGAGGAATCATCTTCTCAAGAAAATAACCATCTGTGGTCTTAGTTTTTTTCCCTTTTCTGGGCATTTTCCCAGCCAGTTCCTTGACTTCTGAGAGTCCTCTCCACCCCCTGGCCCAGATCTGCCCAGCTAGTGCTTGGGGTCTGGGATTCAAATGCTGCTCCCCAGCCTCAGGGCTTTTGGCAGCAGGCCTGACTGCTCTTCAATGGGAGCTTATCTGCTGGTTCTCAGGTGGGGGCAGGGTCACCTCTCAGGCTCAGTTCCCTCAGGGGGTTTATGCAGAGACCTTTTGTAATGGAGCTGAGGTGGAGCTCCTGCCTGCTCTTCGAGCCTCTGGCCAAGCGGCCTCTGCCTCTGCCGGGGCCGCAGCCTCCCAAGGGTGTCCGAGTCCCGGAGATACCCCGCTCCCCTCTCAGCCCGTCTCTCTCACTGACCTGTGCGTCTGAGGGTAGAGGGACCTTCGCGGCCTCCCGGAGATTCAGGTCTCTGAAGCCTGCTGGGGTCTGTTCGCGCCTCTCAGTGCAGTGTGGCCGAGGCAGGGGAGGGGAGCGCTCTGCAAGGCAGGGCTCTGCTCCCGTGTGGGGTACCTTTGTGGTCGGTTTTTCAGGGCTCTCTGCAATGGAAATCTCCTTCACTGTGTTGCTGTGCGGCTTCCACTGTTCCAGAATTTGTCAGGAGTTCTTTTTACAGGAAATCTATGGGCTGTGGATTCGGAGCTAGCAAATGTGAGTCTTTCTACTCCGCCATCTTGGCTCCGCCCCCTGGTTAATGCAATTAAAAATAATTAAACCAAATTATCAAAAATGAAAAGGGTGAAAATACCACCAATGAAGATGAAATTAAAGCAATTACTAAGAATTAGTTTGACCAGTTATATGTCAGTAAAAATGACCATCTCAGTGAAATGAATGAATACTTATGAAAATACAAACTGCCCAAATTAACGGAAGAGGAAATAAAGTATTTAAATAACCTTACCATAGAAATTTAAATTGAACAAGCCATCAATGAACTTCATAAGAAAAAATTCCTGGGACTGAATGGATTCATTTACAAGTGAATTCTATCAAAAATTTAAAGAAAATTCAATATCAATACTATATCAACTATTTTTAAGATAAGGTAAAGAAGTCTTATCAGATTCTTTTTAATGACACAAATATGATTTTGATGCTTAAGTCAAGGAGAGTATAGAGAAAGAAAACTATAGACCAGTTTCCTGAATAAATATCAGTGAAAAAATTTTAAATAAAATACTTTCAAGGAGATGACAGCAATATGTTACAAAGATTTTACAGTATGACCTAGTGGGATTTATACCAAGATGGGACTAGTTTAATATTAGAATTAGGAAAACTGTAAACATAATTGACCATATCAGCAAAAATCACATGATTAGATAGATAGATGTGGAAAAAACCTTTAGCATAAAACAGTAACCATTCCTATTAAAAACACAAAAATATTTTTGGAATATTTCTTAAAATGATAATGAATATCTATCTAAAACCAAGATCAAACACTTTCTATAATGGGGATAGACTTGAAGTCTTTCCGATAAGATCAGGAGTGAAGCAAGGATGTCCATTATCAACACTACTATTCAATATTGCATTAGAAATTCTAGCTATAGCAATAAAGAAATTGAAGGAATTTAAAATAGGCAAGAGGAACAAAACTCTTTGCAGGTAATATAGTAGCATACTTTGAGAACCTTAGAGAACAAACTAGTTAAACAATTAAAATCAGCAGGGTTGAAATATATTAAATAAATCCACACAAATCATCAGCATTTTAATATACTACCAATACAATCTACAGCAAGAGAGAGAGAGAAATCCCACCTGTAACTGCAGGGAATATAAAATACTTGGAAATCTACCTGCCAAGACAAACCCAGAGATTATATAAACACAATCGCAAAACACTTTTCATGGGAATAAAGTTAGATCTACACAATTGGAAAAAAATACGGTACTCAGTGGGCCAAGCCAATATATAAAAAATGATAATACTACCTAATTTATCTTTACATTACCACAGCAATGATACTACCAAAGAATTATATTTTTTCCAAAGAATCATTTTGCCGAGTTAGAAAAAATAGTAACAAAATTCATTTGGAAGAACAAAAGATGAAGAAATATCCAGGGAATCAATTAAAAAAAAAGATGTTAAAGAAGGTGGCCTAGCAGTTCCAGATTTTAAACTATATTACAAAGCACTAATCATCAAAATGTCTGTTACTGGCTAACAAATAGCATGGTGGATCAGTGAATGGAAGACTCAGAATACAGAGTAGTAAATAACCATAGTAATCTAGTGTTTGTTAAACCCCAAGATCTAAGCTTTGGGAGTAAGAACTCATCATTTGACAAAAATTTCTGGGTAAACTTGAAAGTATTTTGGCAGAAACTATCATAGATCAACATTTCACATCGTATACCAAAATAAGGTCAAAATGAATAAAAGATTTAGACATAAAGGGTGATGTCCTAAGTAAATTAGAGGAGAATAGAAAACCTGTAGCTTTATGAATAAGGGAAGAGTTTATCCTCAAATAAGACATAAAGAGGATTACAGAAAGTAAAATAATTTTGATTGTATGAAATTAAAAAGCTTTTGCACAAACAAAACTAATAGAGCCAAAATTAGAAGAAAACAGGAAACTTACATCAAGTTTCTCTGATCAAAGCATCATTTTTCAAATATATAGGGAACTGATATGATCAAGATAATTATCAAAGAAAATTTCAAAAGACCCATGATGAAAAATGCTCTCCACTTCCAGAAAGAACTGATGAACTCTGGATACATATTGAAGGATATTTTTATTATTTTATTTTGCTTGTATTTTGTTTTGCAACATGGTTAATACAAAAATATGTTTTGCATAACTTCCCATGTATAATCAATATCAAATTGCTTGCTTTCTCAAGAAATGAGGAGGGATGAGAAGGAAAGAAAGAAGAAATTTTTAAGTCAAAATAAATTATTTGATTGTTAAAATTTTTTCCACGTAATTGGAAAATATTTAATGATATAATGAAGAATATATATATTTTTTAAATTAATGGGCTAATAAAAACTTCTCAGGCATATGCTGTCTAACCATTTTTATTTCATTTGCTTTCAGTAGAATCTCACTACAGCCCAATGCATCACCCTCCCATCCTTCCACACAGCCTTTTTGTGAGTGTGTGCTAGTATGAATTGTAATTACCACTGGTGGTTTATAAAGTACAGTTGATGCAAATTCATGAATTTCTTTCCCTACATATTCAAGTTTGTAGAATAGACTGACAATGAAAGCTTTGTCTGGTGTGAAATGTTCAGGAGGCAATAACCTTATCAAGTAAGGTAATATTGTGATAAATCTTTGCTTTTCATCCTTTCAATTACTGCAGAATGCACAATATTTGTACATCCTGGGAGCATTGTGAAGACTAAGGTCAAAGTAGCAATCAGGCTGGCTTTTACTTTATGTAAATTTCAATATATAAAGTACTACCTAAGTCCCTTTGTTCCTAGACTAATACTGGGTTTTCCTTGCTTTATAAACTTGAGTTGGACCATTCCAATTTTGTATGTGTGTGTATAGTTTTACTGTGATGTGTTTAGATATCACAACAATGCACAGTTAGGTATATCATATGATATGAAAACGGAGGTGACCTAATAATTCTATGTAAAAATGTAAACATTCTCAGGAGATGATTTGATCTTATGTCATTCCTAATCTCAGAGAGGATTTCAAACAAACTAACATAGATATAGCTATGTCTGTCATATGTTCAAAGATTTTAGGGACTATTTAAAAGCAATTCTATAGAACATAGTTTTATTGAGTCAGCCTAAATCTATGCTACTGTAGTTAATGCTTATTTAAGGGTCAAAATCTCTAACAGTCCCCCCATAAAAATATGTTCATTGCATACCTTTAATTAAAAGAGGATTTCATGTAGATGTAATACAGCCTCTGATTTTAGCTAATCAAAAAACCCTCAAATGATCTACTTAAAAGAATCATTTGAATGTTCAGGCTTTTACATCTTTGTTATGATAACTTTACAAAGCAATTGTATTACTTTTTTCCTTGAAGCAAAACTCATTTGTTTGTTTTTACTTAAACTATCAGAGCTCCTGGGTCTAGTTTATTGTTCAGAAATTATCTGTATATGATCAAGTCTCAGCATATGGGATATATCAGCTCCATAACAGGCTTGGTATTTGAAAATTCATATTCTCAAAACAGCAGTCTCTAACAGTCTATTTCTGCACTTCTTGCACATATCGGTATTATCTGCAACTATTATATTATAAAATTTTATATATATTTTAAGCTGCATGTTTATCTGCTTTGCTTTTATTCAATATTATGGGCCTCTTGGAGAATAGGGTCAGAAAGGTCTTCCACATTGTGCTTCATATCTCGCAGGCTTCTGTAATAATAATTTGTTGCTGATTTGAAAGAGACTGTGACCTCTGTATTTTCTAATGCCTGCCTGGTGCTATGCAGCCAGGGGTCAATAAATAAATATTCATTGATGATGTCCAAGATATTTGGCTTTAGAAAAGTCCATCTGTTTTCTCTTTAGAAAGATAGAAATTATGACAGAAAGTTTTCCCCTTAGGAAAATGTTCTTTGAAAGATGAGATTCACAAATGAAGTTTCCATACATGTTCTGGGCGTTCTCTTCTGGGACATTGCAAATATAATTTTTAAAATATATGCCAATTTCTTCAAAAATATTTTAAACAAAGATTTGAAGATACATATTTTGTCAGTTTATAATTCAATAAAAATAATTCAAAAAATTGATCAATTTATTTTATGTTTTCTATATGATTGGTTGGTTGGTTGTTGTCCTCTGTTCTTGAGTATCATGAGTAGAAAGAAGCACACTGCCCTGTTTAGTTTCATTGGTGACTGGAAAGCACAAGTGTATAGTCCATTATCCAGAAACCATGAAGTATGTCACCCCCCTTTTCCCCTCCATTGGAAAAGCTTTTTCTTTCCTCTTCCATGAGAGAAAATTTGCCCCATTCCATTGCTCCCTTTCTCCTCCCAATCTATTCATCTCTCACCTCTTAATTTTATTTTTATCGCCTATATTGAATTGGTTGCCTTCTCCATGGGAATGGTTGGGGAGGGAGGAAGGAAGAGAAGCTGGAACTCAAGGTTTTAGGAACAAATGTTGAGAATTGTTTTTGCATTCAACTGGGAAATAAGAAATACAGGTCAAGGGAAGGTGGAAAAGTGCTAACAACTGGGGGCATCATAAAATGTCTTCTGTAGTAGGAGATACTTGAACCAAACTATAAGGAAGCTCAGGATGCCAAGAGGAGGAAACTTTCAGGCAAAAAGGAGGCAACTGAGTATGGAGAGAAACAGAGAACCAGGATTTAAATCTCTGAGCAAGTCACTTCCTCTCTCTCAGCCTCAGTCTCCACATCTGTAAAAACAAAGGAATTAATTGGCTTGAGTGGTTTCTGAGATTTATGGTTTTATGATCCTATATAAAGGCACAGAGGCTGAAGATTGAATATTTATGGAGAACAGCAGCTAATAGGCCAATTTAGCTGAAACACAGTGGAAGAGTAACTTCAGAAAAGTCTGGAAAGATAATTAGAAGAAAAACTGATTAATTTTCCTGATTTTACACTATACCACACTACAGTTGATATTTTAATCAAAATATTTAGGGATTTAGAGGATTAAAAACTCTGTATGAATGAACAAAGTGACCTGGAAGCCAAAAACAACTCAATCCCTTGAGAAGGGAATTATAATTTTCATATTAACTGATATATGTGTAATGAATATACTAATAATTTAGTTTTCTCAGGACCTGCCTCTCTGGCCCAGGAGGCAGCTTGAACCAATCAATCAAAACTTTCACAACATTCACAATCCCTGGAACTTAAATGAAAAGAGTCAAATATTGTCAAACCTGTGCACATCACAGAACTCTGGTTCTGCCCCCTAGAAGAGGTGGTCACAACCCCCAATGACTTGACTCCAGAATTGTTGTATTTTGGATTTGTGGGGTTTTTTATGGGAAATAACTGATTTTTTGTAATCCACATTGCCCCTTGGTTCCCCACTTGTTATTTAAGTATATAACCTGTGCTTTTACTTCAGCCAGAGGGAACATTTCTCACTCTGAAACTGATTAATTAAATTAGTTGATTACTGGCACTCATGTCTCTAGGCCTGCTTTGTGGAGCTCTGCACATTCTCAGGTTGGAGACCAACAGTAAAAATCCTGTTAATGCCCCCTTAGGTCTCATTAAGAAGTATGGTACTCAGAAAAAGGGGCAGAGAGTGAAAGTTCTGCTGTATTCCCTCATGCTCAGATCAAATCTAGAATATTGTTTTCAGTTGTGGGATTTACAGCTTAGAAAGGATATTCATGCCCTGAGAAGCATTCAGAAAAGAACAACTCTGTTGGTGAAGAGGCTTGGAGTCAAAGACTATTTATGAGGCTCTTGTGTGGAAAATGGATTACATTTGACACTTGACCCAGAGGGCAGAACTAGGAGAAGGGAAAAGTAGTAGAGAGGAATGTCAAGATAATTTTCCTAACATTTAGAGCTGTACAAATGTTGAATGGGCTGCTTCCTCTGATTTTCCTTTCCTTGCCATCTTGTTGGGGATATTTTTTGGAGGGGAAGGCAGAGGTGAAGAAGGATTTTTAGTCATGTATCTATTGGACCAGATGACCTCTGAGGCCATTCTCAGCTCTGAAATATAGACTTATTCAATCTCAGAAGGGAATCCACAAGCGTAACAATTTGCTTTCTTCCTCAAAATCAGCAGGATGTCATTGGCAATCTGGTAACATTTCAAATTGTGAGCCAGCTGCATTGAGATGCTACAGACCAGTGCCCTCCTCTGTGCATGATTTGTATCCTACCTTTAAATAACCTCCCTGATGTAAGTGAATTTAGTCAGCAAATGTTTTCCAAAGCAACAGGAAAGTATTTCTTATGCTAAAGCTTTTCCAATCCTGACATTAACCATTAGCAGTTGATAGTTTGCACTTAACTTCTGACCTTAAATATGAATTGGTCCTTCAGATAAGTGTCATTGCTTTAGGAGAGCATCAGTTGCCTAAAGAAAATGTGCCCATCATTTCAAAGATTCTGATAATCATCCCAACTGTGGCATTGACATCATGTCTGTGGTTTTTTCTAATTTAATCTAGCCTTTTTCAGAAGCCACTCCAGTATTTTCTCTCTTTGTTATTTTTCAGTGAAAGATTATACTGCTCTTATTTCTGTGTCAGGCCTTGTAACAAAATTCAAATTTATTAAAGCTTGATAAAACTCTAAATTATAGATAAATTATCAATCTGAAGTGATGGAGAAAATTTCTACTCTGGAAGTTTAATTAAATTACCAAATCACCAAAAAATGTTCCTGCTAAATGTCACTAGTCATTGAGGATCAGAGAAGAAAATGTACTTTATGGATTTTGTGAACTTTAAAGCACTCTACAAATATCGCTACAACTACAAATATTAATTGACTTCTTAGAAAGTAACAACTGGAATCACTTTGAATAGTAATTTAGTTTCTTACACATTCTTCCTCATTCATTCTTTGACAAATTCATATTGGCCTACTTGTGTTCATTTCCTTATAGCACTCCATCTTTCATCTTTTTACTTGTCCCCCATGTTTAGAATTATAACCTTCCTCTTCTTTATCTCTTGGATTCCCTGGCAAGATTCAATTCAAGCATCTCCAAGGTTAATGTCAGGTTAGGGGTGGGAGTGGAAGAGTTAAAGATCTTCTCCACCCATTAATAGACTTCAGACACCTTTTATTAATTTCTAATGAGGCACAGGGTCATGAGTCGTGCCCTCCAGCCCTGAAAAGAGTGTATTTACTCTGAGGTGAGGTTTGCTTTGGGCTTATTTTTTTGAAGAAGGTTGATGTGCCAGGTGAATCTATCAGGAGCCTTTGAAAACCCAGATGTTGGTGTTTTTCTCTCCTGTAATGATAAATGTATTGTTCAACAGACAATTCGAAGTCTTGTTGGTTGGTCTTTCTGTCGGTAAGTTCTGCTGGCAATTTTTGTTTGTATTTTCTCTGAAGTTCAAGGTGCTGACTTTTCCCCCTGAACTAAGTGAATGATATGTATGCTTGAATAAAGTGATTGTTGATCTCTCAAAAGTTGCTTTCTTTTTAGAAAAGCAGATCTAAGATCTAAGCCTGTCTAGCAGGCTCTCCTGTGCATGCTGGGGTCCTTGCCATTGCATCATGGCATAGCTGGGCAAGATCTGCAAACTAAAAGGAAAGTATGGGGGCTGAGATAATTGTTCATTGTTTCCCAGTTGAAGTGATTATGGTTCTGCAAAGAGTCGAAACAGAAGCAGAGAGCTGCCAGAGCACAGACCTAGGCAAGAGCTGGAAGTGGCAGGCTCCTGTTGGAGGAGGAGGAAACCTTGGAGCTTGGCATTCAGCCCCAGGGCAAGGTAAAAAACTGAGAGGCAAGGCAGTAGAGCTGAGTGTGCCTTTTGGAAGCATTCTCCTGGGAAGGTTTGGGACCTAGGGTGGTAGAGTTGCCTATGGAGGGTGGGGGGAAGTGCCCTGTACCCTCAAGGATCCAACCCTTCTGACTTTGTTGCCCAGATGACCCTTAAGACAGAAGGGAGGATTGAAGAAGTGTTAAGACTGGTACTTGGCTCACTAGAGCCTGCACCTGAGAATGCCAGGGGGAAGCCTGCCACTGTAGTGTGGGAGGAAGGACACACCCTCAAGAGGACTTTATTTGCACATTTTGTTTTGAAATGACTGGAATATGGGTGGAATATGTTGAGTTTTGATGTTAAATACTTTTGTGTTTAAAACCATATGGCCACTCTGATAAGTTGTTATGCTATGTATTCTGCAAATGTGAAGTTCATAACGTGTTTGTGGGAATAGTGTTGCATTTACTTAAAAAATGTTAATGCCTGTTGCCTAGGTGATGGACAAGAAGGATCTTGGGACCCAATGTAAGGTTGATGGTGGGTGGGGGGTAAGCCACTGTGGTTGTGCCCTTCATCCCTCCAAAGAGTATATGTACTCTGAGGTGATATGCAACCTTTTCAATTAGAATGTAAGCTTGTTGTGCTTAAGAACTTTTTCTCTTCTGTCTTTGTATCCTCAGTGCCTAGAACACAATAGTCATTTAAAAAACGTTTGTTTACTTGAGCAACTTGATGAATTAGACTGATATTTCCATTACCCAGTTAAGGAAACTGAGGTAAAATCATAGAATTTTAGAGGAGGAAAGGAAGTAAAGAAATATCTATTTTATGTCCTTTAACTTTATAAATTAAGTGGCAAATCAAAAGCACATAGCCTTAAGTGGTAGAGCTGGAATGAGAATTTAGGTCTTTTGATTTGTAATTGCAACCTCTCTTCCCTCCACTAAAATCCTATGTTAATGCCTATGGGTAAATTTTCCTACAGATCAGTATTGGTTCTCATAACATGGAGTGGGGGAAGATTTTCAGTTAATGTCAAGATTCCTAATCCATGTTGGAAGAGGCCTTCATACTCTGGGAGCTAAAGTAGTAGGAGATTTTTCTTGTGGAGGAGAAAATTTTTTTTTCCTTTCATTTCCTTTTTGAATATTTTTTTTGTTAGTTTCTTATATTTTAAATTTTTTCCCTAATTGTTTAGAGTTAGGACAAACTCTAATAACCATAACTCATATATATATATATACATATATATATATATATATCTTATAACCTATTAGATCACCGTAAAACAATGTTTGACAAATTAATATAACTTCAAATTTGGTTTGGTTTACAGCAAGAATAAAAGTCTTTTGCCAATTAGTTTTTGTAGCAGAGAAGGGAGAGGTGATAACCTTTGGTTTTCAAAGGCAATGCCAATAAAATACAAACTCTGGCGGGATCTGTCACTCTGGGGGAGGCTTCAAATATAATCCTAGAAAGAGATTGTTTGCTTTCTGAGGACTAGCCTACCTAAGTGTGCAACAACTTCTTGCCAGTAGGCTAGCCATTTGGTGAAGTATTTTTTTGGCCCTGAAAATTCATGTTGTGTCTAGGCATGTTAAAACCTGACTTCTTCCTTGATAATGCCCTGTGTATTTGGTTTATAGTTTGCAGATTATTTTTCCCAGTTTTGAAAAATTTTACTTGATGATTTCCTGAAACATAGTCTTTAGAGTCTTGTATTTTTTAAAGTTCTCTTAGATGTTATGGACTCTGACATTCTTACATCACAATGTTGTCTTTCATTCAGACCTTCAAATTGTTTAATTCTGTCCTTTTTGCAGTCTATTTTTTTAATTGCTCTGTATGATGTACAATTATATTTTCCATTATAGGAAAAGGACTATTTTACCTTTCCAGTCTTGGACATTATGATTTTCTTTATGAAAACTAAGATTGCAGTATTTTTTTTTCTTGGATGCCGTATTATACTGTTGTCTTATTTTGAACTTATTATAGCTAAACTCCCCAGATCTTTATCATATCAACACTAATAAGTCAAAAAATTCTCTTCAATCTTGTAATTGTAAAATAGATTTTTAAAAACCCCAGTATAAAATATTAGTCATTCCCATGGAATGTAATTTTTTGTGAGTCAGCCCAGTCTGTCTTAACCTGTAAAGGTATTTTTTAATCCTCACTCTTTAAGGAAGCATGTCAGCAATTCCTTCATTCTTACTATCATTTGCAAATTTGATAAGCATGTAATGTGTCATAGCATCTAAAATGACAACAGTGTTAAAATAAGCAAATATCTCTGAGGTACTGCACCGGAAACATTTTAATCAGGACAGTGTGATTGGATATGCTTCACTATTTTTGAAAATCCTGCGGCACAGAAATATTTATCTGAGTGTGCTAAAAGTGTTGAGTAACCCTCCATGTTGAGCAACTTCCACTCTTCCCTCAAGATGTCTCAGATACAGTTCATATGTGGCCAAAAGGACTGAATGAGGGCATTTGTGACAATTCATATATTAAAAAATAAGTAAAATGATTTTTTTCTTATTTTTTGATAAATATTTGTAGTGTATTTTTGCCAAATGTGTATAATCAATCATATTTTGCTCATCACATCCCATTCATAGTCAGCTAACCAACCTTTATTATGCACCATGCCAGAAGCACCTGCTTTTCTACAGACAAACATTAGGGGCCTTGGGGCATGTAAGGAATATAAGTCAGATAGTTAAAATGCTAGACCAGAACAAATAAAAATTCTCAATTAGAACTTCAACAAATACATGATGTCACTTATTATCTGAAATGTAGAGATAAGCCTATTTTACTGCAACACCGATTTAGGGTGCGCTTAGCTTTACCATATTAGTTCTTCCTTTTTAATTTCACTCATCCGTAAGATAAGAAGTAATAATTCTTCAGGCCCCTTTTTTTTCCTCTTCAGGAAGTTGTGCTGTTGAGTCAGTCTTTAAGCTCTTCCTTTGTAATTTGTATTTATTGGTTGTTTCATATTCTTTTCTAGATAGTTTTACCAGAACAATTTTCTCTTGAGACATCTTTCTTGAATTTTGGTCCTGAAATGACCACGCTGTTAGAGTACTGTTATCCTTCTCTTTTATAGGAGCATTTAAGTTTAGCAGCAGATGTAGTTATTTAACCAAGTGGTTCACAGTTGTTTATATTAGAGCAATGAATTTCTGACAAGCCTTCAAAGAACATGTCCATTTTTACCTGTGGGCAATGGACATCTGGTAGAATTAGAAACCCCAATTAGAGATCAGCCCCAAAAGGCAATCCCATCTGCATACCCAGTCCCTGGCCATTTTCCATTTTCTTTGGTTTCATCTCTAAGAGTTCTTGATGGACTGTGGGCTAAAACAGCTTATTTAGCCTCATTTAGGTGGAATAATAGAACCATTTCTGGAAGATTTGGGACCAGTGAATCACAATCTACAGAGGGCCAAGATCTGTTTAGGAGGTGAAGCTTTAAGCGATAAAATGAAATTGAGAAGGAACTTATCCAGAAATAAGTAGGAAATCGACATCTGCATCCCTTCTGTGATTCCAAATTGATTTTCATCCTCTTTTTAAACATCTTGATAGCCATTCCAATTGAAGATAACTTATTTTAGAATAATTTCACCACTCATTGCTTTCTCTCTCTCTGTCTCTCTGTTTCTCTGTCTTTCTGTCTCTGTCTGTGTCTCTCTCTCCCCAAGAGTTTTCTTAATAACAGTTCTCTGTCCAGCATTTAAAGTTCTTTATATTCTATCTACCTACTCTTTCACAATCTAACTTTCCATGCTTATCATGTACTAATCCCCTTCACCTCTTTGACTGAGCAAAAGAAAATATCTTTTATATATGCTTTTCCAAATCTCATCTTCATGTTCTTGTACTGGCTCTTTTCCATATGAATGTAATAGAGCTTTGAGAACTGAATGATATTCTGGGATTTATAGTTTACAGAGACAAAGCATTCCCTCAGAGCTCTGAGAGTGATTTGGAATATTTTGATCTTGTAAGTCAGAATATTATGATATTTAAGTCAGGTGAATTCAGGGGTTTTAAAAGAAACACAAGCAGCCCATGAGAGAGATTGAGAGAAAAGTGCTCAGAGACAACATTCCTAAATTCACATTGGACAGAATAAGCTGAGTAGGACATCAGTAGAGATACAGGGGCAACAACTGAAAGAAAAATGGATGAGGAGTAGAGTCCCCTGTGTCCAGAATAGGAATTCATTTTCCCTAATGGGCAACAAAGCATCCTTGGGATTTGATTTGTCCTTGCCATCTTTGATGCAGCTTCCTGGTCACCAAAGCCCCAATAGCATGTAGTCAAGAACCTTTCCAACTTAGCTGATTTCTGAAGATTATTCAAATCTCCATGTTTTTCACTGAAACCTAACTTGATAACCAGATATATTTCCACATAGGAATGAGCAAAGTATTCCACAAAACTAAGTGTGTCTGTATCCTTTTTGAATATATTTGCATTTTGAAGGCAAAATAAATCTTGTTTTGTTAATTGTTCAACTATTTGCGATTACCTCCTCTCACCCTAACATCAAACCTGAATTAATTAATAGACTGCTGGCATTAAAGAGACCTCCAAACATTCAAGAGAAGTACTATAATAGAAAAGGAAGCAAGTGACATGTGCCATCATGCTTCTGGAGGCTTCTCAAAACAGGCCTTGACCTGAAGCTTCAGGTGCACCTCTTTAAGGACAAAATAATTTTTTTTTTAATGTTTGCTCCCTGCCCTCCCTCCCAACAGACTTTCTTTGCTGTTGCCTGTCCTTTAAGAGACATAGTATATTAATATATTTTCTCATCAAAAGTATTTGCTTCTGACTACCATGGTCCCCAACCTTACCTCCCTTCTATCATCCCCCCACCCTTATCCACTTTCCCTTTACTTTCCTGTAAGATAAGATACCCAGTTGAGTATGCACGTTATTCCCTCCTTGATTCAAATTCAATTAAAGTAAGGTTCATTCATTCTATTTCACCTTCCCCTTTTCCCCACCATTGTGAAACCTTTTTCTTGTCTCTTTTATGTAATATAATTTATCCCATCCTATCTCCCCCTTTTTCCTTCTCCCAATATACTCCCCTCTCACTCTTTAATTTTATTTTTTAGATATCATCCATTCATATTCAACTCATCCTGTGCCATCTCTCTATCTATCTATTTATCTCTTTCTCTCTCTCTTTTATCTTTGTTAATTTCTTTCTTTCTTTCTTTCTTTCTTTCTTTCTTTCTTTCTTTCTTTCTTATTTCCTCCAACTACCCTAATACTAAGCAAGATCTCATGAGTTACAAATATCTTCTCCATATGGTAATATAAACACTTGAACATTAATAATCCCTTATGATTTCTCTTTCCTGCTTCATGCTTCTCTTGATCTTTGTATTTGAAAGTCAAATTTTCTATTCATCTCTGGTCTTTTCAACAAGAATGCTTAACAGTTCTCTATTGCATTGAAATTCCATTTTTCCCTTGGAGTATGATACTCAGTTTTGCTGGGTAGATGATTCTTGGTTTTAATCCTAGCTCCTTTGACTTCTGAAATATTAAGATCCCTTAACATAGAAGCCACTAGGTTCTGTATTGTTGTATTGAATTGTTTCTTTCTGGCTGTTTGTAATATTTTTTCCTTGACCTGGGAACTCTATAATTTGGCTACAATACTACGAGGAGTTTTCCTTTTGGGATCTCTTTCAGAAGGTGAACAGTGGATTCTTTCAATTTCTATTTTCACTTCTGGTTCTAGAATGGCAGGACAGTTTTCTTTGATAATTTCTTGAAAGTTGATGTCTAGGTTCTTTTGTTGATCATGACTATCAAGTCCATTAATTTTTAAATTATCTCTCCTGGATCCATTTTCCATGTCAGTTGTTTTTCCAATGAGATATTTCACATTGTCATCTTTTTTTTTATTCTCTTGGTTTTGTTTTATAATTTATTGATTTCTCATGGAGTCATTAGCTTCCATTTGCTTCATTCTAATTTTGGAGAAATTATTTCCTTCAGTGAGCTTTTGTACCTCCTTTTCCATTTGACTAATTCTTTTTAAGGCATTCTTCTCCTCATTGGCTATTTTGCCATTTGGGTAAGTCTATTTATTAAGATATTATTTTCTTCAGTATTTTTTTGGTTCTCCTTTAGCAAACTGTTGACTCATTTTTCATAGTTTTCTTGTATCATTCATTTTTCTTCTCAACTTTTCCTCTACTTCTCTTACTTGATTTTTAAAATCCTTTTAGAGCCCTTCCATGACCTGAGACCAATTCATATTTTTCTTAGAGTCTTTTGATGCAGCAACTTTGACTTTGTTGTTTTCTGGTTGTGTGCTTTGATATCTTTTGTCACCAAAGTAATACTGTGTAGTCTGTTTTCCTTCTGTTTGTCTTCCCAGGCAAATACTTGACTTTCTAACTCTTTGTCAAGATAAGACTCTACTTCCAGAGGAGAAGTGGGGTAGGAGTAGGGGTGGGTGTACTGTCTCAGGCTTCAGGAGTTTTGTATCAGCTTCTTGAACCTCCACCATCTGTAGGCCCAGAGCTCTGGAAGCTGCTGCTGCTGTTGCAACCAGCACCACCACCTCCTCTTCTTCCCAGGGGCTGGAACTAGTCTGTAGCAGGACTGTGTCCCTCCACCAACCAGATCCGACAAGGTTTCCCACTTACCTTCTATGCTGTCTTTGGCATCTGTGGGTTGAGAAGTCTGCCAGTGATTCAGTCCCCTGAGGTCTGCTCTGGCCCCTTCTGTGCTGGCATGGCCCACACTGGACTGCACTTCACTCCATTGCCAGCCCAGTGTGACAGATACTTCCTGTTGAACTTCAAGGCTATCCTGGATTGGATATTTGCCTCACTCCATCACTTTGTGGGTTCTGCAGCTCTAGAATTTGTTTAGAGTTATTTTTACAGGTATTTTCAGGGTTTTGGGTGAAGAGCTCAAGCAGGTCCTTGCTTTTAGTCTGCCATCTTGACTCTGCCCCCCTACTCAGTCAGTTCCTTTTTAATGATTTTATTGATAGCTTTTTTTGCCATATTAAAACAACAACAAAAAAAAGACAAAAATTCTCATCTATGGAGCAAAGGCAAAACTAAAGGAATCTTTTAGGTATCTCCACCTTATTTCATGTCCATTCCCAGGTGTGATTAACAAATCCAAATTGCATCACTGAAATAGTCATTTTGCTATGATTTTAGCATGAAGTACTTTTTGAATTTTAGGGGATTCTTTAAAAGAGATGTACCCCCATTTCCATCTTCTTACAGCTTCTCCAGCAGAACATGCTCACAATCCTCCCATCCTCTCTTTAATATTCAATCTCTATTGATTTCTTCACTCCTTTCTACATACTCAAGTCTTCCCTGTCTTGCCAGGCTTCATTTCATCTCCTGTTACTCACTTCTCTTCCTTTTTCATTCTGACTTCTAGCTACATCGCTCAGTTGAAACTAGTCTCTCTGGTCACCAGTGATCTCTAAATTCTCAACTCTAATGAACTTTTCTCAGACCTGGGAATGACGGAATTTGGCTACTCATCATTTCTAATATCTTATGCCACCCTTGGTACTGTTGTCTATCCATACTCTTGGATACTATATGTTTTGTTTT
Source organism: Potorous gilbertii (assembly GCA_028658325.1). Taxonomy (NCBI): domain Eukaryota; kingdom Metazoa; phylum Chordata; class Mammalia; order Diprotodontia; family Potoroidae; genus Potorous; species Potorous gilbertii. The sequence continues at coordinate 391,642,440 of CM053771.1, forward strand.
ATGACTCTATTTTCTTTTGTTTCTTTTCTACCTTTCTGCTTCTTAGTCTTGTTTGACGTTTCATCATGAGTACTAGACTTAGTAACTAGATATGCTCCGAGTTTTGTCCTAGGCTTTTTTCTCTTGTCTCTGTACTTTATCACACAATGAAATAATTTATTCTCATGACTGCCAAAGCTACTTTTTCAGACCTAGTCTCTCTCATGAGCTCCAGTCATGCCTTTCTAACTCCTTATTGCACATTTCTAACTAGATTTCCTATAAGCTTCTCAAATTCATCATGTCTCAAACTGAACACATTCTCTTCCTCCAAAGCCACCCCCTTCCAAAGTTCCTTATTTCTATCAAAGGCACGCTATCCTTCCAGTCACCCAGATCTTCAACCTCAGAATTATTTTTAATTCAGTCAGTTGCCTAATGTGGTCATTTCTGTCTCTGTATCATCTCTCATATTTGTCCATTTTTTCCCCATTTAAATTGTTGCACACTAATTCAAGTATGCCTCCTTTCCAGAGAGCCCCTTCTCTAGCCCTGGCTTGAAATTTTTCATTTCTTGCCCAGAACTACCATTTACAGAAATGTCCAGGTCATTTATATTCACTTCTCTTCTAGATCCACTCTGGATCCTCTGGATTTCTCCACCTTTATCTCAGTAGCCTTATTACCATGGAGATGCTTCCACCCTTATTGCTCCCTTCAGAGATTGGTGAGGTTTTGCTTGAATCACCATATAATGACCTGTCTAGACTTCAAATGTTCACTTCTTTCCCAGTTCTCTCCTGATTTTCCAACCTTTTCCCTGCATTAGTACTTTGCCCCTCTTTACCTTTTCTAGATCCCTTTTTCTTGTGTGGTCTTCCTCCATTAGAATGAAAGCTCTTTAATCATAAGTATCTTTGTTTCCCTTTGTTTGAATTTGTATTCTCAGCATAGTACCTGCAAGTATTTAATGGTATTAAACATTTAATCAGTGTTCTGTTATCTACCCATCCATCCATCTATCCATCTATCTATCTATCTGTCTGTCTATCTGTCTGTCTATCTGTCTATCTATCTATATATCTGTCTATCTATCTGTCTGTCTGCCTGTCTATCTGTCTATCTATCTACCTGTCTCTTGTCTGCCTGCCTGCCTGCCTGCCTGTCTATCTATCTATCTACCTGTCTGTCTGCCTCTCTGTCTGTCTATCTACCTGTCTGCCTGTCTGCCTGCCTGCCTGTCTGTCTGCCTGCCTGCCTGCCTGTCTGTCTGCCTACCTGTCTGTCTGTCTATCTCACCACTTTTATCCTAAGCTATTGCAAAGCCTCCTCCTTGGTCTCTCGGCCTCTCCACACTTTCTCCCATTCCATCACTCTCACAATCATCAAAGTGATTCTAACCCAAGTCTGACTATGCCACTCAGTAAATGCCAGTGATTCCCCATTGCTTCTGAATAAAATAAAAAACCTTTTTTTAGCATTTTAAGACAACCACAACTTGACCCCAACCAGCCTTTTCAACTTCATTGCATTTTGTTTTCCTCATCCAGTCTGTGATCCAGCCCAAATGGTTCTGTACCTCCAAACTGCCTGTCCCCTGGACCTAGAATGAAGTCCTTCTGTACCTTTGTCTCTTAAAATTCTTTTATTTTTATTTCTAAGGTCTGTTCATGTGCTAATTTTCTACATAAACCTTTCTTGATATTGCTAGCTGCTAGTGTCCTTTCATCACCCCACCTTTAATTTTTCTTGTATTTGTTTTATATATGTTCTTAGCAAGATCCTTAACCTTGTCTCAATCTCGACTTTCTCACATATAAGATTTATTTGTGTTTATGTATCTTCATGGTTAATCATGGCACTTGACTTATATGATAGGTGCTTAATAAATACTTTTTTATAAATTGATTGATGGGGATCTGATGAGTTTTGTTTGGAGAAGATAGAAATATCTGGAGCATGAATTACTACAGTGTAGTCTTGAGGAAACAAAAAGATATTTTAGTGCAATTTAAAAGGGGGAACTATTCTGAAAATGGAGATAAGAAGATGTCTGAGAAATAGGTCTCTCAGAATTTTTCCTATGACTATCTCTAAGGGCGTATAACTCCAGTTAGGACTTGCAAACAAATCCTTATAAATGACTAGAAGAAACATAGTTCCTATGAGAAAGAAACCCTTGCCAAGTCCTAGAATGGAACATAGAAGAACTCCTGGTACAGAAGGTAAACTGCAATGCTTGTGGTAGTATACGATACCCAATCACTACAGAGAATTTAATAGATTTCTAATCTCTCTCTACTGAGAACTGTTCATGCTGAAACTTCAAATTCTTAGCCAAAGAATAATATATTAATGAATATTGAATGACACTTAATGTACAGTATGTAAACTCTTTTTGTGTGTGTGTGTGTGTGTGTGTGTGTGTGTGTGTGGAATAGGTGTAACCATTAGGTATCTAAATGCTAAAATTGAACATTCTCAATCCATAAAATTCAAAATCTTTTTTTAAAAAAATTTAATCTTGGGGACTAATACAGAAAGATAATTTTTTATGTTTTTGTTTCTGTTCAGATGTTTTAATCAGATCTGACTCTTTGTGATTCTATTTAGGATTTTCTTGACAATGAGTGGTTTGCCATTTTCTTTTTCCAGTTCCTTTTACAGATGAGGAAATAGAAGCAAACTGGATTATTGTCACACAGATGGTAATTGTCTCAGTCTGGATTCGAACTTGGGTCTTCCTGTCTCCAGGTCTAGCACTCCATATGCTGTGCCACCAAGTTGCCTTTTTTTTATTATGTAAATGTGATGGGTAAAAGATGAAGTGACTGATGAAACAAAAGGTCAGTCTTCTAAGCATATCAGTTTATTAAGTAATGCATGTAAATTGCCCAACAAATTTAAACCAGGTCCTTTCCTCAGCTTAGGACTGGACTCTGAATACAGACAGACTTTTATATATTAAAAACAGTTCATCAAATAAGGCCAATTAATTAAAAGAAAATAATACAATATTAGATAATCTGACTTCTAATTGGATGAAAGATTAGGGACTTTCCAGTTTGGAAGGGGGAGAGCATACAGGTGCAATTCCCTGAATTCAGAAAAAAGAGGTATCCTATTTCCCCCAAGTGTCTACAAACAGTCAAAGGAACATGGAAGCAATAACCTATTGATCAATATGGGGTCAATTTTCAGATAAGCCATTTGGATTGCTTTAATCTTTGGATCTGACTGAGTTTCTGGTCAACGTGACCTACATCCTTAGTTAAAGGACTCTAAATGACAGGTAGAGTTGGTACAGCTTCTGATCCATGCAACACAATAAAGTTTTCTCTCAGTTCTCACACCTGAATGAAGTTTTCTCTCAGGGCAGAAATTGGGCTAAAACCATAACTGAATAAAAGAGAACTGACTTAGCTTCAGAAGTGTCACAAGATGTAGTCACCGTGGTGGTTCACTCAATTCCCATAAGCTGTTGTTTTTTCATCTTTTTCTTAACACTACACCTGATATAAGAATCTTGAAAAAAAATAATGAGGGTCTAACTTGTAACATGACCTCTTTTTTCTTTTAAAACTATCAGACAGATACTTTAAAAATGGAGACATAATTTCATTTTCTTTACAATTACCAATGCAATTTTAAGTGAAAAATTCCTAACCTCATTCTGAGAACATATTACTGAAACATAATCAAAGCCTGAATTTCCATGTATATATATATATATATACATATATATGTGTGTGTGTATGTATGTGTATATATATATATATGCATGTGTACCCATATATACATATATGTGTGTGTATGTGGGCCTGGGTGTGTGTGTGTATGTGTATATATATGCATGTGTACACATATATACATATATGTGTGTGTATGTGGGCATGTGTGTGTGTATATATGCATGTGTACACATATATACATATATGTGTGTGTGTGTGGGCCTGGGTGTGTGTGTATGTATGTGTATATATATGCATGTGTACGCATATATACATATATGTGTGTGTGTGTGGGCATGGGTGTGTGTGTATGTATGTGTATATATATGCATGTGTACATATATACATATATGTGTGTGTATGGGGGCATGGGTGTGTGTATGTATGTGTGTATATATGCATGTGTACACACATATACATATATGTGTGTATGTGGGCATGGGTGTGTGTGTATGTATGTGTATATATATGCATGTGTACACATATATACATATATGTGTGTGTATGGGGGCATGGGTGTGTGTGTATGTGTATATATATGCATGTGTACACATATATACATATATGTCCGTGTGTATGTAGGCATGGGTGTGTGTGTGTATGTGTATATATATGCATGTGTACGCATATATACATATATGTGTGTGTATGTGGGCCTGGGTGTGTGTATGTATGTGTATATATGTGCATGTGTACACACATATACATATATGTGTGTATGTGGGCATGGGTGTGTGTGTATGTGTATATATATGCATGTGTACACATATATACATATATGTCCGTGTGTATGTGGGCATGGGTGTGTGTCTGTGTATGTGTATATATGTGCATGTGTACACACATATACATATATGTCCGTGTGTATGTGGGCATGGGTGTGTGTGTATGTATGTGTATATATATGCATGTGTACGCGTATATACATATATGTCCGTGTGTATGTGGGCATGGGTGTGTGTGTATGGATAGATATATACACATATATGTATATAACTATATACAGTTATTCTAGGGGAAAACCTCTACTCCTGTTGCTTCCCCAAATTTCATGATTCCATTCAGTAGAAAAGTTCTCCATCACATCTTCCCTTAATGCTTTGTCTAATCCCCCTTTAAGAAGACCCCACCCCTACATCACACTCTGGCCACAAATAATGACTAAAATTGTAATTATTTCCGCACTTACATCCTACCACAATAGCTCAGAGATGGACCAGTCTCGCTCTGTCAGTGAATAGAGTTAGGATTTTACTTACAAACTTGTACTGTTCACCTGCCCAGATCACAGAAATTTACTGGGAAAGGAAAATGAGGCTCACAGTTACAAGGGTGTCAAGACTCGTCCACTCACGGGCGCAGACCGACCTCACATGTACCGCACCGGAGTAATCATTAGTCAACACTAACGCAATCTCCTCGGACGCAGGGACTTAGGCACGCCTTACTCCTTCATTGCTGTGTTTTAAAACAGCATTGTCATAGCTTAGAAGACAAAATTGGAATGAAAATGGAAGTCAAGTAGCAGTCAGATCTTTGAAGCTTGGTTGTACAGCTACAAAGAAACACTATCCCCACACATAGTTTTTTTCAAACAAGCTCAAAAATAAATATGGCAACAAATAAGAAATTTTCTTTGCAGACTTATAGAACAAAAATAAAGCTGGCAGTGAAACTGTCTCACAAAGAAAAGTGGCAATAGCTGTCAAAAGTAGCAAATGTTGGTGCTGACTCAAGTGAGAGTATGTTGGTGTGTTACATTTGCTTTCTGGAAAGCAAGACAAAGGCACGGTGGAATCAGCAGAGCAGAAGAGCAAGAAATGGTTTATTTCACTTACTCACCTCTCTTAAATTAAGGGTAGAACTACTTAGTAGTGGACTGCTGTTATCTGGTAATTTCTACTCTTTCTCTGCCCTTTCAGAAACTTGAAAAGAAAGAAAGAGAAAAAGAATACAAATTGTTAATATATTGAACTGCAACTCCACAAGTATATCCTGACAAAATATTCAAATGTGGTACAGGCTTTTTCATTTCTCCTTATTCACTCTAATTCTTCCTAATATTTTTTTAATGCTGAAGTACATTTATTTTTAAAATTCATTCATGGAAGTGAAATTTTTAGGAAAACATTGTTTTTCTAATAGTGGCAGAGTACAAAGAAAGTGAAGGGAAACTATATTATTATACTCTCTCTACTTTTTATATAAGTTCTCTATTATGGTTGAGCAAGAAAAGTACATAGGAGCCTATGGGGCAAAATGAAAACACTGGCTTCCAGTCCAAACAACATGAAGGTAAAAACAATAGATAAACATATACTTTACAAGCAACAGATGAAGTCAAGTTCTATTATTTGCTATCCATTGCATTCCATAAAGAAGGAGATGTAGTTATCAACTTTCTTTCCCATTAGGTTTTCTCATAGTTCTATAGAAAGGAGAGAGAAAGAGTGAGAAACTCACACATACCTAAAAAATATTTCATATGTGAGAGGATCTATTTTGGAATGCCATCTGGTACAATATGGCATAAAAGATGAGGGGCAAGTAATGGGCATTGGAATATCTACCTCGTTGTGCCAGGAAATGTTTACTGTAGGCTTCATTCGTGAACAGAAAAATGGCATGCAACAGCATGCCAGTGGTCTGTGTCTGGAAATTGCCATATTAGTAGGCAAAATGGAACATTTAGGACCAACCATGCCTGTGACAATCTAAACGTGAACCACATCTCAAGCATCTATTTAATAGTGTTGAAAATTAACAAGCCAAAGGAAAAGTGGTTGTACTGAGATGGTGAACAGATGCTGGTTTGAAATGGAGAGGAAAAAATGTCAAAGAATGGTGCCAGTTTTTGAAGGCCTATTTACATTTTTTTTGCCTTCAGAGTTGAAGCAAAGATGAATCCAGCAACCCCTACTCCCCTCCATAGCATTTTTGGCACTGCTATGGCATTTTATTAGTCCTCATTCAAGGGTAAAAACTCATTTTCTAAGGGATCATGAACTTCTTCAATTCAGGAAATTTTAGAAATGAAAATTATAAAAGTGGACTTGAACCCTAAGTTACATACATATTACCTAAATCTCATTTTCAGAGCCAATGAAAATGAAGACCATGTAGGTGATTATATTCTCATATTCACAAAGTTTATATCAGAGCTGACACTAGAATCCAAATTTTCTGATAACTCGTCAAACACAGTCTATAACAACTATCATCCTGTTATCTACCACATTTATAGCTCCCCCAAATCCTTTAATATTTTAAGTTTAGCCACCTAATGTTTTGCACTTATAATAATTATCCTCATTCTAGGACTCAGGTAGTGTGTACTTTTTTCATGTCCTACCATATGGCATAGGAGCTTTGATGGATGTATAACCTCATCAATTTTGGTCATTCAATTTTTTAAAAAAGTTTTTTATTAATTAATTAATTAATTTTTAATTTTCAACATTCACTTCCACAAGATTTGGAATTCCAAATTACTTCCCCATCTCTCCCTTACACCACCCTAAGATGGCATGAATTCAAATTACCCCTTCCCCCAATCTGCCTTCTCTTCTTTTACCCCTCCTTCTCTTATCCCCTTCCCTTCTATTTTCCTTTTAATTTCTATACACCATTGATTGTGTATCTTATTTCCTAGTTGCATGTAAATGCAATTTTCAACATTTGTTTTTAAAACTTTGAGTTCTGATTTCTCTCCCTTCCTCCCTCCCTACCCACACTCATTGAGAAGGCAAGTAATTCAGTGTAGGTTATATGTCCATAACAGGTTATATGTCATGTTGTGAAAGACTAGCTATCTTTCCCTCCATCCTATTCCACCCCCAATTTATTGTATTCCCTTCTTTGACCATGCCTGTCCTCAAAAATGTTTGCTTTTTATTACCCTTTCCCCCAATCTGCTCTCCCTTCCATCACCCCCCTCTCTCTTACCCCATTCTCCCTAGTTTCCTATAGGGTATAATAGATTTCTATACCCAATTGAATGTGTAGGTTATTCCCTCCGTAAGCCAAATTTGATGAGAGTAAAATTCACTTCATTCCCTCCCACCTTTCCCATCTTCCCCTCCACTGTAAAGGCTCTTTCTTGCCTCTTTTATGTGAAATAATTTACCCTGTTCTCCCTCTCCCTTTCTCCTCCAAGTATATTCCTTTCTCATCCCTTAACTTGACCTTTTAGATATCGTCTCCTCAAATTCAACTCACCCTGTGCCCTCTATATCTGTCTGCGTCTGTCTTCTGTCTGTGTATGTATGTGTATATATATATATATATATATATATATATATATATATATATATGTATATACGTGTATGTATATGTATGTGTGTGTGTGTACACACACACACACACACACACACACACACACACATACACATATATATTCCCTCCAACTACCCTAATACTGAGAAAGGCCTCATGAGTTACAAATACCATCTTTCCATGTAGGAATGTAAACAGTTCAACTTTAATAAGTCCCTTATGATTTTTCTTTCTTGTTTACCTTTTCATGCTTCTCTTGATTCTTGTATTTGAAAGTCTAATTTTCTATTCAGCTCTAGTCTTTTCATCAAGAATGATTGAAAGCTCTTTATTATACTTAGTTTTGCTGGGTAAGTGATTCTTGGTTTTAATCCTAGCTCCTTTGACCTCTAAGCCCTCGTATCCCTTAATGTAGAAGCTGCTAAATCTTGTGTTATCCTAATTGTATTTCCAGAATACTTGAATTATTTCTTTCTGGCTGCTTGAAATATTTTCTCCTTGACCTGGGAACTGTGGAATGTAACTGCAATATTCTTAGGAGTTTTCCTTTTGTCATCTCTTTCAAGAGGTGATCAGTGGATTCTTTCCATTTCTATTTCCCCTTTTAGTTCTAGAATGTCAGGGCAATTTCCCTTGATAATTTCTTGAAAGATGATGTCTAGCATCTTTTTGGATCATGGTTTTCAGGTAGTCCAATAATTTTGAAATTATCTGTCCTTTATCTTTTTTTTCCAAGTCAGTTATTTTTCCAAAGATGTGTTCCACATTTTCTTCTCTTCTTCTTTCTTTTGGTTTTGTTTTATAATTTCTTGATTTCTCATAGAGTCATTAGCTTCCATTTACTCCATTCTTATTTTGAAGGAATTATTTTCTTCAATGAGTTTTTGGACCGCCTTTTCCATTTGACCAATTCTGCTTTTTAAAGCATTCTACTCCTAATTGGCTTTTTGGACATCTTTGCCATTTGGGTTAGTCTATTTTTAAGGTGTTATTTTCTTCAGCATTTTTGTGTCTCCTTTAGTAAAGCTATTGATTTGTTTTTCATGATTTTCTTGTATCACTCTCATTTCTTTTCCCAACTTTTCCTCTACTTCTCTTACTTGATTTTCAAAATCCTTTTTGAGCCTTTCCATGATCTGAAATCAGTTTATATTTTTCTTGGAGACTTCTTCTGGTTGCATGTTTTGATCTGTTTTATCACCAAAGTAAGATTCCATGGTCTGAATTTTTCCCACTGTGCTCATTTTCCAAGCTAATTACTTGACTTTGTAATTCTTTGTTAAGGTAGGACTCTGCTTCCAGTATGAAAGGAGTATTGTCTAAAACTTCAAGGGTTTTGTGCAACTGTGTTAAGAGATACTTCTAGGGACCTGTAAATTTTCATTTTGCACATATGATCAAAGGAGAGGCATTTACTTTTCTCCTAATCTGTGATCTGGTCTGTGAGTGATCACAGCCACTCTTTTCTGCCTTGGAACTGTGAGGAGGATTCCTTCTCCACTGCCACCATAAGCTCTGCCATGCCAGTTCTCCTCCTTGCCCAAGAATCACCATCCAGGACTGTGACCCAGATCTAAACATGGGCAAAGCAAGATAATCCTGCCTCAGCACCAGCAAAGAGATCCTTGCAATTTCCTTCTGATCAGCCATTTGATTTCCCCCCACCATCTGTGGACTGAAGACTTCAGAAGTAGTTGCTGCCACCATCCTCAGACTTGGGTTGGACCTCACTCCTCTCTTACCCAAGTCTGACAGAAATTTCCTACTGACCTTCTAAGCTGTCTTTGGCATTTGTGGATTGAGAATTCTGGAAACTGCCACAATTGCCCGTGATTCAATCCCCTGAGGCCTGCTCCAAGTTTGTTGGGGCCTGGTCTGTGCTGATATGGCCCATGTTGGACTGTGGTCCTCTCCCAGTACAGTTTAATAGAACTTTCCTGTTGACTTTTCAGGTTGTTTTGAGCTGGAAATTTGTTTTACTCCATCATTCTGTGGGATTTGCAGCTCTAGAATTTGTTTAGAGTTATTTTTACAGGTATTTGGAGGGATTTGGGGGAGAGCTCAAGCAAGTCCGTGCTTTTATTCCATCTTGGCCCTGTTCCCCTTGGGTACTCAATTGTAATGATACAGTTCACAAGTCTTTTGTGCCTGTTCATTCTATGCAATTCTTGTTCATATTTTCCCATAAATCAATCATAGGAAGCCCACTCAACATGCTACAGGAGAGACCTTGCTTTAGATCTCCTAATATTGACTGAATGCCAATGGAGCAAGCAAATTATAATTGACTAGATTTCACTCTTGCTATATGGCTGGTTCATCTTTTATTTTCAGTTACATTTCTCTTATCAGATTGTTTACATTAGCTTGTTTGTATCTTTCCCTCATTTGTAAAGGGTTGAAGTCATTTGTATTCACTATTTACCTTCTCTCACCCTTGGTATGTCGATAGCTTCAATTCTTTGGAGACTGTAGCATTCCATAACTGAAAACTCGAACTACATTATTGGGAAAATTAATAAATGTTAAAAGATTGTCCTTTATTTTGGGGATATATATGCTTGAGATGATTAAAAATAAATCTATAGTTTCTCCAAGTCAATCTAATCCCCCTTCTTCCTTTGGTTCAATTTTGTGTCTAAATTACTCTTTATCTGAAGTTCTTTTCCAACACAAATGCACAAATTGATGGTGAACTATGGGTTGTCCATCCAATTGAATAACTTTCTCCTTTCTGTCATTTTTCCAAATCATTAATCTAAAATTTTGAATGTTAATGGATCTCATTTAGGAGAATCTGCCCTGTACTCCATGAGAGATCAAGGTAATCAGTACCATATAATCTATAATAGGAACATTTAGAGAACTCCATAATTTATACATCTTCCATTTGGTTTTTGTGATTGACCTTCATGACTTCTCTGGGAAGAATATATCAACGTCCATGTGATATGCCCCATTCATCCCCCAAAATCTATATTAACTTTATGCCTAAAAAAACAAATATAGTTTCCTCCATGATTATTAATCCCCCTCTTTGATCATAGAGAATTTAAAATCTCTCTACTTTTAAGCAAAGGTATTCATACTTAATTAGGTTCCCTGTCAATGAAATGAAATCCTGTTTATAATGTTAGTTAAACTAACCAACTATTATTTTCATTTGTTGTAAATAATGCTACATAACTGCTAATCTGATGAAGTTGAAATGTTTTTATTGTTTCACGTTTAATCCTGAGCCTTGATATATCCTTCTTTATATTGCTATGAATACTATTACTTAATGATTTCATTAAGTACATAGATCATTTCTAATTCTCATGACTCCTTTAATGATCAATCAGTTCTAGGACTCCTCTGCATAACTTCCAAAATGTCTCTTCACTTAGATCAAGGGATTCATAATCTTTTTGTGAAATGGACACATTTGACAGTCTATTAAAGCCTATGGGCTCCCTTTCAAAATAATTAATGCATAAAGTAAAATATAAAAGTTTATGAAGAAAATCAATCATATTGAAATAGTTATCAAATATATACTTAAAAACCTTAAGTTTACAGATATCAGATTATGAACTCTTATCTTGTGTATTTCTCTCCCCCAAACCCTCTTTAGCAACCCCAGAGCAAAGTCCCTATCTGTTGGTACTTTGAAACTACAGGGTAGGGTGAGAGAGTAGATCATTTGGAGCCCAAAGACAAGAATTATCCTTGACCCACTATGTAATTCAAACCCCCTGATGATTCGAGAAGGAAGTAAAATGTGAATTGTCATTTTTTAGTGGGCTATTGTAGCTGAAGAATTCTGGAAGGGGTAAAGGGAGAGGAGGATATATGGGAAGACTGAATGCCTCAATTCCTAGTACAGTCACGCAGCAAAGATTTACAGACAGAAAAGAATGTAGCAATTTATGCTTCTCACATTGTGCCAGTTCACTAAGATACTAGACAATGGGAAGGCTGACATGTTTCAGACAACTCCATCAATACATCAAGGTAAGGTTGTTTTATCTGAAAACAATAGTAAATTATCACTCTACTGAGTTGGGAGAAAAAGAACATAATAGTGGAGGACTATAATATGATGAAACTGCCTTTCATCTGTTCTCACTTTCTTTAATATTTCATATAGTTACTGAATGTAAGGGGGAGAAGGACAATACATTTTTAACTGTGCTAGGTAAACAAATCTACTTGAAAAAAAATTCAAAGGAGATTGATTCAGGTTGAGGAGATCCTTCACGTAGATATCTTGGCAATATTGTTTTCTGAATTCCCATGTGTAAGCTCTGAAGCTGAAGTGAAGACGTGGTGAAGTGTGATATCTAATCAAAGCTTTTTACAAATCTAAGTGTGTAGTTCTCCCTTAATATTCAATCCTTGGCCTTCTCTTCTCCTTGGAGATGGTGACCTCATTTCACTCCCCTGGCTTCTGTAATAATTGATATGCATATCTATAAATCTAACCCCAGACTCTACATTGAGGTCTAGTCTGACATATTAAATGGCTGTGGAAGTCTCTACCTAGGTATACTAGTTCCCCTCAATTTCATTTCACAATATTTCTTAAATCTTCCCCGTATTTTCCATTTACACCACCACCAACCTGGTTCACCCACCGAATCATTTCTTTAATGGAATACTGTAATACCTTCTTGTTATATCTCTTAGAATTTAGTTCCTTTGTGCAATCCATTCTTCATAAATCTGCCACAATAATCTTCTTATGCATGCATGGGTCTGGCCAAATCATTCCCTTACTCAAAATCATAAATGGTTTCCCATTACAAATGGGATAAAATACAAACTCCTTGGCCTGGGATTATGAGACCCTCCAAAATTTCGTGTCATTGTAATGTTTAAGGCATATTTATAGTACATCCTTTTACATATTCTAGTCAAATTGAACTCCCAACTATTCCTTGATCACAGTCTTCCATCTTCCACTTCTTGATATTCAGATGGTCATCTTACATAATCACGGTACATTTCTTCACCTCTGCTTGCTAACTCCTTACCTGAAGGCTAAGCTCAAGTACCTACCATGCACCATAAGAAATGATGAACAAGAAGACTTCAGGGAGGCCTGGAAAGACATATATGATCTGATGCTGAGCGAAAGGAGCAGAACCAGGAAAACTTTGTGCACAGCAACGACCACAGTGTGCGAGAGTTTTTTCTGGTAGA
>CM053771.1:391656111-391697690 GCA_028658325.1 Potorous gilbertii
TGTCGAACCTATACAGAATTGTATGCTGTCATGGGGAGGGAGTGGGGTGGGGGGGAAGGTGTGGGGGTATAAAATCTTAATTTTAAGGAAGTGATTGTAGAATATTTATAAATAAATAAAATAAAAATTAAAAAAAAAAGATTTAAAGAGTGTATCAGGTCAAAGGTACTACCTCCTCTGATTGTTCTGCACGTATCATTTCATCAGGGTTTCTCTTTTGACCACATCACATTCTACAATACTGTACATGCCATTTTTTTTTTTACTGTAAGCACCTTGAGGGACAAGAACTATGTATTGGGGATGTGCTGCATCAAATCTGTACAGGTTCCTGAAAGCTGTCTATTTTTCAGTGTGAGGATTAACACCTTGGAAATCATCAAAGACTATAAATCAAGATTTGATTTATTCTTTTGTCAATTGTCTGAACTTAAAAGTGCAGGTGAAAATGTTAACAATACAGATTAACCTTAAAAGTGTGTTAGGTGATTTCTGCCCCTTTCCCCAGTCAGTTCTTAAACATTTATCTTTTAAGCCTCAGGGATCAGCATGGTGCCTTGCAAGTGGTAAGTTGTTAATAAATGTTTTTAATTGAAATTTTGAAGATTATTGTCAATTCTAGTCAAATAGTAACTGTGTTATCTTGACCCTCTTCTGTATATTTATTTTTCTTATCCATAAAATGGAGAGTGGGGAAGTAATTAATGGCATAATTTCTAAGATTCTTTCAAATTCAAATATTCAAAGATTCATTGCATATGTTTGTCTATGAATAGGAAATGTACTCCCAATCCTAGCTTCCATATATTAAGGGAACATGTAAACCAATAGAACATGCCAAATGTACTCCCAATCCTAGCTTCCATATATTAAGGGAACATGTAAACCAACAGAACATGCCAATCCAGTATTCTTTCTTCTCTGCCCTCCTGACTACCTTTTCAGGGCACAGTTTCCAGTTAGTGGAGGTTGAGAGGAATGGCCTCTTCACAATGAGATCATGGGCTAATTTGGGACAGTGTTCCTTCTCACTTGCTGACTAAAGCTACGTAACTCACCTTAAGAGTTAAGAAAGAGGGAGAGAAGTTGACCTATGTTTTTTTTTTCATCTGTACATTTCTTCATAGTAACCTTTCAATGAAAGGTTTTCTTTACAAATACCTGGAGGATATAAAAAACAATTTCTTTTTTTGAAGTTATTTTAATTTTTATTCTGAATTTAAATACCAAATAGAATGTACTTTTGCATATACATAACAATAAAAGAGTTTTATACATGAAACTGCAAGTCTATCTTGTGTAAAGCTTGTTTTTCTTTTCAATATGTAAAAAACAATCTGTAATTTTAAAAACTCTTCTGTTTGCCTGGCCTTCTTTCTGGAATTCTTGTCTCTTCATTAAAAAAAATATCTTAATGTTTCCTTCCTTCTTTCCTTCCTTCCTTCTTTCTTTCTTTATCTATCCAAATCCTTCCTTGTCTCCTAATACATCCCACAATGAAAAAAAAATAAAGCCCCTGTAACAAACAAACATATACAATTCAAGCACAACAAATTCTTGAATTGCCTGTACCTGAAAATGTATATATCATTTGTGTCTTGTGCCCATCACTATTTTGTCAAGTGATCTATGAATAGGAAGTAGGAAGCTGAGAAGGCAATTTTCTTTAATTTTTTAAGTATTTAAATTTATTTATTTTTAGATTTCTGCATTCATTTCCACAAAATTTTGAGTGCCAATTTTTCTCCCTATCTTCCCGCTCTCCCCTCCCCATAATACTTTGCATTCTGATTACCCCCTCTCTCAATATACCCTCCCTTCTATCACACCCCACCCTCTCCTTATCCTCATCTTCTCTTTTTTCTTCTGGGGCACGATAAATTTCTATACTCCATTACCTGTCTTTTTTCTTTTCCAGTTATACGCAACAATAATTCTCAACATTCATTTCTAATATTTTGAATTCCAACCTCTCCCTCTCTCCCTCCCTATCCATCCCCACTGAGAAGGCAGGCAATTCAGTACTGGCTATATAAGTGTCATTTTGCAAAATATTTCCATAATAATCATGTTGTGTAAAACTAACTATATTTCCCTTCTTCCTACCCTGTCTCCCCTTTCTTCTATTCTCTCATTTAACCTTGCCTCTTCCCAAAAGTGTTTACTTCTAGTTACTCCCTTCTCCCGTTTGCCCTCCCTTCTATCATCCCCCTCACCCCACTTGCCCCCTCCTCCCCTACTTTCCTGTAGTGTAAGATAGATTTTCATATGAAATTTAGTGAGCATGTTATTCCCTCCTTAAGCCATATGTGAAGAGAGTAAGCTTCACTTTTCCCCTCTCACTTTCTCCCTTTTCTCCTCCATTGAATAGGATTTTTTTTATCTCTTTTATGAGTTATAGCCTGCCCCATCCCATTTCTCCCTTTCTCCTCCCAGTATTTTCCTCCCTTACCCCTTAATTTTTATTTTATTATTTTTTGTGGATATCATCTCTTCTGATTCAACTCAACCTGTACTTTCTATGTGTGTGTGTGTGTGTGTGTGTGTGTGTGTGTATGTGTGTGTGTGTATGAACCCTCTACCTACCCAAATACTGAGAAAAGTCACAAATGTTCAAATGTTACAATGTTCTTTCTGTGTAGGAATATAAACAGTTCAGCTTTAGAAAGTCTTTTATGATATCTATTTCCTGTTTACCTTTTCATGCTTCTCTTGATTCTTGTGTTTGAAAGTCAAATTTTCTATTTGGTTCTGGTCTTTCCATCATGAATCCTTGAAAGTCTTCTATGTCATTTATAGAAAAGTCCTCTATATCATTTATAATATGACAATTTATTCCCTTGAAATATTATACTCAGTTTTGCTAGGTAGGTGATTCTTGGTTTTACCAATTCCTTTGACTTCTGGAATATCCTATCCCTTAATGTTGAAGCTGCCAGATCCTGTGTTATCCTGATTGCATTTCCACAATACTCAAATTGTTTCTTTCTAGCTGCTTGCAGTATTTTCTCCTTTACCCGGGAACTCTGAAATTTGACCACAATATTTCTAGGAGTTTCTCTTTTCGGGTCTCTTTCAAGAGGTAATCTGTGGATTCTTTATTTATTTTCCCCTCTGGTTCTAGAATATCAGGGCAATTTTCCTTGATAATTTCATGGCTCTTTTTTTTATCATGACTTTTAGTTAGTCCCAAAATTTTTAAATTGTCTCTCCTGGATCTATCTTCTAGGTCAGTTGTTTTTCCTTTGAGATGTTTCCCATTATCTTCTATTTTTTCAAACTTTGCTTCCTAACTGCATAGTTTATCTCATAGTCACTAGCTTTGCTGAATTCGATTCTCTCTTTTAAAGAACTATTTTGCTCAGTGAGCTTTTGAACCTTGTTTTCCATTTGGCTAATTCTGCTTTTTAAAACCTCCTTCTCCTCGTTGACTTTTTGAACTTCTTTTTCCAATTGAGTTGGCCTCTTTTTAAAGGTATTATTTTCCTCAGAATTTTTTTGGTTCTCCTTTAGCAGGATGCTGACACACTTTTCAAGCTGTTCTATGGCCTGAGCCCATTTCATATTCATTTTGGGGGTACTAGAGGCATAGGCCTTGACTTCCTCTGACAGAATGCCTTGTTCTTCCTCATCTTAAAGGATGGAAAGAAACACTCATTCACTAAGAAAGAACCTTCTATGGTCTAAATATTTTTTCCCTTTTTGGGGCATTTTTCCAGCCAGTTACTTGACTTCTGAATCTTTTGTCAAGAGGAGGGTCCTAGTGCTTCTCCTTTCTCTAGTACAAGGCTGAGATTCAAATCAACTGCTCAATTCACCCAGGGCTTTGGGTGGGGGCAGTGTTGCCACTGGGCCTGAGGACTGAAGTTCAGATCACCTGCTCAGTTCCTCCAGAGGCTTTAAGCTGAGCTACCTGGACAATGGACCCAGACTGCTTCCATGGCCACTGTAGCTGCCTACCTCCTGCTGCTGCCACCACCTGAGGCTGCTGCCACCACCCTGTTCCCCTTTCTCCCATCTGGGAAAGTCCTCCCACACCAACCCTTGAAGCTTTCCTTGTTGCTTATGGTTTGGGGGATCTGGGATTCACCCTGCTGGGAATTCTGCCCCAGAAATCTGTTCAGGTCCTGTTGCTCCCAGAGCTGTGCAGCCAGGACTGAGTTCAGCTCTGCTCAGCATCCCATGAGACAGACCTTTCCTGTCAGCCTTCCAGGTTAACCTTGACTGGAAGCCTCTTTCACGCTGTTGTTCTGTGGCTTCTGCTGCTCTAGAATTCTTTGAGAGTCAGTTTTTACTGGTATTTTGTGGGTTGTGGGGGAAGCACTAGAGTATATGCATCTTTCTACTGGGTCATCTTGGCTCCACCCTGAGAAAACAATTTTCAAAAGAGGTTCTAATAATTTGATGTTCACTCAGTAGAATTACATACTTTTCTAAGCTCTACACCAAATGCCATTGAAATCCACGAAAAGTTATAGAAAAATAGACTGAATTGAAAATATTAGTAATTAGTGGAACAGATTTAAGAAAAATGTGAAAAAATCAAACTCAGTAACAGTATTCAATAAACCCAATAATATAATTACTTGGATAAATGAATTGCCTTTTGACAAGAGTTACTGGGAAAACTAGAAAGCATTCTGGCAGAAATAAGGATTAGGCTAACATCTTCTAATATATGCCACAATAAGTTCAAAGTGGATAAGGGACCTGAATAAAATACTGAAAGGGACCAGAACAGTTAAAATGAACACCTATTGCCAAGATTTTTTTTTAACCAAACAAAGGATAGAAATTGACTTTTTTAATGTCCATCTAATTATGTAAAACTGAAAATATTTTTGATGAGTATCGGATATCCAAATATAGGGAACTAATACAAAACAGCAAAAACTAAGAGTCATTCCCCAATGGATACTGGCTTACTATATAGTTATCCAAAGAAGAATTGCAAAGTATTAACAATTACTTGGAAGATCCTAGGTTCCTTTTTGTACCTAAAAAGATTTGATTGCACAAATGGCCAACACAAAATTTTATTTAATGAAAAAAGGAAGGAGAAAATGATAGTTCTAGAAAGAAATTGTACAAAGAAATGATCAAATTAAAAAAACAGAATTCTATAATTACTATATTATACCTGAAACAATGCTGTCTAAAAGTAGAAAAAAATTCCCTAATAGTTTGAGATACCAGCAAAACTGAAAAGCATACAACTTTGAAGTTTTGTAAAGAAGTGAAGAAAGATCTGCTAGAGAATTGGAATATTTGTCTTCATATACTAAATGCTGAAACTTTACTGGGGAAAGAAAGGAAGGAAATAAGGAATGAATGAATGAAGGAGGAAAGGAAGAGGGGAGAGAGAAAGAGGAAGAAATGGAGATTGGGAGGTAAGGAAAAAGAGAAGGAATAAGAAATGGAACAAGGGAGGGAGGAAGGGAAGAGAGAAGGAAAAGAAAAGAAAGGAAAAACCTGAATATCTGGTTATTTGGTTAGTGAACATGTATTTAAACAAGGGTCCATAAGCAAAGAACAAAGAGAATGTAATAATTAGTAGCCAGAGAAATCATAGATTGAATTGATCTTGGAGATTATCAATTCTTTTTTACATATTATAACACCCAAGTCTTTCAAAAGGAACTTAATTGATCATTTGGTAGAAGAGAAAAAAAATCAGTAAAATTAAAGGGGAACTTAAATATTTATGTAACTCAAGTCACAGTTTTATGAGAATCCTTTCTAATAATAGTTTTCATTTATATAGGACATTACTCACTATCCTTGCCTAGATATCTCTGCTGCTTAAAGTCAAGGTCCTTGCTTTCCAGACCATGATATATCTGATAGTAAAAGACACCTTAATATCTCATGGACTTATTCTTGGTTTACTCTTGGTAAAACAAACAAACAAAGAAACCTCACAACAACATACCCTAACTCTCTAAGATCATGCCTATGCCACAGAAAGATATATTTGAAATCATTTTGGGGACTAATAACTTTTGTTCTCTAGCTTTTATTTAGTGACAAACTTTAAAAGACAGTATGGAAGAGTAGATAGAGGGTGAGCCTTGGAATTAGGGAGACCTTTTTTCAAGTCCTCCTGCCTCTGGACATTCACTCTCTGTGTGACCATGGTTGGATGAATCATTTAATCTCTTAGTAATTCTTACCACTCCTTAATATTAAAGGGCTATAAGTTACTAAGGTGTTGAACATCTGTATGCAACACTTGATGAAATATCCATATTGTAATTTCCCCCTAGACATGATATCACAGGTCCAGACTTCTTCCTTCTACTGCAAAAGAGAAAAAAAAATTTCTACAAAATGTGTATGGACTTTCAAATAGTCATAAATCCCAGGTAAGTATAATTCCATTGCTCCTTCTTAAAGATGGTCTAAATTACTATTTAGATTCTCATTTTCCTTATTTATCCAAATAAAAGTTTAAAAAATTAATGTCATTTTATTTAAAAGTAATCCCCATAAATATCATCTTAAACATAATGAGTAACTCATGATCTTGTAAAGATTTTCTGATGACATATCATATAGGAAGAAATAAAAATAGAAGGAGATTGAACACTAATAAAATGTGGAGAATTTGCCCCTGAACTATCTCCTCTTACTAATAATTCTTATTGTCTCAGTAAAAATAAAAACAAGCTCAGCATGACCAAACCTAAAACTCATTTTTGCTGTCTCTGGTAAGTGATTTTTCTGAAGATCTCTCTTGATTTTCACTTGGTCTGCTATTCTGACAGTCTTTTCCTTTAACAACTAGTCTGTTTAGCTCAAGCCAGAGACATGGAACCCAACCTCTCCCACTGGCATTGTGACACTGCCCCCCATTTTTTGATTCTATTTTTTTTCCTGTATGAATATAGATCAATTTTATTTGTAGGATCATCATATCATATTCCTATCTGTCAGTATATTTCAAGACTGTGTCCTGGTCCCCTTTCTTTTCTCTACTCTCTCTCACTTGGTAACCCCATCAGATGCCGTGGATTTTCATATCTATTTAGATGGTAATCTGAATACCAAATCTATCCAATCCTGGTCTCCTTCTTATACTCTAGTCTTACAGAACCAGTTACCTACTGGATATTTAAAACTTACTGTCCCATATCTTAAACTCAAATTATTCAAAATGAAACTCAAATTTTCCTCAAAATTAACTTTTTTTTTCTGAATTTCTCCATTTATGTTAAGAGTACCACCAACTTTTTAATCACATAGGTTTATATCCCTAATGTCATTCTTGACTTCTCACTCTTACTCATCACCCCATATTTAGTCAGTCAATAAATATTTATATTAGGAAGCTACTATGCTCCAGGCATTGTGCTCAGTGCTCAAGATACAAAGGAAGGCAAAAGATAATCCCTGATCTCAAAGAGCTCACAGTCTTTTGGGGAAGGCAATATATGGTGGCAGGGATGTGATGAAGTTCAGAGGAGTGCAGCAGATGATGACATAGTTGCCCCAAACACCCCCCTTAAATGGAGGGTCTGGAGGGAGTTTCTTATGTTTCTCTCAACCCTCTACAAACAGAGAGAGTGAGAGAGAGAAGGAGTGAGGGGCCGTAGGGGCAGGAGATACTGAGATGGGAGTTTCAGAATTGATGTCAACTTTCTGGATGATGTTTCAGGAGATTATGAAGAAGACCAGAACAGTATAGCCAGGTGGGAAATGATGAAATGACTGTCCTTAAATAGTGGATCTGGGACAACTCTCTGATATATACCTTCTACCTTCTCTAATCAGAAGAAAGTAGAGGCCTCAGAGGCACAGGGCACTGATAAGTTTGCAGGGTCCCAAACTGGGTCAATAGTCAGTACCATGAGAAAGAAATATCAGGACTTCAGAGTACAAAAATAAGAATCAAACACAACCCAGACATTCCCACTTAGCTGATCCTGACCCTAATATAAAGTCTCAATTCAGAAAATAAGACTGGAAGAATGAGCCAACAAAGTTAAATAGAAAGCCAGCCACGATAAAAAGCTATCATCAAGGCATGAATGCTTAAGACAAAAACCCAGAATAAAATTTTAAAAAAAAACTCCTTAACATCTATAAGAAAAACCTCAAAGAAAAACACAGTTTAGCCATAAGTCAACTGGAATTCCTGGAAGGAATGAAGCAAGAGTTTTGTTTTGTTTTGTTTCTTTAAGAAGGGAGCAAAAGGAATGGAATAAGCTATTAAGTTCTAGGAATAATGGAGAAAAAAATTTTTTTCCACTTTCAATACCTCATTCTTCTACCTTTCTAAAAGTGTGTTTTTTAAAAATTGGACCTAAAATTTCATTAGGGTAAGGAAGAATTTTTTTTAATCCATACAGATCAGAAACTCCTCTGTAGCTCATTGTCTGAGAAGTTATCTGAGGCATGGAGAGGATAAATGACGTCTCCTGGTCACACAGCTAGAATGTGTCAGGGATGGGACTCGAACCCAGGTCTACCTGACTCCAAGACTGCTTATTCATTCAGCATACTTTAATTCCTCTTTCCAAGAAAGTCAACGTTTCTAAAGCAGGAGAATGAATTTTTGAAGGATATTTACATTTCTAAAGATCACAAAGGTTGCTCTCCTCTTCTTCCTCCTCTTAAACTTTGGGTCCAACTTGTCTATTGGTAGCATCTGTCCAAGAATGGAAATTGATGGGCAAGCTTTACAGATTGTTCATCTAACTGGTGATCATATTCTTCACAATAAACATTCTTCATTCATTTGACTTGCTTTTTATTGTTTCAATGATTTGTCCAAAATCTTGAAAGCTCATGGATTTCATTCAGGATTCAGGAGACTACCATGTAGTAGTGTTTCATGCCACAAGCACAATAGGCATCCACGATTAGGAACATCTTAAAGATATCATCACAGAGAGGAAATTCTTCTTTCACTTGAACTCTGCATTTGATGAGAACTCCAGGAGCCCTATGAATAGGATATGTTTGCTAATGACTGCTTTTGCTGACATCATCTTAACACATAAAAGAGAGTTCTCTAAAAAGACAAAAACAAAAACTTATAGCTGTGGCACCATAATGCAAGGCCCCTACACTTTTGCTATGTCTCCTCCTGATATTGATAGTATAAAATAATCTATGTTTCAGAATCAAAACCACATAGTACAAATTGTGTATGTATAAGCAACTATTATTATGAAATAGTCTCCTCTCTCACATCTTGGCAGTGTGGTGTCTCAGCAGTATGGCTGTCAGATATCTGACTGAAGAGCAAGCTTCTTTACCAGCTACCTGTGCCTAAAATAGAAAGGTTGGTGACGGTTTCATCTTTCTCCAAGGCACTGGAAGAGAGATGAAAATCTTCAAAGAGGCTCCATGCAGCCAAAAACAATGATGAGACAACCCCGACTTTGGCCTATGACCAATTTCTTGAATTACTAAAGAGGGCAGAGAAGAACCCATCAGATTGGAGGAGC
Source organism: Potorous gilbertii (assembly GCA_028658325.1). Classification (NCBI taxonomy): domain Eukaryota; kingdom Metazoa; phylum Chordata; class Mammalia; order Diprotodontia; family Potoroidae; genus Potorous; species Potorous gilbertii. The sequence continues at coordinate 391,665,567 of CM053771.1, forward strand.
AGAAACCAGACCATCCATCAAAAGAGACAGATGTATACAGTGACCGCCCAAGACAGCTCAAAGACTACAGCATTCTCTGGAAGGGAAATCTTCCTATTATTTATTCATAATGCTATATAGATTAACTATTTGCTACTGGTTATACACAGAGCAAACACACCCAGATGTCAATGTATGCTGGCTAGGACAAGAACCAATCTGCGAGCACTCATGATATAGAAGACTGAAATTCCTAGTGCTTTACTTGGATTTTGTATTATCATTTACTTCTCAGAGATGTTCCTTGGCTAAATTTGCACATGTCCATATATATTATGGGAAACACATGAGAAAAAAAATCTGGAACTATGCCACTGACCAAAGTAGCTCTACTAAAAGGAGCTATGTCATTTCAAACTCATGGATGAATTTTAGACACCAGGCCCACAGGGCAGGAGCTATGTCATTTCAAACTCATGGATGAATTTTAGACACCAGGCCCACAGGGCTCCATGAAGGCTAGAGAATATCTCTCGCCTCTCTAACTGACAAAAACCTATTCATTTTTCTCCCTGGACCTGAAGCCTCTCCCATACATCTGTTGGTTTTTCATGTAGTTTTTCCCTTGGTTTGTATTACAGTGCAAAAAGACAGGTGACGGCTGATACTATGTTTTTACATGGACTTTATCCCTGAGTTGTTCTTTGAAAGAACTCTTTCCCAAATGAGTTTTATAACTTTAAAATTGTTATTAGAAAATCTTTGCCTTCCATATACTCATCATAAAGTACACATTTCCTCCACTCTCCACTGCTCTTCAAGAATGTAGATATTCTTAGTTTCTATTATAAGTTTTCCTTCAGGACAGAATAATAACTACCCTAGTAGACAGAGCTCCAGAAACATTGAGTGAAAGCTCAGGTGAGAGGTACAGTCTCTAAACAATTATGACTCTTAGTTTTTTAGTACATTCCCAGTTATCCTAGTATCTGGTGTAACCCTGAAAAGAGATTTGCATATAAACAGATGAATTATTTATATAATGCATCATTAGAGTCTGTGTCCAAATTAGGAACTAGATTTTTAGAGACTTTTTAGGTTCCTATTTTCTTATTCCCTTCTCTATATTACTTTCACTGCAAGTTCTTGATAAAGACATCTGTCTTGATGGTTCATTGTACGTGAATATGTGTTCTTCTAGTCTGTGGGTCCTATTATATCCAGACTCCCTAAGACAGGTTCAAATCATGGGAACTTTTAATGATAATAGGCTTGTCTTGGGTCACTTGGGCCCATCTAGCTAAATAAGACAGAATTTCTGAAGATGATTCAGAGTTGCATTTTTAGTTTCTCACTTAGGGAAGAAATGTCTATACATTTAATCATGACAGTAAAAATTATTAAGGAACTTAAAACAATGTCAGCATACATTCCCAAGTAACTAGAGTGTAGTCATCCCAGAGTGGTTTGTTCAAACAGACTCATGTTCCTATCAGGCCCATTTCTCTCTGTAAGCACTTGGACAATGGCCGTGACTGAAGTATCAAGTGTGTATGTAGAATTACCTTTTCCCCTGCTAGTTATCATCTAATTATATCGTATGTGGGATTTGGTAGATGCCTAAGTTTCACAGACTGCACTGCTAAACAATTTCCACCATTTCTTTGCATTAGTCTTGCACTGATTACTAAATCTAATTCTTAAAGATAACCCTTCTATAATTTCTGGTGGAGGTGACCTAGTCATGAACGTCAAAAACTCTTCAATCAAGCTCTCCTCAGCCATTTGTTTACAATTTTTTTGTTGACATATTATTTTCTTATTCATCTGGATTTTCATGATTGAAGTAGCTCTACTCTTGGTCAGGTTCTAGCAAAAAATAAACCTTTTCCTTTAAGTTGCATTTGACCAATTTAATAGCACCAGCCTGTTTTCAGCCTTGACTATTGATTAATGAAGTCATCTTTGTTCCCAAAGTATTTCTTTAGGCTTTTGATCTGCTTATGCTCGAAGAATGTCTATTAATCTTCATTGTACTTTTGGGTGAGGAAATGTTTATCTTTCAATAACGATGTAGCAGACCATGCTTTTCATTTATATTGTAGAGTTGTTTTCTTTTTGTGAGATTCCTTCTCAGATTGGTTATAGATCATTTTTACAGTTTTACAGGTGCACATTTTAACTAGTGTTGCATAGACTTTAATTGGTTGTTTTTTTTCCTATTTACCTTTGATTTTAGGATGCCAGAACATCTCTTAAGGTATTATTAGTCTACAAATTTCTCCTTGACAGTTTTATTCTTGACATGTCTTACAGTAAAGAGCTCAAAGTGTTTATCAGCACTATCCTTTCCACTGGTTCAATGGCAACTACAAATCCAATATCTAAGCCTTAATTTTCTGCCTTTTTGGAAAATACATTAAGAGTTTGGGGACAGGTAGGTGGCACAGTGAAAAGTCACAACTTCTGTTAAGAAGTCACTCTACCGCAATCTTTGCTTGGCCACCAGGGTAATTCTCCTAAGATGCATATCTGGTCATGTCACCTTGCTACTCATTAAACACAAGTGGCTATCTATTACATCTAAAATCGAATTGGAAATCATCTTTCTGACATTTATTTCTCTTCACAACTTGACCACTTCTTAGTTTTCTAGTATTCTTATGTATTACATTCACTCACTTTACATTTCATCAGTTCTAATGTACTTGCAATTCCTCACATGGAATATTTCCATATCCTTTGCACTGATAATCCCCCATCTCTGAAGTCAAGCAATTTCACAATTAAAGTACATTTCAATTAATAAATAGCTTAGTAGAAAACATTTTTTTGCCTTTTTTTGTTTTTTGTAAGTTGGGAAGTTGAAGTTTTGAATATCAGGTAATACAGAAAATGTAGCCCAAATAAAACTCATTTTAAGTTAGAATATTCTGATGTTGATTCATGCTAATGTATTTCATAGTCTGCAATCAAAGAATAGAAAGTTTTAATGCCTTAGGCAAACATTGCCTCTTCCATAAAACACACATCAAAACAATTTCAAATAAATTTTGATGTACTTAAAAGTATCTGATCAAGTCTACTGCTATAACACTAAAAAATTCCATTTGCAGTTATGAAATTGATCTTTGAGTGTTTATGAGAAAGATTACAATAAATAAGATTTGCTGTAGGATATGCAGTGCATTTTATTAATCAAGTCATTAAATTAAGAAATTCAATGAGCATTAAGACATTTTGGGACTCATTACAATGCAACAAGTATAATATTTACAATTAATAATGGCATGATCACTTTATGAAGATAATTTAAACAGTTAATATAGACCTCATTTTTGAGCAACTTGTACCAATATTCACTGCTTTTAGGAGTGAGGAATAGAAGAGTGTCATTTGGAAGTAATTTAAAATTGGGAGGTGAGAGATGACCCTTGAAGACTTTTAAAATATGTCTACATATTATTAATGACAATTCTGTAAAATTATTTCAAAGTTAAGCATTCCAAATGCATAAGCAGACATAGTTAGAAACATATCTGTTCAAATAAAATTCTTCAGTAATCAATTCTCATAAAAAAATAACAAAGGGTATAATTGTGCTATTTCCCAAAGATTTGTGTGAATGTGGATTTTGGTGCCACAGAGAGTAAAACATGCTCTGGCTCCTTCCTGAAAGACACATGCTAGCAAATCTTCTAGTTTCCCCTTTGTCTTGGTAATAAGGTTGGAATGGGGAACCTGTGCCAAAGAGAATTGGTGATAGAGCCTGAAAGATCTTTGTGCTATGTCATATGGAATGAAGACAGAATGCTTTTCAAGGTAACTTTTTAGATGGGACATAGCCAATAACGAACCTCTCTTAGATTTCTACTGAAGAAGAAAAAGGATTTCTCTAACCTTCCGCTTTTCAATAGTAGCAATTATGGAAAAATACATATGGTACTGGAGTGTATATGCTTGTTTAATTGAGCGTAAGAATTTCAGAATTCATCAAATTTCAATATCTATCTAATTTAAGGTGCAAAAAAAGAATTCCCTCCAAAAAGTATCCAATAATTGGCCATCTTACCTTGGTTTGAAGACTCACTATGAGAAGGAACTTCCTCAGGCAGCCCATTTCAATTTTAGATGACTAATATCTTTGGGATGTTATCATTCTTTCCAGACTCTCTACAGACCATAACCCTTTATTTACTTTGTGACTCTACTCACTCCACTCCTCAGTTTTTCCCCTGCCTTCATTTCTCTATTGGCTACACTATCCCCACCTCCATTGAATCCTTGAATGTCTTCAACCCTATTCTGCACAGGCTTCTGCCCTCAGCCACTTATGAACTATGTGACTCTGCGCAGGTCACTTAACATCTCTTTGCTTTACTTTTCTTGAATGGCAAAAATGGGGATGATAGCAGCACCTACTTCATAGGAGTGTTGTGAAGATCTTTCTCTGAGGGTGGATAACATGCTTCCTAACTTAATACAGCAAAGTTTAAATAGAGCATATGCTTATGAAGATTATATTACATTTATATTTTTGAGAAGAAATAACTTTCAACAGAAAGCATTAAATTCTGTTTTAGTTTCCATCTTAAAACCTATATAGAAGTTTAATAGAAAACTTGCAGAACATCTCTTAAACAGTACATTTCATCATCTTAGATACTTGACCATAGTAATTTAAATTAATTTCAAATCTATGGGAAAGGAAACTCTAAGTGGAAAGTTACAAAACTTAAAATTAAATTCTGGCTATCTATTTCTTATTTACCTTTTTCAGTCTTCTAACAGATTATTAGCATAGATACTTTGATAATATTGATCCAGAGAGCTGGGTATAGCTTGTTTCAAGGATGGCCACAGCTCAATCTTGGCTCATTTTTTGATAGCTGTGATTTAATTGTTGCACGTTCCATTGTAGAAATTCTTCCCTGATGCTTATCAGTCTCTGCAACTTAATGTTTTAGAGAATTTATTGTGGTGCTGAGGGGTTAAACCAATATGTGAGAAACAGAAATTAAATCCACATTTTCCTGATACTAAGCCTCTATACTATATCTCTCAATGTTTTTCAGTGTTTTTCACTGTTTGAAAGGTAGAAAACAAAGTTTTATATTTAATATTTCTATCGCAAATATCTCAAAGGAGCAAGTGTAGTTCTATGGAGTTAAAGTATATTCTCTTTTTCTGTTGTTCACTATAAACTATTAAAATCATCTAGGGGCAGCTAGGTGGTGCAGTGGATAGAGCACCAGTGCAGGAGGCAGGAGGACCTGAGTTCCAATATCACCTCAGACACTTGACACTCACTAGTTGTGTGACCTTGGGAAAGTCATTTAACCCCAATTGCCTCATCCTGGGTCATCTCAAGTCATTCTGATGAATATCTGGTCACTGGATTCAGGTGGCTCTGGAGAAGAAGTGAGGTTGGTGACTTGCAAAGACCTCCCTCACTCAAAACAAAGTCAAGTGTAAGTCATGTCATTTCTCTGATGGCGTGGTCTTCTTCAACAACGAAGAACAAACATACATAATACATAATTTAAATCATACACAGAAGATAAAGTTCAGGTATGTTAGTAGCTGTTCCAGTAACAAATAATAGTCCCTTAAAGGGAAAAATAAATTTTCAAGACAGAGTCAGAAATCTTCTGGTTTGGAAAGTGATTAACTTCATATAAAGAAACAATGTTGTCATGATGTAATAGAAACACTAGTGGACATAGAGAATCTGGTTTCATATCACTAGTCTGGTACTTAATGTGACCTTCAGTAAGTCATTTAGTCTCTTTAAGTTTTAATACCCTCATCTTTAAAATGAGGAGGTTGGAGTAGATGGTCCCTTTTAGCTCTCTCATTTGATCAATCAATAAACATATTGCCAGACACTGTGCTAAGCACTGTTGATAGAGAAAAAAAGCAATCAAATAAATAAAAGAGAAAACTTGACCTCAATGAGCTCACATTTCACAGGAGGAAATAGTTTATTCATAAATCAGAACATATGTGATAAATAAAGAGTAGATGGAAAAGAAAGTAGCCCTAGTATCTAGGAAGAACAGGAAAGTTCTCCCAGAGAAGATGGAACCCCTAGTTCAAAGGCACAGGAAAAGAAAACACTGGAAAGCTGGAAGGGATAAAAAAATACATAAGGTAGTTCATATATTTGTGAATAATTCTTTCATGGAAAACTGTCCATTATTTTCAGCACAATCTCAGTCCCCTCTGCATACCTAAAATGATTTCTCTTAGGATTCTCTTCATCCCAGAATCCTAAGCTTCCTTGAAGGCTAAACTCACGTGTACCCTGCTGAGTAAGTTTTTCTTGAACATCTTTCCTCAAATTAGATTGTGTATATTTTTCTATTGAAATATTGGAACTCACCAATAGATTGTAAGCTCCTTGGGGACAGGAAATTTCTTTTTTTGCCTTTTTTTCCCAAACACTTAAAAATACTAGAACCTATTTTTGTTGTTGACCAAATGAAGGAAAAGGAAGAATGAATGAATAAATGTATAAATTCCTCCTGTACCTTTTCCATAGTCACCCATTTTTAGAGAGTAACACAGATTTAGTGTTAAAAAGATGAAAACAAACAAATAAATAAAACAGGCATGTTGAACTGTAGAATTGTTTGGTTATTGTTGGGCAAGTGGCTATTATTACCTGTCTACCATCACTTTATAGAGATAAATATTTGCAAATTGTATTTCATTTTAGGAAGATCAATTTGATGACTGAATGAAGAATGGATCATAGCAGAGCCCTGACACAGGGAAACTAAACAAAAAGATATTGTAATAGTCCAAGTACAAAATGATAATGTCAGAGAAGAGAAAGGAGTATGTACCGGAATTGATACAAAGGCATAATCAACACCTCTTTGCCAAATATTGGATGTAAGGGATGGGAGAGGACAAGGAATAAATTGTGACCTGTAGGTTGTGATCCTGGGTGACCATAAAGATAGTGCCTTTGACAGAAATAACAAAAGCTTAGCTGACTTGGGGAGGGTTATGGTACCCTCAGCAGTAATAGAAAGTTAGAAAGGCGGGGAGGGAAATAACAATGAGCTTACTTTTAGATATATGTTTAACACCTAGGTCTTTGTATCTAATAGGTAGTTGGAGATTGGACTCTGGAGGTTTAAGTGACTGATTAGGACTAAATAAGTAGATCTGAGAGCCATCTGCACAAAGACCATAATTGAATCCATGGGAACTGATGAGATAACTAAGTGAAATAGTATAGTGAGAGTAGAAAAGCGTGCCCAGGAAAGAACCTTGGGGTGGGGGTGGAGTACAGCTATTGGTGGGGGTGGAGTACAGCTATTGGACATGACTTAAGTGAAGACCCAACAAAGAAGACTGAAAACGAGCAGTCAGACAGGCCAGAAGAGAATGGGGAGTAGCACAAAAACCTAGAGAAAACAGAGTATCAATGAGAAGAGACTGATTTACAGTCCCAGAGGTTGTAGAAAAATAAAGACGAATGAAAATTGAGAAAAGACCATTAGATTTGGCAATGAAGAACACTAATGTGTTTTTGGAGAGATCGTTTTGGGTTGAATGATGAGGTTCAGAAGCCAGAAAATCAAACAATAAAAGAGTGAAAAGAAAGGAAGTGAAGTTACCTACTGTAGACAGCTTCTCCAAAGAAGTTGGCAATCAAAAAGAGAAGAAATGTGGAAAAATAGCTATCAGAGATCAGTGGACCAAAAGAGATTTATTTTTAAGAATGAGAGCATAAGCATGTTTGGAGACAGTAGGGTCAATAGACAAGGAAAGATTGAACATCAAGTGAAAGAATGAAAGTGATTAAAAAAGAAATTCGCTGGAGAAGATGAGATAGAATGAAATCATTTGTACAGGGGTGTCAGGTATGACTAATATCAGCACTCTCAGTTCAGGTTAGATTGTGGTTGTAGGGATAGATAATGGTGTTCTCAAAAGGAAAAGAGAAGGGGAGATGAAAGGTATGCTTTATGGAGGAAAAATAATGACATAAAACTGAAGGACCTTGAATTCAGGGATTATTTTGTTTTTGCCTCTATATTGCCAGCACTTTACCATAGTGCCTAGAATATATTAGGCAATTTTATCGATCAACAAATAATTTAAGATGATCTTTTATGATCTTGTTAACCCAGAATTTTGCCAAATTTCATTAGTTTTTCCATATTGAAGCCACTGTGAAAGGGTAATTATTCCAGCCATTTATCATGAAATAAAATTTATCCCTTCAAAAAAAAAAGAGAAAATAAAATTGTTCTCCCATTTTTAAATAGGTTATTATTTTCAAAATGAAATATCTACTCGGATACAACCTATTCTTGTTGAAATATCTCCAAACTCTTGATGTTTTCTTTTTTTTGTTATATAATAAAAAATGAAATATACTAGTATTTGTGGTGTAATTTTGAGTATAACTCAAATTTTCATACATACTCAAAAAAAGCAGCCAATAAAAGTAATTTGAGTGTTTATGCCATCCACAGAATGAGGCTATAACATATCCAGAGCTACATTAAATCTCAAAACAAATTTGAATTTTGATCAAGTAAAATTCCATTATTGACATGATAACATCCTCAAGGTGAAACCAGCAACTATAAATGAAACTTGGGAACAGAATGGTTCTCAATCAAACATATGGCACAACTGACAAACACATTGATAAAGTACCAGATTCTTTCTAGAAGGAGTCATATAGAAGTGATGATAACATGATCTTATATTCACAAGCATCACAGACCTTAACCTGGGAAGACCTTGTTTTTCCAATGTACTTTTTTCTGAGGGTAAATTTTTATCAGGAATTCACCAGCTTTCTTGGGTGCATCATTTTATAGCTGAGGCATCTGAATGTAATGACTTCCTAAAGGTCACATAGGCATGAGTAGAATTTGAGATATAAAGGAATCTACTATTTTGGGAGCTTACTAACTCATCCAAGGCATGGTGTCTATTGTGCTAAAGCTGATAATGCTGTGCTAAGGTCTGGGAAACAAAAGGAATGAAGTATTAATACTTACAATGACCTCTGGAAATAATTGAGGAAAGCATAAACATTTTAGCATGCTCAGATAGCTAGTGATAGAGGAGATAAAGTGCTGAGCTTGAAGTTAGGAAGACCAGAGTTCAACTCTGGCCTCAGGCACTTACTAACAGCCTGACAATCTCAGTTTATCTCAGTTTCCTTATCTGTAAAATCAAGATAGTAATTGAACCTATTTCCCTATTTGTTGTGAGGAGCAAATAAGATAAGATTCATAAAAGGTGCCTGATGCTACATAAATGCTAGTTATTTTTACTAAAATGCACTCAAATGCTGATAATTCCTGATCAAATTAGTATTTTTATAGAGGATAAAAGATAAATAATGCAATGATCTGAATTAGCAGTCCATGTAGCTAGTATTCAGAGAACATTCTACCAATCATTCTTTAAAAAATAACACATTTTTTATGTATAAAACAAAGCACTAAGTTCTGGGGGAAAATAAAAAATGTAGACAAGAGATAATTCCTTCTATCATCCTACTTACCATCTGTTAGAAAGACATAAATACAGATTACAATAATGGATAAATTTATGGTATATTAAAAAATTACCAAAACTGTTATAGGAGAACTGAGGTGCAAGGTCATTATGACAGAGATAAGATATTATAGAGGAGCCAAAGTTTTAATTTCAAAAGATGACTTTCTCCAGAATGTATGGCATTGAACTCTCTCTCTCTCTCTCTCTCTCTCTCTCTCTCCCTCTCTCTCCCTCTCTCTGTCTCTGTCTCTCTTGCTCTCTCTTCCTCTCTGTTTCTTTAAAAATTGATTGATTTTAAAAATTGCTGTTATTTTCGATCAAGTTAAGACAAAGCCCTTTAATAATATTTCTCTGCCACCACTGGCGTGTGTGTATATAAATGTGAACATCTGTTTTGGAGAGTAATCACAGACAAATGTAATTTCATCCACTAAAGCTAGTATTTATTTAAGAAATCATTAGAAATATTTATTTATATTTTAAGACAAAACTATTTTTCAGTTATGAATAATATTCATGAATTATATGGATAAATTTAGACAGAAGAGGTAAAAATACAGATGATAATGTGTCTTTGCTACAAGGCTACAAAATTGTCAAGAAAAAGAAAATATATTGAATCATTTTTGCAATACAAATTTACTTCTAACAAAATGATGGTGTGGAAAAACCGCTTTCTTAATTTGTCATGAAGTTTTGGCTGTGGAAAACATGAAACCAGACAAATTAAAATGACATCTTAATATCAAACATGCGGTATGCTGTATACCAAAGGAATATTTTGAATGACTTTAAAAATCTTCAAATAAAGAAACACAATAAGAAATGTTACTGTTAACAAAAAGTATGTACTTGCATTTTATAAAACTTCTTATTAAGTTGCAAAATTTCAAAAGTTGTATGCTATAGGAGAACATCTCATGTTACATGCTGTTATTAAAATATCATAAGGACTGTGCTGCAAAAAGTATGAGGATGAAATCTATAAACTTCTTTTATTGAATGATACTGTTTCTAAAAGAGTTTCTGAAACTAGTCATGACCAATTTCAACAGCTTATTACAAGGCAGCCCAAAGTTTGCAATTCAGTTAGACGAAACAACTGGTATTTCTAACATGGCACAGTTTGTTACTTCATGTAAGATATGCTTATGAAGGAAGTATCCATGAGAAATTGCTGTTTTGTCAGCCTTTGAAAGGGGACATAAGGCAGGAAGATATATATACATATACATATATATATATATATATATATATATATATATAAAATCTTAAAGGTGATGGATTTTTCACAAATGAAGGACTACAGTGAAAAAATTGCATTGGTGCCTGTACAGACAGTGCTGGAGCAATGATGGGTGCAAATATTGAATTTGTAGCAAAAGTCAAAGCTGATTTCAATGAACATATAACTTCATGATCCATTGGGAGGCACTCATAGCCAAAAAAAAAATCATCAGAGTTAGGTGTTGTGCTTCATGATACCATTAAAGTCGTTAGCTTCAATAAAAGCTGTTCCCTATTAGGGACCCCAGCTCGTCTGACCAGCAGAGGCCTGTAGGCCCTGGTGGAGTTTAGCTGGAAGCAATGACTGAGGCGGGAGACAAGATAGTAAGAACTCGGTTTATCCAAGTAGTGAGTGGTGCTTTTATCTCTTCTCTGACACCAGTGCCCTAATTGAACCTATCAGCTAGTAGTTTGCCCTTATAAGGAAGTAATTTACCTTCAGCCAGGACTACCCTGGTCGGACATGTAGCCTCAAGAAAGAAAACCATTTTTGGCTTCTTTGTTCTGAGAAAAAGCCCAGGGAAAAGCCTTGAGCAAAACAGGGGCAGAACTCTTCCTCCCAGAGCCATCTTGTTCATGCCTTACCAGTCTCCCCTCAGTTTACCTGAGTCCAGACCAGTGAATGCTGTCCAAGAGGCTGGGGGTTGGCAATTCCCTTACAGTTCCCTAGTCATTTGTTTTCACACCTTTGGAAAGACATGGACTCCAATTATAAAAGCTTATTACTACACGCAGAAGTCAGGTGGCTCTTGAGGGTGAAGTTTAAACAGATTGTTGAAATTGAAAGATGAAATTGTATTTTTGACTGGTCAAAAATCTGATACTACTAATTTTTTTCATAATGACGTCTAGCCTTCAAAGCCATGTTATTTGTCAGATTTTTCAGAAAACTCAAGTGTTTTAAATATGTCACCTCATGGAAAAAATTGTAATATATTTGAAAAAGCTAATATATGGAAGAACAGGGTGGAAATGGTGCTTTAGAAATGCTTGCAGTTATAGATGATTTTATAATTGAAAACAACCCTCCCAAATATTTAATTATGAGTAATAATTCATCATCTGAAGTGACTGGAGATACCATTTCAGAAACACTTCCCTTAAAATTTTCATTCTAAAACACTAAGTTGGGTTCACAAACCACACTCAGTTGGAATTTTTAAAAAATCAATTATCTACCATTAAAAATTTAAGAAGAATTTACCAGGTTATCAAGTGACACTAGTTTAAAACTTGAGTCCCCCCCAAAAAAAAACCCATCATTAAATGAACTTTGGCTTGGGATTAGAACAGAGTTTCCAAAAATTTCTCAAGTGGCCCTAAACACACTTCTGCCATTTTGTATTACATACTTTTGCAAAGCAGTATTCTCAGCATTGACAATTATAAAATTGAAATATCGCTCAACTCTGAAAAACATTGAAGACACTCTAAGTGCTGCATTATCAAATATTCCACCAAGATTTTATTATTTATATAAAAATGAACAATTACATCCTTCTTATTAGCATGCAAAATGTGCTTTCATTTTTAATAAATGATAAAATGATATGTATACCAATAAATTTCTTTATGATTTATTTTCTGCAAATATTTTATTTGTATACCTATTTTATATGCCTATCTACCCAGGATTGTAAAAATTTCTTGGGTGAAAAGGGACCATGAGTGAAAAAATGTTTAAGAAGCCCTACTATACTATAAGTATATAAATGCTTATTCCTTCCCCACATCCTCCCTCAGGAATTCTAATTTTTACAACACCTTAACCTTTGAATATCATTGTCAACTGATGATTGTAGAATTCCTGACTAACTTGTGTTTTTAAAAATATTTTCTACACTTATTTTTGTTCTCTTTGATAGCAGAATATGACATTTAAGTATTCTACTGCATACACGGTCTAGATTGTGTGTGTGTCTTTCTGCACAACTTCAATGACTATCTCAAGTTGCTTCTATCATGGTGGCACTTGACCTTACAGGTCATTCTTTAAAACACCACCTATTCTCCTATACTTAATACTGTATGACCAATAACGCCAATATTGACTGCAATGCCAATGACAGCAGTTGTCATATATACTGCTGTCCATTAACTTAGACATTTAAAAATATCTGTCAAATATGGTAGAAAGTATTTGCTTAGGCTGCAGCGGAGCTAGGTTTTTAAAAATCATTGTGTTTTGTTTTTCTTGCTCTCCTAGCTGGATTCATGTTGCGAAACTTAAAACAGGCTTGTGGAATTCTGAACAAAGTAATGTCTCTTTCCTTTGTGAAATCAATTGAGTTAGGGCTATTTTTTGTTTATTAGAGATGTGTCTATAATATAATTATAGTTTATGAAGTTATTATTAAGAAATTTTTATAGATGTTAAAGGCTCCTCAGTTTTATCTTTTATCTAGGTTGAAAGATGAAGCTATTTTTGTGTGCAGAGTATCCTGTGCTAATTATTAAGTATGTTATTATTGGACTTCAAATTGATTATACTACTGACAAGTAGTTGTATGAAGCCCTTGCCTATAAATGCTAAGATCTGTTTCTAATGTTGTTATGATACAGTTCCAGCACATAATAGAAATATTAACTTCATGTACACTTGCTCTTTGTCCTTAGAAATGATCAATGCCATATGCACTGAAATATTTCCGATAGGTAAGTTATGGGTGCTTGTGTTCATTTGTTTACTTTTGTTGTACTTCTGATGTATAATTTATTGTGTACAGATAGTGGAGTAGTGAGTGGATAGAGTATGGGGGGTCTGAAGTTAAGAAAACTCATCTTCCTGAGTTCAAATCTGGCCTCAAGACACTTCCCAGCTGTGTGACCCTGGGCAAGTCACAAAAACCTTTTTGCCTCAGCTTGCTCATCTGTAAAATGAGCTAGAGAAGGAAACAGCAAAGCAGTCCAGTAACTTTGCCAAGGAAACTCCAGATGGGGTCATGAAGAGTCAGACACAACTAAAACAACTAAATAATAACAAGTATTGTATTGCTATTTTATGGTAGTAAAATAGGATCAGCACTTTATCCACTGTCCTCTGTGTAGACTTTACCATTACAATGATTTCATGCAAGATTAGTCTTCACCTTAGTATTTCCCCATCTATTCCGTAGATTCATGTAGTTTCATCACGCTGTTTATGATGCAGACCTAATCAATGATTTCATTGAGTGGACCCCCAATGAGTCTACTTGGCCAATATTTCAAGGTTCTTTCCAGGCCTCACAGCTTGCTATGATGATCTCAGCACTCAGTGAGTCCCTGATTGTCATTCGCTTGCTTTGCCATCTCCTTCCTCTCAAAACGGATATTAGATTCAATTTTGAAATGGTTATTTTGATTTTGCCGTTGTTGCTGTCATCATCGCTGTTGATTATGTGCTATACTTGGCATCAAAAAGAAGGAAACCCTGGATTGAAATCCTCTCTCAGATACTTGTTAGCTCAACAGTTCACTTAATCTTTCAGACTTTCATTTTCCTTATTTTTTAAAATGGAGGTTATGTTAACACCCACTTCATTGGGTTGTAAAGTCAAATGAAATAATGTATATGATGTACTATGCAGACTCTATTGTGAAGTCAAATGAAATAATGTATATGATATACTATGCAGACTCTATTGTGAAGTCAAATGAAATAATGTATATGATGTACTATGCAGACTCTATTGTGAAGTCAAATGAAATAATGTATATGATGTACTATGCAGACTCTATTGTGAAGTCAAATGAAATAATGTATATGATGTACTATGCAGACTCTAAAGTACTACGTAAATGTGAGTGACTATTGTTATTAATTTTGCATAAATAATTATACAGTTATAGGATTGCATATTTAGAACTGAAAAGCAATATTGTGGGCTGTCAAGTCTTATCCCATCATTCTACAATGAGTCACAAAGGTTACAAGACTTGCACAGGTTTACTTAGCTAGTAAAGGTCTGAGACAAGATTTGAACCTTGTTCTATCCTTACCAAAGTCATCATCTTTCTATTATACCATATAATCTCTTGTCTTGGACTTTTGTCAGTTTACCATTTGTACTATATTGTTACAAATATTCAACAGACACATACAAGGATTATATAATGGACTTTTTAATTTAAAATGTTATATCGTAGTTTTTTTCTTTTGTTTTCTTTTTTTTGCTATCATCTTCTTTCAATGCTTCATGAAGGGGTCTTAAGGTCCATATCTGAGAAACTCAAACTCTAACAGGTCTCTTGTAGCACATTGAAAACTTAGGCCATGAATACAGTGACAGACTATATATCTGATATCCAAGGACCATCTTAGCAGAAGTTACAGATCTGTCAAAAGTTAGCCACAACAGCCTGGGAAAATTATCTCATAAGTTATGATAACCTTGCCATTTGTTACAAATGGAAATAGCTATACCAAATAAATCATTAATCTTTTGAAGTATTGAAGATATTATAGAGAGATTTAGTGAGTCCTTTAATGAATTCATTCATCCTATATCATAAATTTATTCAAAAATCAAAATTCTGTATATTTCTGTATATTTCCTTGTGTAAGGACTAAGCATAAAATACTAAATGAAACATAAAAACAAAATTCACATAGCATCTTCATTCTAAATATTTGCCCTACAGGACATTTCTATCTTGTCAAAACTATAAATTAGACAAAGTTTGTCTTTTCTTCTTACCTTCCCTTAGTTCTTAATAGTTGTCATATGAATTCATGTGTTATATATCAAGAGAGATACAGAGAGAGTTAGTGATAGGTAAGTAGTGAGAGGCAGATAGATAGACAGACAGACAGACAGACAGACAGATAGATAGATAGATGATAGATAGATAATTGGGAATATTTGCATTTTAAGAGTAGATTTTGAACAGTAAAGTCAAAAAGAATGAATCGTCCTTTGATATATTTTGCAGAAATCTTTCTGCATTCTGATAACTCTGCTATGGATAACGCAGATCTCATCTGTTCTTTGTATCTAGAACTATATTGTAACTGTAATTGTGGCATAGATTGTGTGAACTTGATTGGTATCCCATATAATACTTGATGTATTACAGTGATATAAACAGGCAACAAACCAATTTGTACTTGATAAGGATCTGCTAAAGAATTTATTGTAAGTTGAACAAAAGATTTCTCTGATTCCCTCATCTTATTTGTCCTAATGTGTTACGTAAAACAACCAAGTGCTGAACCTTTGGGTAAGACTTGTACAAGACCCACTTGTTAATCACATCCCCAGACAAAGAATAGAAATGCATGGAGAAAGAAGTCCTTTGACCTAGTTTAGTGAGGTTTTTACTGAGATCAAACCCATGATGCTGAGAGGTCTCCTTCTAACAAGCCTGATTCACAGCAATGTTATTCTTGCCTGAAATGTCATCTTGGGCTCTGAAACTATCTCTCCAATTATCTCTTTGTGTATAAGTTTGTATAGATATATGCATATACATATTTATTTGTTTAGGGTGGTGGATAGGGAGGAGACAGAGAGAGATTGTAGCATGAACACTGGCTACATAACCAGGAAATCATCATGGGTCACTGTGCCCGAAAATAATATCGTAGATAAAGAATCGGGATGTATGTAAATTTTATCAAATAATACCCTACAAATGAATACCCTACTCTCAATCCTTAGTTCAGGTCATTTTAAACCTTCCCACTAGGTTACCACTTTATAGACAGGTGCTTAGAATATTTTAAGAAAAAAATGGTGATTTTGTCATTATGATGAGAATCATTCGGCACATTTATATCATCAACCTAGTCACAGAGGAGTCTACTACTCAAAATTATAATTTATACAATGTTAAAACTTGAAACATATTGGTAAATGTGCTGTGAAGTTCATGTTTTTAATTTCAATTTCGTGCATTTAGAAGAAATAATTCTTGACAATTTCATTAAATACAGGCTTTTAGCCATATTGTTGTCCAACTGAGAATGCTTTGTTTACAAATATCTGAAGAAACCAGAGAATACAGTGTATGAATCAAAGGACCCTTGCAATGGAAATTGTTGGAGATAAGACAATAAGCCCAAAGAAAAAAAAGGCTATATTTCTAGGATAATTAGAATAGAGAAGAGCATGATAGAAATAAATGCTACCAAGATCAGGTGTCACCTAATTACCATTTCCTTACACGATTTGTTTCACCCTCATAATTTTTTACTCCTTTACAATTGGCAGATGCCAGTATTTCCATTCTATAATTGGGAAAGCCAAGGCAAGATTTCTAAATTACTTGCTCATGGAAACAAAGTGATTCAGTTGGAGCTGAGAATAGGACCTAGGTGCCAAGACTTAAATCCAATTGTCTCAACAAAAGCTAAGTCTAACTAGGGTAACAGTAAAACAGACAACTATTTGAGAAAGTGCTCATGTATCTGAGAAGAATATTAATACCTAGTACATGTGACCATTCCACTTAACAAAACGCACTCTGAATATAATTTAGATAGCAACCATTCAACAAAACGGTACCACTGACATCACAGGAAAACACAACAAACAGTAAAATAAACAATATAATCTCATGACTTATTTTTTTGGTAATTCTTTTATAGAGAATAAAAATGAAGGTAATTAAGCAGAAGCAGAAATTTAAACTGACAACCAAGATCAGGTATTTCTTTTAAAAAAGGATATACTTTTGTAATTATTGGTAGGCTTTATAACTATTCTACTGAAAGTGATAATGTATTTTATTTTATTTCTTATTTATTTATTTTTAGTTTGCAACATTCATTTCCACAAAATTTTGAGTTCCAAATTTTCTCCTCATCTCTCTCCTCCCTTCATGCCAAAATGCCATGTATTCTGATTACCCCTTCCCCCAGTCTGGTCTCCCTTCTATCACACCCCTCCTTTCCCTTATCCCCATCTTCTTTTCTTGTAGGGCTAGACAGATTTCTATACCCCATTATTACCCAGTTGTATGCAAAAACAATTCTCAACAGTCATTCCTAGAACTTTGAGTTCCTACTTCTCTTCCCTTCTTCCTTGCCGACCCATTCCCACTGAGAAGGCAAACAATTCAATGTAGGCTACGTATATTTAATTTTGGCAATACAAGACTTCCATAATAGTGATGTTGTGTAAGACTTCTAATTACTCCCTCCTCCCACTTACCCTCCCTTCTATCATCCCACCAATGCCACTTATCTCCTTCTCCCCTACTTTTCTGTGGTGTAAGATAGATTTTCATACCAAATCGAGAGTGCATGTTATTCCCAACTTAAGCCAAATGTGATGAGAGTAAGCTTTGCTTTTTCCCTCTCACCTCCCCCCTTTTCCCCTCCATTGGAAAAGCTTTTTCTTGCCTCTTTTATGAGAGATAATTTGCCCCATTCCGTTTCTCTCTTTCTCCTCCCAATATATTTCTCTCTCACCCCTTAATTTTATTGTTTCAGATATCTTTCCTTTCTATTCAACTCACTCTGTGCTCTCTGTCTATATATATATATATATATATATATATATATGTGTATGTGTGTGTACATACATATGTGTGTGTGTGTATGATCCCTCCAACTACCCAAATATGAGAAAAGTTTCAAGAGTTACAAATATTATCTTTCCATGTAGGAATGTAAACAGCTCAACTCTAGCAAGTCCCTTATGATTTCTCTTTCCAGTTTTCTTTTCATGCTTCCCTTGATTTTGTGTTTGAAAGTCATATTTTCTATTCAGCTCTGATCTTTTCATCAAGAATGATTGAAAGTCCTCTATTTCTTTGAATGACAATTTTTCCCCTTAAGTATTATACTCGGTTTTTCTCTGTAGGTGATTCTTGGTTTTAATCCTAATTTCTTTGACTTCTGAAATAACATATTCTAAGCCCTTCAGTTCCTTAAGGTAGAAGCTGCTAGATCTTGTGTTATTCTGATTTTATTTCCGCAATACTTGAATTGTTTCTTTCTAGCTGCTTGCAATATTTTCTGCTTGACCTGGGAATTTTGGAATTTGACTATGATATTCCATGAAATTTCTCTTTTTAGATCTCTTTCAGGAGGTGATCAATGGATTCTTTCAATATTTATTTTGACCTCTGGTTCTAGAATATCAGGGCATTTTTCCTTGCTAATTTCCTGAAACATGATATGCAAGATCTTTTTTTGATCATGTCTTTCAGATAGTCCCATAATTTTTAGATTGGCTCTCCTAGATCTATTTTCCGGGTGAGTTATTTTTCCAATGAGATATTTTACATTATGTCCTATTTTCTTCATTCTTTTGGTTTTGTTTTGTAATTTCTTTGTTTCTCAAAAAGTCATTAGCTTCCATCTGTTCCATTCTAATTTTTAAAGGGCCATTTTCTCCAGTGAGCTTCTGAACCTCCTTTTCCATTTGGCTAATTTGGCTTTTTAAGGCATTCTTCTCCTCATTGGCCTTTTGGACTTCTTTTGTCAATTGAGTTAGCCTATTTTCAAAGATGTTTTTTCAGCATTTTTTTGAGTCTACTTTAGCAAGTTGTTGACTCATTTTTCATGATTTACTTGCATTGCTCTCATTTCTCTTCCCAATTATTCCTCCACCATTCTTAGTGGATTTTCAAAATCCTTTTTGAGCTCTTTCATGACCTGATACTATTGCATATTTATTTTGGAGGTTTAGGATGAAGAAGCCTTGACTTTTAGGTGTTCCTCTGATTGTATGCATTGTTCTTCCTCACCAACAAAGTAACCTTCTATATTCTTTTTATCCCATTTTTGGGCATTTTCCTTGCCAGTTAGTTGACTTTTGAATCCTTTATCAAGAAGATGGTATACTATGGGGACCTGTAAGTTCTCAGTTCCTCCAAGGTGGCACAATCAAGTGGGAGGAGTCTGCTCCTCTCCTGGCCTGTGCTCTGTTCTGCACCTGGTCTGGGAGCAACCACACATACTCTCTTCTGCCCAGGATCTGCCAGTAGGGTTGCCTCTACAGAGCCACCCTTAGTTCCACTGCAACCTAGGACAGCCACTCAGGGCTGAGATCCAAACAGCTGCTCAATTCTCCCATGGGCTCTAAGTCAAGGACTCCAAAAATGGATGCTGCTGCTGCAGTGGCTGCTGCTTTGGGGTCCAGATTGTGTTTTCATTTCCCCCAGGTTAAAGAGCTTACACACTGACCTTTGAAGCTGTCTTTGGCATTTGTGGGTTGAGCAATCTGGGACTGCTGATGCTGGTGACACTCTGAAACCTGTTCTGGTTCTATCCCTGCCATGGCCATATAGACCCTACTAGACTGGGCTCTGCTCTGTATCTCATGTGATAGACCTTTCCTGTTGGCCTTCCAAGGCTGTCTTGCACTGGAAATCTCTTTCTCTCTGTTGTTTTGTGCTTTCTGCTGCTCTATAATTTGTTTAGAGTTATTTTACAAGTATTTTATGGGTTATGGGGGGCAGCTTCTACAGGTTCATCTGTCTGCTCTGCCATCTTGGCTGTGCCCCCAGTAATTTCTTAATATAACAGAGTTTTAGAGATAGAATGGAATTTAAAGATCGCTGAGGCTGTTCTTTCTCTGCTTATTTTAGCACTAACAAAATTCCTTGATATGAACAAATGGCAAGACTTTTTGTTTGTTTTGGGGGATTTTGCATCCCATCTTTAGAGGAATTTACATTTAGGGATGAAGCAAATCTTTGAATGGGGAAAGGTTAATCCCCACTTGAGGTAAAAAAAGGTAATTTTTAAGTTGAGAGGACAGCAAATGAAAACCAAAAGCCAGGTCTGATTGATGGCATGGTCTCTAATGAGTATCAAAATCCAAAATACAGCCAACCAAAGAAAGACCACCTTCAACATACTCGCAAATTATTATCAAAAATAAAATAAAAGAGAGGTGGGAGAGGAGGTATTCAAAGATTTTATTGTCAATATTAAATGTAATCGCAAAAAATCTCAAACTCAGAGAGATCTAAATGTACAACAATAGGCACATGATTAAATAAATTGTGGCATATTAATGTAATGGAACACTATAATATTGTTAAGACTAAGGGCTATGAGAAACATACCCACAAAAATCTAGGAAGGCCTTTTTGAAATAATACAAGATGAGAAAAGTAGAAGTAGAAAAATAGAGTACACTCTGTGACCATAAAATGGAAAAGTGGAATGGGGATAAATGGTCTTCTGGTTGTAATATTGATGTGAAAGATCAGAGGGAAGTCCAGTTCTCTGACAATGTATTGCCAAAGCAATGTTCACAGCATTTACAGCAACTGTGAATATGCAGATGTGGTTCTGAATTGCAAAATTTAACAGATTCTCCCTATAGAAGATGGAAGGAAAACATTTATTCAGACACCAGAATGCTGAATCCCAACACCAAAGCCAAATCCATCATGATAACCAAGAGCTCTATACACATTAGCACTGCAGGGAGCAATGCCACTCCCAAGCCTGTGTCCTTCCCCTGCACCCTTCCCATAGGCAAACACTCACAATTCTAGCTGCCTGCCTGCCTGCCTGCCTGTGTCCTCTCTCTCCTCCACTCTAACTGTTCTTATCAAAGTTCCTCTCAACTGTGCCTCCACCCTTCCTGTTCCACCTGGTCAGCAAGTTCCTCCCACCACATGTGACTTAGGCTTCTAGGTGATTTAAGTAGGTTACATGGGCCTATTAATAGGAGGGAAAGATCTACAAATTAAATAAAAAATACATTACCAACACAGACAGTACGTTCAAAGAAATCTTAAAGGGATGGTAGAAACAGTAATGATGAAGAAACCAAAAAGAAACTGAAGCTAACTTTTCCATCCAGCAGGCTTCAGAACCATTCTAAAAAACCAGCATAAACTCGGGTAAATGTAGAAACTGGAAGAGGCAGGGAATATGTACAATAATCGTTAATTTAACCCTTGCAAATATACCAAAAAGATTCTGGTTTATAGGATTCTGAGGATCTCTCCCAGTCTCTAAATTTTCACAAGAATCCAAGGGCAGAGGGATGACCCAGTGGATAAAGTGTAGGGCCACATCTTCATGACTTCAAATCCAGCCTCAGAGAATTACTGTGTGACTGTTAGCAAGTCACTTAACCATATTTTCCTCACTTTCTTGTCTCTAAAATGAGAAAAGAAAGGCAAACTCCTCCAGCATCTTTGCCAAGAAAACCCCTAAAGGGGTCAGGGAGAGTCAGATATGACTGAAGAACTGCAAATTTTGAGTATGATTTGTCATAAACCAACTATGATAAACCGAGTATGATTTGTCCCAACCGACTGAAATCTTAAATTTAATTTTTCATCAGGGTGAAATGAACATATTGAAATTAGCAAAAACTGGTCAGACTTTCCCAGCTTATGTTAATAAAGGGCAGTAGGATTCAGTAGAGTATCTTATTAGACTACTAATAGATTCAGTAATTTGCCAATCAGACCTTAAAATTTTAAAGGTATTACCTATTGATAGTTATCTGATACACGTATGAAAGGGCAGTAACAGAGAAGCAGGGCTTTGATGTTCCAAATTTTACATTCTTCTTACATCCTAAATAAAGGGCATATGACAGATGCATATTATACTACTCTACCATCTCCTTTAATTCTTTTTCTAGGAATTCTCTATGACCTCCTCCATGTGTGGCTATTTCCTTATAGAAAGTCCATATTGTGAGGGAAAGAATTATCAGATTGGATGATTGTATCCAGGTATTGGATCCTTCAGTCAATGATAAATTGCAAATGTTGTCTTGAGTAAATTAATCTAGTTCTCTTGTTAAAGACTTCAAGCTTCTACTTGTGGTAGTGACTCATAAGGTCTCAGAAGGATCTGTCTAAATATAGAACTGGTTCAGATCTTTTTTTAGAGAAAGGAAAAAAAATTCTTATTAGCTTACTTTCTGATAGAGGAGACAACAAGCTGGTCTATGTGCATATGCAGAAGAAATATAAAGAGAATAAATATAGATAGATAAAAAAAGTTTAATTATGAAGGGGGCACTAGAGGTGAGGTGATCAAGAAAGGCTTTATGTAGAGGTGATTCTTGAGCTTGAACTTGAGAGAAGAGGAATTATTGGAGTCAGAGGTGGGAAGATTAGTTTACTATTGTCATGGGGAATGGTCAGCGTGAAGGCAAGGGCAGGGAAGATAGAGTGTTATGTGTACAGGAAGAGAATTCAAATTTGGTTGAATGACAAAATATAGAAAAGGAAGTAATTTACAATGATTTGGAAATAAAAGTCGGGGATAGGTTATGAAGGGTTGTAAAAGTTATACAGAAGACTTTATATTTTATTCTAGAGGCAACAGAGAGACACTAGAGTTTATTTAGTAGGGGAAGGTCATGGTCAGTTGTGCACTTAAAGAAAATCACTCTGGCCTCAGTGTTTATGATTTAGACTGGAGTGGAGAAAAGCTTGGGGCAGGGAGATCCATTAGTAGACCGTTTCAGTAAGGTAGGAGAAAAGTGATGATGGCCTGAAATAAGATTGTAGCTCTGTGTGTAGCGAGAAGAGGATGGTCTGACGGCTATTTCAGTGGTAAAACGGCCAGATTTGCTGACTGATTAGATATGTGAAGCAAAACACTGAAGGTAACACAGATATCACAAGCCTGGGAAGGTGGAAGAAAAGTGATATCTTCTACAAAAATAGGGAAGATTGGGAAAGGGATGGATTTTGGGAAGAGGATAATGAATTTTGTTTTGAATACGTTGATTTTTATAAGTACTCGCAGATGGACAAGCTCTGTGGGTTATGCAAAGACCTATACAGCATTGTTTAAACAATACAACTTCTTCATCCACTTATTTTTTCTTATGTGGATATTTTGATGAAACTCTTTGCGTTGTCTATGGATATCACTTAAGCAGGTTTACAGACATCATTCTTGATCTCTGCCTGGATCTCCTACATCAAGTGGCAAACTACTTTATCAAACTTATGACCCTTTTTTTTTTAATGCCTTGCTTGGGACTGATTAGAGAGGGTTATCAAATATGGTTGTCTGTTTATCTTTCATGGAATTTCAAATAGTCTTGGCATACTCATTGGGACAGCTTGTTGGAGCGGAGACTTTAAGATGATGTTTTGCCCTCTCAAATCAATTATTTCTATTTTATATTCAATAGACACACTTGTATCTTATAGTCACTCTTCCTATGAATTACATGAAGGTAAAGAAATATCACTCATAATAACATGCCTCTTCCGTTTTAATGCCCTTGCAAGGATGCCCTTGATGTATATATGTGCATTATCTTTATAACATGTTATGCACATAGGAAAGTAGACATATGGGTCAGTAACTGTTGGTGTTCTTATGGACAACTTTTTTAACTAATGGTTTGAGGTTAGTGTCCCCTCTGTCACGACTTTGGTATCTTCTCCTGCTTTGTATACCTTGAAAACACATCCCCAGTTACCTGTATCATTATGTGAACTTAAACACAGATTTTCAGTGCATTCTTAGTCCACTACAACAACATTTCCATTTTTGTTTCCTTCAGTTCTATTTCCACTTCTCTAGAAACACCCCAATCACTATTGTGTTAAAGTCTAAATGTGTTACTTTCCAATGTCTTCAATTGTGAAAAAGATTTCTTATAAAAATAAATATTGCAAGTTTGTTTCCATCTTCAGACTATTTGTTATTCTTCCTCTGATTTCTTTCCTAAATATTATGCTTTTTGCATAGTTTAGTCTCATCAAAATTTCTCTAAATTGATTTTCTCTCAACTGATTATCTTTGATTTTACAACTGATTTCACAAACAATGTGATCCATTCAACTGAGGTTGTCCTTGTTTATCATGTCTCTATATTTCACATATAAATCAATTTTTTGTTTATTTATGTAGTTTGCTCTTTTACTCTCATTACGCCAATTACTTTACATAAGTTAAAATTTTGTACAAAACTGTTATGTTTGGTGTCAATGTTCTTTCCTTCTTCCATTTCCCATTGTTGACATCTGTACCTTGTTTTAAAAGGTCATTTTGGAGTCTTCTTTTCAAATGTATCACACACATATGTATACATATGTGTGTGTATATGTATATACACACACATACATATTAAAACACTACAAACACACATAAAGGTATCTATATCTGTCTATCTACTTGTCTATCTATCTATTTATCTATCTATCTATCTGTCTGTCTGTCTGTCTATCCACAAATATACATGCACAATTAGATGGTGCAGTGGATACTGTGCTAGGCCTGGAATCAGGAAGACTCATTTTCCCAAACCTGGTCTCAAAGACTACTTGCTGTATGACTCTTGATAAGTCACTGCACCCAGTTTGCCTCAATTTCCTCATCTGTAAAATGATCTGGAGAAGAAAATGGCAAACCACTCCAGTACCATTGCCGCCAAGAAAATTCCAAATGACATTACTCAAAAATGACTGAGCAACACAAGTGTATGTAGATACACACAATAAATATATATATATGTCCATATATATGAGTATATAATTATTATGTTTAAGTTTTGGGTTAATTTTTCCTATTCTCAAACAATTATTAGTCTCTTTATCTTCCTTTCCCTTCCCTTCTTTTCCTTTTTCTCCTACTCTGACTTTCTATGTGTAATATATGGTTCATGAATGATTCCCACATTCATAAAATGATTCAAATAAAATAAATTGTCGAAAGTCAATTTCATTTTTATTATTTGGTATTTAGGATGTCTAATACCTTCTGATTTTTTTCCCCTTAAGGAAAGGATTAATGGTAGAACTTCACATAGTATAGTAGAAAGAGAACTGACTCAAAAATCCTAAGTACTGACTCATGAACCCACCTAGGTTCAAATTCCTCCTTGATATTTATTTGCATGTTTTACCTTAGACAGTTATCATAACTTCTCTGGAGATTTAGCTTCCTCATTATGGAGTTGTACTAAATGCCTTCAGAGTTTCTTTTCATCTCTAGATCCATGATCTGATCACATAAATAAGAAGTTCCTATGTGGGTTCCAAGTCTTTAATCTGTATCATTCCTTACTATGGAACCACATTTTCCAGCACCTTTTCATTTTTCTTAGCTATACTCACTTTGGCAGTGAAATGATCAAATACAAAATTACATATTGATTGAGTTTTCAGAATCTTATAAAGTCTCTTCAGAGAATGGTTCTGCCTCTTCATCCTCTATGACAGATGTTGGGGCATAAATTGAAATTATTTTACACTAATCTATTGAAAATGCTTATCATACTACAAAACAAGATGACCAAATATCTGTGAACTGATGCGTCTTGTTTTCTTTGGGTGTATGATAAAAACAACTCTGAAAACTCCTATCTTTGCCTCTCTGAAGAAAACCTTGAAACTATTCTTCCATTTTGCTGCAGGTTCCTTTTTTCTTCTTCTAGTTAATTTTTAGTGAGAAGGTTAAGACTAATGAAATTCCATTTTCCCAGTATAATGTCTATTTGTTGGTTATTGGAGAAGATCATAGGAATGTCTATAAACCCAAACTTTACTGTTGATATCTCAGAAAAGTTTCATTTATTACTGTTTGGGAAATTTTTTCCATATGCTTGTGATTCATTTCTGTTTGTTTCATGTGATCCTAAGATCAAGAGCTCACATTACTTGCCACAATGAAACACACTACAACGTATTTCAGGGGCTCCATGAGTAAAGCAAAATTTCTTCCTTTACCTATTATTTCCTGTAGTTGTTCACTCATGTCTAACTTTTAGCAATACCATTTGAGGTTTTCTTGGCAAAGATGCTGGAATGGTTTGCCACATTCTTTTCCAGTTCATTTTACAGACAAGGAATTGAGGAAAAAAGAGTTAAGTGACTTACCCAGGTTCACACAGTTTTAGTGTCTGAGGGCTGTATTTGCCTCCTGAAGAGGAGTCTTCCTGACCACAGGATGGGCATACAATCTGCTACCTGGCTCTTCCCCACTACTATCTGACCTAAAACTAGAAATGTTAAATATAGCAGTAAGAAAAGAAAAGACAATTAAAGAAATAAGCCTTAGCAAATAGGAGCTAAAATTATCCTGATCCACAGATGCTTTGATGTTTTACTTGAAAAAAAGCTCTGAAAATCAACAAAGAAATTAATTAGTGTGATGATAGCTTCCATAAAGTAGTAACATGTAAAATAAATCTGCAAAATAATCAGCATTTCTTTATAATCCCAGCAAATACTAGAAAGTAATTAAAAGATAAATTCAAAATAACTATAAATGCATAAAATAATTGAGTTAATCTACTGAGGTACACAGGACTTATTTAAGTCCAGTGCTAGAATTATCTTTACAGAAATAAAGAGTGAAATAACTAGAAAGATGTCAATAATTCATCATTTGGTCATGTCAATATAATGAAGATAATGTTACCTTAATCCAATGCAGATTTAGTGCTAAACTAATAAACTATCAAGGGACTATTTTATTGGAATAGAAAAAATAATACCAAAATTCACTTAGAGAAACAAAAGATCAAAAATTTAATGGAATATTTTACAAAGTAGGAATCATCACAACTGATTGTTACTGCTTAAATAATAGAATATAGTGTTGGGATGATTTATTTTTGATATTAATTTATGCATTTTTAGTTTTCAACATTCACCTCCAAAAGATTTTGAGTTCCAAATTTTCTCATCCTTCCTGCCCTCTCTACACCCCGAGATAGTATGCAACCTAATAGAGGCTCAACATATACATTCATATTAAGCATATTTTCACATTAGTCAAATTGTAAAGAAGAATTAAAACAAATGGAAGGAACCAGGAGATAGAGGAAATAAACAAAAAAGAGCAAATAGTATGCTTCAATTTGCATTCAGACTCCATAGCTTTCTCTGGATATGGATAGCATTTTCCATCATGAGTCTTTTGAGGTTGTCTTAGATCCTTGCATTGCTAAGAAGAGCTAAGTCTATCAAAATGACTCATCATACAATGTTGCAGTATACAATGTTCTCCTGGTTCTGCTCACTTCACTCAGCATCAGTTCTTAGAAGTGTTATCAGTTTTTTTCTGAAATCTGCTTGCTCATCATTTCTTATAACACAGTTGTATTCCATTGCATTCAGATACCACAGTTTTTCAGCCATTCCCCAATTGGTGGTCATGCCCTCAATTTCCAATTCTTGGCCACCACTAAAAGAACTGCCATAAATATTTTTGTACAAGTGGGTCCTTTTCACATTTTTATAATCTCTTTGGGATACATATCTTGAAGTGGATCAAAAAGTAT
Organism: Potorous gilbertii; assembly: GCA_028658325.1. Lineage (NCBI taxonomy): Eukaryota > Metazoa > Chordata > Mammalia > Diprotodontia > Potoroidae > Potorous > Potorous gilbertii. The sequence goes on from CM053771.1 coordinate 391,693,544, forward strand.
GCACTGTTTTATACCCTTTGGACATAGTTCCAAATTGCTCTCCAGAATGGTTAGATCACTTCATAACTCCAACAACAGTGCATTAGCATTCCAGTTTTACTACATCTTCTCCATTTATCATTTTCTTGTTTTTCAAGTTAGCCAATCAGATAGGTGTGATGTGGTACCTCAAAATTGTTTTGATTTTCATTTCTCTAATCAACAGTGATTTAGAGAATTTTTTCATATGACTATAAATAACTTTAATTTTTTCATTTGAAAAGTGCCTGTTCATATCCTTTGACCATTTCTAAATTGTGGATGACTTGAATTCTTATAAATTTGACACAGTTCTCTATATATTTTAGAAATGAGGCCTTTATCAGATATTAGTTGTAAAGATGGTTTCCCCATTTTCTAGTTTCCTTCTAATCTCGGTCATATTGGCTTTGTTTCTGCCAAAACTTCAATTTAATTGTAATTAAAATTTTCCCTTTTGCATTTTGTAATGCTTCCTATCTCTTGTTTGGTCATAGACTCTCCCATTCTTCATAAATCTGGCAGAAAAACTATTACTTGGTCTCCTGGATTGCTTATAGTATCAACCTTTATATCTAAATCGTGGACTAATTTTTACTTTATCTTGGTGTATGATGTAAGATGTTGGTCTATGCCTAGTTTCTGCCAAATTATTTTCCAGTTTTCCTAGCAGTTTTTCCTAAATAGTGAGTTCTTATTTCAGAAGCTGGAGTCTTTGGGTATGGCTGAGATGAAGTAGAGATGAGAAATGAGTAAGTGGAAGTACTGATAGATAAAGGTATTTGAGGGACTCTCAGTTCCCTAGTATGAAGGTAAGAATTGAGGGGAGAGAGATATTGAATGCATTGAGGAAAGAAAGTGACTCTCCTTGAGGTGTTTACAGCAGCTACCAGAATTTTGCTAATATAGTAAAATATAATAAGCATAAATGTAAAGGATCAAAAATCAATTTCACAAGTTCATGTTGAGAGGGATATGACTGGACAGTTTATCTGAATAGTTCTAGTAAGTAGAAGAGTCAGATTGAATCCTTCTGAATATCCAGTTGGCTTTTTACTACATCACAGTTTATGAAATGTACAGTATTAGATTTGGTGGGAGGAAAAAACAGAAAGCATGTAATTTATTGTTTATACTTTTGCCTCTTAAAGCTTCTCTATACTTTCCTTTACACATTTTTAAACAAATTTCCCTTCATTTATCATTAGATTTAATCTTTTTGATGGGATATCTCTTCTCAAGTATTCTTTTAGTTATTTCTATTAAATGTTTGTTAAATGCCTGGCACTTTGCTAAGGGATACAAAGTAAAACAAAATAATCCCTGTCCTCAAGGAGGTTGGGTTTTTTTTAAGAATGTTTTTATTTTATTTTTCTCAATGACACATTAAACACAATTTTAATATCTTTTCAAATTCAAATTTTCTTCTGTTCCTCCTTCCTTGAGAAGTCCTTTGATATGTACATATTATACATGTATAACCATCAAGTGTTGTTGGAAAGATGCAAATCTGACCAGATAGAAACATTTCAGCTGCAAATTTTCAAAATTAAGCCTTGACTATTGTACTGTACTAAACAAAAATTCTAAATAGCTTGTAATTTACTTTACTAGTATGTTGTAATTAAAATTAAATGAAATTCTATATGATTAGCAGAAAGAAAAGGAAATATTTGCTCTTTTGTTTCAAGGAAGTTTTCTCTCCATTGGGTCATTGTAATGCTGTGTTTATTAGGAAAAGCTATTGTCACCAGCACTGAAAATAAACTGTGATAATTCATTGCCATCTGTGGTAACATTACTATCTATAAGAGCTTGCCAGCAATATGAACTGAAATGGGAATCATAACGCACTTTGTGGTGTGTTTTCTAGAACTATGAATGCAGATTGGATAATAGTTGGACTGTTATTGTTACCAGTACAACATGGTGTCATGGGAGGGAACAGCTGGAAAATCCTACTAAAAGATTTAATAGTTTTATTTTTATAACATGGAAACTGCTGCTGGGCCTGGGGGCCAGATGTTTCTCTCTGTCTCTGTCTTTCTCTGTCTCTGTCTCTCTCCATTAAAGTTCCCCTCTCATCAGTCTGGGTTCAGTACTTGAGTGGCCTAGCCTCTAAAGAAAAGAGTTAGATTTTTTGCTTTAACTCTTTGGCTTTTTATGCTCCACAAGATTATGCCAAATAGGAAGGAAAAAGAAGTACTCATTGTACAATATAGACCAGATATGAGTCAGCTATTTATTTCCTTCACTCAAAAGACTTTAACAAAAGAGTGCATTCACAAGAGACATAAAACAGCATGTAGAAATATGACTAGTATACTGTTAGGGCTGAAGCTTAAAATCATAAAACCATAGCAGGTTTGTATGGCTTTCCCACTGATATTTACCTTCACCTCTGCTCTTCATGGTCTATGCAAATCCCTCCAGGTCCCCATTTTCATGCAAGCCAAGACAGGACCTGGGACTCCTCTTCCTGTCTGAGGTTATTTTCTCCAGTAAAGGCACAGTTTAAGAACATATCATCCATTGCTAGTTAGGTCTAACCAAGGGATCCAGGATCTTTAGACCTCTAGAACTCACAAGATTACTTCCAAGACTAAAAATGTCCATGTCTGGGTTACTGCTGAATCATCTATACTCAAGAAAGATCCAGGCTCAACTTTCTTTGTCATGATATGGATTTTAGCTGACATACTTATTGCCACTATTCTGTCTGATTAGAAGGAAAGCAGAGAGAGAGAGAGAAAGAGACAGACAGACAGACAGACACACACACACACACACACACACACACACAAATGGACCCTTTTAAGGTCCACTGAGTCAGCAATTCTTCTTACTCTGTGCTCAGTAAAAGACATGCTTTGTCATCTTAAAGTGCTAAACTCCTTTCATGTTCAGCCACACATGTTTCCAGAAAGTGACAAATCTTATATTCTCTATAAGATACAACTACAGGTACACTTTAACACCTCTTATCTACTCCATACAGCTGTCCTAAAATTCTTTTATTTTACTGTGACTGTTAGTAATTCTTACCATTTAGATTGTAAATTTTGTTATAGTAATTACATTATATATTAGATATGGTGGGAAAAGTCTAATACTTAGAGTCAATGTTCAAATCTTGACTGCTTGGGGCAGAGTCAAGATGGTGGAGTAGAAAGACACACATATGCTAACTCTCCCTCCACAGCCCATAAAATACCTGTAAAGAAACACTCTCAACAAATTCTAGAGCAGCAGAGTGGAGGAGATTTCCACCCCAGGGTGACCTGAAAGGCCACTGGGAAACATCTGTCACACCTGATGTGGAGTGAAGCCCAGCCTAGCATGGCTCTGGGAGGAGGATAAGACCAGGCTTTGGGAGCAGAATCACCAGTTGGAGTAGCAGTAGTTCACAGATCCTTCATTTCACAGGTGCCAAAGGTCAGCGACAGGGTTTTTTCAGCTGGCCAAGAAGGGAGAAGGGCCTTCTCATAGCTCTGGCCTCAGACAGTGGCCCCAGAGGTCACATTGGGCAGGCAGCAGCAGTTCCTACAGCAGCCCCTACAGCAGCCCACATCCATTATTGGATCATAAAACCCCTGGTGGCAATGAGCAACTTTTTTTTTAATAAATTTATTTATTTAACTTCTTACATTTATTTTCACAAAATTTTGGGTTCCAAATTTTCTCCCCATTTGTCCCCTTTCCCCACCCCAATACACCGAGCATTCTAATTTCCCCCAACCAATCTGCCCTCTCTTCTATCATCCCTCTCTTCCCTTGTCTCCATCTTCTCTTTTGTCCAGTAGGGCCATATAACTTTCTATTCCCCATTACCTGTATTTCTTATTTCCTAGTAGCAAGAACAATTCTCGGCAATTGTTCCTAAAACTTTGAGTTCCAAGTTCTCCCCATCCCTCCCTCCCCACCTATTTCCTTTGGGAAGGCAGGCAATTCAATATAGGCCATATCTGTGTAGTTTTGCAAATGACTTCCATAATAGTTTTGTTGTGTAAGACTAACTATATTTCCCTCCATCCTATCCTGCCCCGCATTGTTTCTATTCTCTCTTTTGATCCCTGTCCCTCCCCAAGAGTGCTGATTTCAAATTTCTCTCTCCTCCCATTGCCCTCCC
>CM053771.1:391698190-391781075 GCA_028658325.1 Potorous gilbertii
GATAATTTCATGAAGGATGATGTCTAGGCTCTTTTTTTGATCATGGCTTTCAGATAGTGTCATAATTTTTAAATTGTCTCTCCTGGATCTATTTTCCAGGTCAGTTGTTTTTCCAATGAGATATTTCACATTCTCTTCCATTTTGTCACTCTTTTGGTTTTGTTTTGTGATTTCTTGGTTTCTCATAAAGTCATTGGCTCATCTGTTCCATTCTAATTTTGAGAGAACTATTTTCTTCAGTGAGCTTTTGAATCTCCTTTTCCATTTGGCTGATTCTGCTTTTGAAAGCATTCTTCTCCTCATTGGCTTTTTGAACCTCTTTTGCCAATTGAGTTAGCCTATTTTTCAACGTGTTATTTTCTTCAGCATTTTTGGGGTCTTCTTTTAGCAAGGTATTGACCCATTTTTCATGCATTTCTTGCATCTCTCTCACTTCTCTTCCTAGTTTTTCCTCCATCTGTCTAACTTGATTTTCAAAATCCTTTTTGAGCTCTTCCATGGCCTGAGGCCACTGAATATTTATTTTGGATGTTTGGGATACAGAGGCCTTGACTTCTATGTCTTTACCTGATGGTAAGCATTGTTCTTCCTTGTCAGAAAGGAAAGGAGGAAATGTCTGTTCACCAAAAAAGTAACCTTCTATGGTCTTATTTTTTTCCCTTATCTGGGCATTTTCCCAGCCAGTTACTTGACTTCTGAGATTCCTTTCCACACCCACCTTGCCTCCAGATCTGTCAAGCTAGTGCTTGGAGTCTGAAATTCAAATACTTCTTCCCAGACTCAGGACTTTTAGAGGGGGCAAGGCTGCTTTTCAATGTAAGATTAAATTCAGGTGCTCAGATAGGGGCAGGGCTGCAGCACAGGGCTCAGTTCCCTCAGGGGGTTTATGTGGAGACCTTCAACAGTAGATCTGGGCTCTTGCCCACTTTGGGAGCCCCTGTCAGCTGCTGCCTCCCGAGGGGGCCCGAGTTATGTAGATATCCTGCTTCGCTGTCAGCCAAACAGGCCCTCTCACTGATCTTTGCGCCCGTGGGTGGAGGGAACCATGCTGTGGCTGGAGATTCCATCCCAGAAGCCCACCCGGATCCACTCCTCCCGGGGCCACACAGCCAGGGCAGGGCTGGGCTCCACTCTGGGCCCGGTGCATGATGGACCCCCAGTGTCAGTTTTTCTGGTCTCTCTGGGACAGAAATATCCTCCATTCCATTGTTCCTGGGCTTCCTCTGCTCTAGAACTTGTCTGGAGTTCCTCCTTCCAGGTGTTTTATAAGCATTCGGGAGCTAGCATATGTGTGTCTTTCTACTCTACCATCTTGGCTCCTTTCGTGAGCAACTTATTCTTATCTCAGCCCTGTGTAGAAGCCCTGCAGCAGCTCATCTTTATCTCACCCTGAATGGCAACCCTGCCACTGCAGCTTATCTGAATCTCAGTTTCCAGTGCTGGCTTGGTGGAACTGAAGGTCAGATGGTTGTGAAGAGGAAACTCTGCTAAGATTCTGGGCACAAAAATCTATTCCTCCTCCCAGACCAGTGTATACGATTGATTGTGCCACCTTGGAGGAACTGAGATCTTACAGATCCCCAGAGTATACCCTGCTCTTGACAAAGGACCCAAAAGTCAAGTAACTGGTTGGAAAAATGCCCAAAAAAGGGCATAAAATAAGGGAATAAAATAAGACTATAGAAGGTTACTTTCTTGGTGAATAGATATCTTCCCATCTTTTCAGATGAGGAAGAACAATGCTTACCATCAGGGAAAGACATAAAAGTCAAGGTTTCTGTATCCCAAACATCCAAAATAATTGTTCAGTGGTCTCAGGCCATGGAAGAGCTGAAAAAGGATTTTGAAAATCAGGTTAGAGAGGTGGAGAAAAAATTGGGAAGAGAAATGAGAGAGATTCAAAAAAAATCATGACAAATGGGTCAACAATTTGCTAAAGGAGACCCAAAAAATGCTGAAGAAAATGGCACCTTTAAAAATAGGCTAACAGCTGGCAAAAGAGGTTCAAAAAGCAAATGAGGAGAAGAATGCTTTAAAAAGCAGGATTAGCCAAATGGAAAAGGAGGTTCAAAAGCTTACTGAAGAAAATAATTTTTTAAAAATTAGAACAGAACAGATGGAGGCTAATGACTTTATGAGAAACCAAGAAATCACAAAACAAATCTTGACTTTCAGTTTTTGTGTGACCTTGGGCACATCATTTAAGCCTCCTGTATCTATTTTCTTGTCTTTGCTTAGATGAGTTATAAAATTCCTTATTGCTCTACATCTATGACCCTATTGCTACAACATTGTTAAGAACTCAACTGAAAAATATAAACTTGAGAGTTTCTCTGTTTCTGAATTTTTTTTTATTTTATTACTTGATAGTGAATTATGGGGCTCACCTTGTAGCCATTATTTGATGATTTGTTTCCATCAATTCATCAGAATACAGTATGTAGGCAAAGCAAGGTAGACCATTGGCAGAGATTCTAAATTGGTTATAAATCTAACAGTGTGGCTTGGCATTGACATAGAGGGACAATTCCCTGGTGGTCCTATAGCCCAAAGTAGAGCCCTGTGGGGCTACCACCAAACCAATCCACATCCCTAGAGCATATTCTGATGGTTGTCAAATTCTTGTGAAGTTCATCTTCATCATTTGACTTGATATTGACTTTGTATGTTTTCAGATATGTATGGATGGCATTATGATGTGCACACACACAGCACTACAGAAACAGATTATTATGTTAAAAAGTCTAAAATACTACATATACCTTAGAAATTTTTTCTGTTGATTATAATTTTTAAAACTCCTTGATTTTTTTTAATCCTTAAGAGTAACTGGAAAATTCAGTAGACTAAACTGCTTTCCATTTGTTTGGTTTCAAGTATTTAGGGAAGCATTCTTAACCATGCCTATGTATGCTTTCTTTTTTCATAGATGAAAAAGATAATCTTGAGGAAAGAAACCAAATCTTCCATTTTTATTTTATCCCCCACAATGCCTATTGTCTTCCTATGCATAGAATGGACGTGTAATTATGATGAATTGTTACTAGGAAAGATTAACTTGTGAATAAAGCCACATAATAGAAGAATGGAAAAGCTATTTGAGTATTTTCAGTATACTCAGAAACCACTAAAACTCAGACCCCTTAGGTTTCAAATAAAAACAGCAAATGAAGCAATCTCAAGGGTTTAGTCTGTTGGAATAGAAAAAATAGTCAAGGCTATATTAAATATTGATTTTACCACATCACTTCTCACTCTAAGATATCTTAAAAATTAAACCTTTAAGCTGAATCAGCCATCTAATAAAATCTGAAGTTATAAAATTGAAGTCATTGAGCATATGCAACATAAGATTGTTAACCCTGAGCAAGAAATTTCGATATTTTTCCCAATTTTACTGGTGGGGAAAAAAACTGAGACAAAGAGAGTAAGCTATTTTTAGGAGGACAAATGGCTAGTAAATAGAAGAATCAAAATGCAAGCCCAGATCTTCCATTTTTATATAATTTTGTGGAAGCAGTACAGTACAATGGGAGGATTTCTGGGTCAGAATAGAGGATCTGTATTTGGATCTGGTTTCTGCTGCTTACTGCCTTTGTGACCTTGGAAGAATCATTAACTTCTTCAAGCCTTTGTTTCCTCATGGCCCTTCTAACTCTAAATTGATGACTTCATATTTTATCTTCTTCCTTTGAATGGCAAAACTGGTTTGGGTGAAAATGGATGGATTAATCCATAAGCAATTTGACTTTCCAGATATCATGCTAATTGCTAGGGATACAAATCTAACATACAGCTGCCACTGGGCCCAAAGTGTTGAAACAATGGACATTCTCCCTCTCCACTAAAGGACTCATACATGGAGTTAAGACTGAATTCAATCCTACAAGAAATTGGGATAGAAGTCTGTAGTAAACTCAACAAAACTAACTTCTATGTTCTCCATCAAGTTTCTTCTCTCTATGACTCTATGCTTTTTCTTATTAGTGTAAATGGATATGATTTTGATGACTGCAAGTCCTATTGTGCCTCACTAGGAAAAATGTAAATGAATGGATATTTCTGACTATTGAATATATGCATAAAATTTGTACAGTTCTATTAATAGGCAAGATCTTTATCTTCTCATTGGGATATTTGAATATAGGAAGTTTACTAGGGATGTTTTGGTAACTGTTTAACAATCAATTCTCCTCCAAAAAAGTGTATTTGAAAGACTTAAATTCAATCTGATTAATATTTTCTTCTCTTTGTTATGTGGGGACAATCAACAGAACAATAAATTAAATATACGGTTTGCCTGTTTTCAAAGTTTAAATATTTAACCTGAAAATTGAACAATTGTCTCTCCTGAATCAGTGAGTGCTAGCTCCAGCATAGACCTGTTTATCTCCTATACCCTGTGGAACCTTAATTACCATTTCACTTGTAGAATGAGGGTAGTGGTGGTGAGAGATAGATCAGTACCTCTGTGATGTCACTGATTCCATCCTTAAAGGATAGATCAAGGCCATCTTCTTAGCATATGCCAGAATACTGGTATACACCTTGCCTTTTTGCTTTTACCACTAAACCAAGATGATATGTTTTCTCCCTTTTTACCCAGTAAAATCTTCCATATTCCCCCTGTTAGTCAGTTTTGAGTAAATCAGGGATTATTTGACTTTCATACTCTCATTACCCTTGAATTATCACTAAATTTAAAGAATCCAAGCCACAAATCACCTTCTTGGAAACCCTGAAAAGGGTAAAACTTTTTAACACACATCAGAGATGAAACTTTTCCTTTCAAGAAAAGGGAAACCAAGCAGCTATCTTTGGAATTATCATATCAATATATTCTGGGGAGGTGTCATACCAGTATCTCAATTCAGACATACATTTGGAGACCCTCTGCTTTTCACTCCTATTGCAAACTGTCTGCAAATAGTATTCTTTAATAAGTTTCTCTTGGTCATATAAGTCTTGTGCATCATTTTCTTTTTACCTCCTTAGTGTGAATGCTTGAGTTACCACATTGGTATTATACTGGCTTACTTATTTGGTAAGACATTTACTGCCAAATGAAGGGCTTGAAGTCATCAGTCATCTATTTATTTTCAAATACCTTAATCCCTTTTATTAATGCCAATTGCAGCTGTGAGTGGCCCTAATTTGGGATTAGGTTCCTTTTTACTATTTAGGCTAGATATACTATCACCCTGATTCTGTGCAAAAAAATATGAGTTTAGGTATTCCCTCATATCTAGTATTCTGAACTGAGATTAGACGAAAAGGACCTCTTTCTTTAGCCCTCACAAGATTAGAATTGTCATTACAATATTTACTATGGGTAGTTAGATATGTGGCCTCAAAGTCAGGAGGATTTGGGTTCAAGTTTAGTCTCTAACAAAGATGATTTTGTCATCCTGGAAAAGTCACTTACTGTCTCAGTACTCTGTGTAACTCTGAGTTGAATATATTTGTGTGTGTGTATGTATACAGATATATATGTGTATGTATACACACACACATACATCGTGTGTGTATATACATACAGTAGCTTGAGGGAATGATAGGAGATAGTGAGTTTGGGGTTTTTTTCTCCCCATGATGGGGAGACAGGAATTTTTTTAGGCAACAAGAAAGGAAATAATAGGGAAAAATAGGTGTTTATATAGATAAAATAGAGAAATTAGCCTTCCCCCACTCTACTCTATTTAGTACACAACTGACAAAATATAATTGACTGCAAAAATATATCTGATTGTTCACTATTCATTTTCATGTTCACTATTCATTTTCTTGCAGATAGCATATTTCTTGGCAAAAGTTGAATTTTTTTTTCAGACTGAAGCCTTTATTTCCATTAGCCAAAATATTACTGGAAAGACTTCAGGATTTATACTTGTGGCTTAGGTAAATGCATTAACATGGCAATGATTTGCAGCATTGGAAGTGGTAGACCTTGAGAAGTTATATAAAAATATCCATCTGTATAAGCAGGAGGATTGGAAGAAAGAAGACAGCAAACAAGTATTGATAGCACTTGAGCAGAATAGGGATGGCATTCCCATTAAAGTTGACTTTTCCTCTTTTTATTTCATCTATGACCTCCTTAGACATGATGATGAGAACACATATTCTTAGCACCAGACTTTGGGATATCACAAGCAAGGGAAGCCTTGAACATTCTAGGATCCTACTGCTGCCACCCTTACCAACAAGAGAATGACACCCTATCAGTAGGTGTTGGTGTAATGTTCTTACTGGAAAAAAAATACATAAAAGACAGTAATAAGTGAAAAGCCATAAAAATTTGAACTGTGAAGGGTGGAAGCCTGAACATTGTGACCTGTTAATAATATAACTTAGATATTGAGTTGTATTTTAGATACTGAGTCATAACTTAAGATACTATGACCTGTAAAAGCCATAACAAGAATATTTTGACATATATGTTACTGGGACATGATGGACACTCAAACTTATGTTTGGGCATAACATTGGCTTAACTCCCAAGATGATTACTAAGCAGAAAACCAAAAATATCCACCAATCAGTAATCATGCACTCTCTATCTCCTCCCACCTTTTTCTGCTTTCTATAATTACTATGGAGATTTTGGGGGTTCTTTGCAGGGATCAACTGAACTATCTGGCTGCTGCCCCTGTTTTTTAATATTATACACACACACACACACACACACACACACACACACACACATGTGTGTCTGTGTCTCTGAGTGCGTGCCTGTGTGAATGTATGTATTTGTGTCATTAGTTAGACCTTGAAGTCAAGACTGGAGAGCCATTTTTAAAAAGATGTTTTAAATCATATAGACATTTGCTTTTAAATTCTAAGAGGAAGGACTTCTGTCCAAGTGCTGAAAACTTTAAAGAAACAACAAGATTGAGGCAAAGAGGACATTGTTCAGCTCTGCCCTAAAAAGACCCCTCCATCTGTTCAGTGCAAACATGAATTGTGTTTTGTTAAACTTCTTTTAAAAGAAACAGCATCATCATCTGTGAACTGCTCAAGGTAATGGAAATATAAGTAAACATGAGCCCTATCATCAAAGAACTTAGGTAACTTTTTTTAATATAATTTTTAAAAATGACAATAGGCTTTCTGGGTTAAGTACCAAATAAAACATTGTGTTTTTGCAAATACTCAAAAAATATTCCTAAGTTTTATATTACAAACACCCATGCACACATATTGCCATTTAAAAATGGATAAAAATTACACATGCACATGTGTACATGTGCGGTGCACACACGTATATTTAGCTTAATTTAGATCAATCACCAAGGTGAAGTGAAATTGTCATTGCCTTTGGACTATTTTATTACTTGTTCCTTCTAGCCACATGTAATGTTTTACTTCACGTAGCAACAGTGATCACTCACAGGAAATTCCTTATTCTAGAATTAAGTCCTTTGTCTCTTCATCATTCTATCTCCCTCTCACCTTTCTTCCCTTGTCTCTCCTCTTTCTCCTTCTCTTCATCTTCTTTTTCCCCTTAGGTTTCTCTACAATCCTAACTATCGTCTTGCATTCAGCTTCATTTCATAATAAACTCTAAACTCCAGTCAAAATAGACAGGTAACTATTTCCTAAAAATCCCCCATGATTTTATTTTCTCTTGTGCCCTTGTTCCCAGTGTTCTTTATTACCTTTCTCTATAGGTATAAAGAACTTGCCCAGCTTTGATGCTGACGGAATTCTTCTCCCCAGACAGAACAGGTCTTTTGCTCCTCTTGCATTACCTTATCTCTCTCGTGAATTTCCACATATTACTTTAAATTATATTTATTTCAGCATATTTACCAGATGATGAGCACCTATATCTTTTCCACTTCTATTTTCCTCAAGGACCTACAAAGGGACTCAGTCTCTCTGAAATACATGATCCTTACAGTAAACTTCCTCTGGGCTTTCAGCTGAAAAGCTAAATCTAAGTAGATTTAAAAAGAAAGTAGGAGGTCATGTAGTTCTATCCTCTCATTTTATTGATCAAGATGCTGAATCACACAATGGATTTGCCCAGGGTTAGCATATGTCAGAGTCTAAAGCCAGGACTTCTGAAAAATCTTCATGGTAAAAAATATTGAATAATTTGTATCTGTACCTGTCATATTCCCTTCTACCACAATTTTAGTGCTTTAGTTCTAGAGCCAAATCCACCCTTATTTCTCATGCCTTCCCTCAGTTGATTATTTCCTATTTCTGTCATCTATAGCTTGTTTATACATAGTTGTTCGCATGCTGCCTGCCCCATTAGACTATTAGTTCCTTCAGGGTAAAATTTATCTGTTGCCTTTCTGTGTATTCCAGTGTTTAGTACAGTGCGTGGCATGTAGTAGACACATAATAAATGCTTATTGACTGACTGACTGATATGAGAAGTATGGTGGCGCTGTGGAAAACGTGTTAACTAGGGGTCAAGAAATCAGAGGTCTCACCACAGCTCTGTCAATAACAGGATGTATGATTTGGGTAAATTATTTAATTTACTCAATTTAATTTATATTAGGTTATATTTCTAAATTATTAATTATTTTAATATAATTTAAAAATAATAAAATAAATATATTTCTTTATAAATATATTGAATTATATGTTCAAATTATTTTATTGTGTATTTATATGTAAATATATAAAGTGATATATGATAAAATAATTAATTGATTAAATTGAGTAAATCATTTGATCTCTCTAGGCTTTAGTTTTCTTATATAGAAAACCTAGTAGCTGGGCTTGGTGACATCGAAAGTTTCTTCCATCCATAAAATTCTGTATCAGAATAAAAAGTATAGGATCATAATGATTGAAATATTTATGATTATTTCTATTAATAATTATAAAAATAACTCTATATATGTGAAGTATCACTTAGAGATACTTAGCTGTATATTTAGCCAAATGGACATTACTTATACTTTTCATCTTCCCCTAAGCTGACTTTAAGTCTCTCAAACTTTCACATATGTTCTCTTCTGATGCATCAACGTGACATAGAGGTAGGGGTGGGTGTGCTTGTGAAAGCTCAGACTAGCTCCAGAGAGCCAACTGTCAAATTTTCAGTCTGAGTGTTTATACCTTGAAAATTAGCAAATTATCCAAATCAGAGCAAACAATCCAAACCAATTTAGTTGATTGTCTAGACTTAATAAAGTGTACATCACTTTAAAAAAATGTTAATAATACAGATTAAATTTAAATGTGTGTCTAGTGCACTTTATTTTCCCCTAAAGAGTTGAATGTTAAGCATGCCACCAACACACCCCCTCCATTTATGCGGCCCTGAATTCTGTAAACAGATCTCAAATGGGCAGAGAGGCATAGCTATGGCACCTGTAGTGTCAATGCCTGAATCCTTTTCCTCTTCTGTATTCATTGCCACATATGTGTGGGAGGTGGAGATGGGGGTGGAATGAGGATGTAGGGTTGGGGGAAGTGTGTACCAAGTTCTTTAATGACCTAGAGGTTGTGGCTTATGCTACTTCAGCTCTCATGCATCATGTGCACAAGAGTCTGAAGATTAAAAAAAAAAGAAGAAAAATTCATTTTCTTGATCCCTTTCAGAATTATCTATTTAAATTCTCCTGAACTTTTCCTTGAATACCTGTTCCTAGTGAAGGGAAGTGCTTAGAAATAAGTCTAGAAATAACACCATAATAAATAAAACCAAACACCAGGTTTTCATTTAGCCATCTTTCTGCTAGTCTGCTCAACCATGAATTTCTATATGATCATTTAAATTATTTGTTTAAAAGAAAAACAAACAGCTCAATCAAATGATTAGAAATAATTAGCCCTGAAGGATGTGAGACCTGTAGGTTACTCCCATCCATTTGATGTAGTATGTATTTACCGGCTCTGACTGGAGAAGCAGGCAAAACTATTTATTTGCACATATTTCTAAATATAAAAAAATGATAAAACTCTCTAAATTAAATCAGCATACTTTGTTATTTGGTGACAAATGCAAAGGTGGGGAAACAATGAGAATGGTAAAAACTGTAAGGGAAAATGTAGATCATGGAGAAGGAACTAGAGAACCAGAAGAATTTTATAGATTATGTTAAGCCTCATATCCTTATATTATGGACACTTTTTTTGAGAAAACATGTAGGCATTGGCACCAAAAACACCAGAAACACTGAAAAAGGTTATATTTTAGCAAACAGGAAAAGACTCGCTACCGATGTGGCAGTTATCCCAGAATCAGACATCTTTTTAAAGTCAGACAATTGACTCATCAGCACTAAGATCAGAATTATTTCTTTTAAAAAGTAACAAGAAAAGTAGTTAATAGACAAAATGTATAGAGTAAAATAAAAGTAACTTAAAACTGGGCCTTTTAAACAAGTAATTGACAACAAAAATGGACAACAGAAATATCACTTAATTTCCATAACAAGGAGACCAAATGAGCCCAGACAGCATCCTCGTCAGCAAACATCCGACTTATTTGTCAAAGAAAGAGAAGTGATGTCAAAAGACAACTCCAGGTGAGAATATAAACTCATTTGTGAAATCTTACAAGAAAGAATGATGGATAATGATGTAAAATATCATCTCATAAAGCAGAGAAAAGCAGTAGAGAATAGGGCTAATTTAAAGAAAGCTTGGCAAGATATCCAATTAAACAAAGTTATTCCCAAGGGGATTTAAGAATGAAAATGGCAGGAGGAAAACAAACATAAAAAAGTGGAGTCATTTCATAAAAATCATTTTGACAGACTGTTCCATCAAGTAGCACATCACCCTTGAACTCTAACTTCATAATCCCATATGTCATAGGGAATGTAAAAATGGCACTATAGAGAACACAGCCAAGAAAAGCAGCTAGACTGAAGCAAATGAAAGTGGATCATCCTGAGAACATTAAGAATGCAGATAAAAGAACAAGAAAAATAGTGAAAAATAGAAAATATCTCTTGAGGTTACTGTAATAGACTATTCTCTCCATTAATGACAGTGGAGACAGAATAATTTGAATTACCTTCACAGTCCATAATGAATAATATTCATGAAATTCATAATGCATGGAAAGCAGAAATGTCCCTAAAAAAGGGCAAGAATAATTAAATTAACCTAACTAGATTCAGAAGAAGCATGGATGCAGCACACATTTTGAATTTTGAGGATAAGATTCTCAAAAACAGTGACAGGCACATTGTTAAACTCTTACTAAATGCTTTTACAATGAAAAATTAATTTATTTAAAATTGTTGAAAGGATACTAAATGTTTGGGAAAATCATGGGTATAATTACCGCCCCCAAAGTCTACAAAATATTAAACTACAAGCTTATAACCCTGTTTTCTTAGTTTTGCACAGTCTTCATAATAATAAACTACACATGATCAAGAGCATCCTTGATTTAGGTATGACAAGGGAAAAAATCGGCTTGAATAAAAGATGTCTTGCAGGAAACTACATCTTTATAGTAAAATAATTGACTTAAAGATGTTGCAAATCCCAAATCCAACTGCATTTACTTATCTTTTTTTGGAATGTTAAAAGCACATCTTTTAGTAGAGCAAAGTACCACTTTAAAGAGTTCCTTCTAACTAGATATTTCTTATGTACACATTAAGCAAATATATATTTATGTGTATATATATATACACACATGCATATATAATATATACACATATATGTACACGTATGTATATATATACATATATATATATATATATATATATTTGAAAGTTAACACAACAAATAATGTACTAGAAAACTGGTACCCCAAATTAAGGGACATTTAAAAATTTATTATGTCAGAATCATCTGACAATAATCAACTTATTCAAAATATGGATTGAGGTAATGCCTTGTTTTTTTTTCCTGCTGCATCTTAAATTTATATCTGATCTTGGTCAACCCAGATAAATGGGGTTCTTTTATAGATTATGAAATATTCACCTGAATTTGTCATCTCTTTAGAGGTTACCCATGATGAGGCATATTCCAATTTATTCATACCTTCTGATCTATTTGACTTGTCTCCATCTCCTTTCATGAACTTCCTGCAAGGAGTCCACCCTTCATGTTAGATTCCTTCCTTGATTTTTCCTGATATTATCAGGTGGTACACTCATGATTCATCCCCTTTGTCATGTGAGTAGTTCATTTTTTCTTCTTCTCACTTAAGTCCTAGATGAACTCAAAAAGAAATTCCATGGCAACTTGGCAGGGGCAATTTCCAGGGGAAATTCCAGGAATTTGTGCTTGGTTCAGTACTGTTTGATATTTGTTTAAATCAATGACTTGGATAAAGGCATAAATGGAATGGTTATTAAATTTGGACATGTCATAAGCTGGGAAGGTTTCATAATAAATATTATAATGAAGATCTTTAAAGGGTTTTTTGACTAAGAACATTAGTCTAACTCTAATAAATTCAGTAGAGATAAGTGTAAAGTACAGAATTGGAGAGACATGAAGGTAGTCTGGGGAAAAATATGGGGATTTTAGTGGACTGCCTCTTGAATATGTCAGTATATATATAGTATGGTATATATATAGAGATAGATAGAGAGAGAGAGAGAGAGAGAGAGAGAGAGAGAGAGAGAGAGAGAGATTGATAGATAGATATAGATATAGTAATCAAAAAAGCTAGTATGCTTATGGGCAGCATTAAATGACAACTTTAGAATAAAAATGTGCTCAGACTGTATCTGGAGTATCATGTTTCCCATAAACTGGGTTTCTCAGTTTAAGGAGGACATTGATTAGTGTGCAGAAGATTATTGTACAATTAATTAGTTGGCAAAGAATCTTGAGTTCATGTCATATCAGGGTAGGAATTAAAAAGTTTAGCCTGGAAAAGACAAGATACAAGGTGTGTGTGTGTGTGTGTGTGTGTGTGTGTGTGTGTGTGTGCGTGTGTGTGTGTGTATGTGTGTGTGTGTGTGTGTGTGAGGGTGATCAAATATTTGAAAGACTTTCATATTGAAGACTTGTTCTGTCTGACATCAAGGGGCAGAGATAAAAACCAGGGGTAGAAAATATAAAGGAGTAAATTTATTCTTGATGTCAGGAAGAACTTTCTAAAATTTAGTACATTGTCCAAAGGCAGAATGGGATGTCTCAAGAGGTTGTATGTTTCCTCTTTTTGAAAATCTTCAAACACAGACCAGCTGACCACTTGTCAGGTAGGTTATTCCTTTTGGCAATGGGTTAGGTTAGATGGCTAATAAAATCTCTTCTGACTCTAAAATTCTGTGAACCTGTGGTATTAAAATGAAAATAAAAGTTGGGAAAGTGATGGAGATTGGTAAATAACAGGAAAGAAGAACTGGGATTTGGTGGTATAGATTAGTTTATGGAACCTCAAAATGAGAAAGGCTATTGAATGGTTTGGTAGTGACAGGAGAAACAAGATGTATGTACCACTCACTATATTCCTGCCAATCAGTCTGGTCTGAAGTAATGGGAGGAGTCGTTAGTGGAAAAGGTTAAAATAAAGTGTGAAGTCCTCAGGGAAAGTCCATTTTCTGTTAATTCTTAGTGGATACATGAGTGTTGGTTGAAAAGTTCAAGTTTCAATCAACAGAAATGAGATAGCAAAGGACAAAATGGAATGGTCTAATTGATAAGGAAACCTCATCTGCTTGGAATTAATTGAAGATGCAAAGACTAAAAATCAGCCAGTAATCCTTAAAACTATGTGTCATGCTCTTTCCATAATTCTCAAACAGTTTGAGAGGTATTCCATACCTCCAGATACATAAGGACATTACCTTTCATTACATGTTATATTAATGGCTACCCTAGATCTTAGTCTTCTCAAAACTCCAACTACTATTAACAATTAGTCTAAATTCTTCATTTTGGGAATCCTATAACATTTCTAGTTCTTGAAGTTACAGATAACACATCTCTCTTTGACTCCCTTTTATTGCTTTGAATACCTTGGGATTTTCCTTTGGAATTTCTAATTATCATGCAAAAGTTGGAAAAAATATAAACTCCTCATTTATTCACTTTTAGTTATAATTCCTAAATTTTAAATTTATACAATTGTTCTGAAGTTCAGACACATTTTCTGGTACAGAAAGTATGCTTTCTATTTATAGTTATCTCTAAGTGAAAGAATTTTACTGAAATGGGTATGTACTTTGGTTTAAAACAACTCACTTTCCTTCTAACTTTGTTTGATGCAGGTAAGAAACTCATTTGTGGTTTAGTATCATCAATTGTAAAGAATAGGAGTGATGGCACTTCCCCTAGCACTTCAGGGTTGCTATAATAGAAAGTTAAAAGTGAGAACTATGATTTCAATTTGGAATTAGATTCAATTTTGAATGACATTTCCTTTTTAATCACATCTGTCACTGTAGGCAGTGTGAAACTGACGTATGAGTTCACCTCTTGTCTTGTAGCAAGGACATGTTCCATCTTTAGTTTATAGTGGTTTATTTTAAGCAATCAAAAGTGTCACAGTTAGCTTACACATTAGGAAAGGAGCCACCTCTAACATATGAAATTGTAATGCAAATGTTAACGATTATAGCAGAACATTTTGAAGAACTTGATTTTCTTGCTGACTTTTGGCTTTTCTGATCTTGAAATTGGAAAAGTTTCATGAAAGGCAAATTGTAATAATTGACTTGTCATGTACATACATACATATATGTATATTTTGAATATGCATTTTAGTCTGAGTACTGTGGAGCCTTATCTTCACAATCCATGTCATGGGACAGCCTTTCAGAGGAGACACGTTGAATCATTAGGTAACTAAAACCTCTTAGATGACATATGAAGTAGACTGTTATGCTGTCATTCTGTAAAGGATATAAGTAAAATCAAGTTCTCAGTAGGTATGCAATATATTTTATGTAATATATATGTAAATATGTATGCATCATATGTAGCAGAGAGTTGTCTACACCTGTGGTGAGAGCTGCTGTGTATCTTGAATGAGGGCTTCTCTCCCCTTTCTTCCCCCTTCCCCTCTTACTGCCTATAGAGCTAGTTAGGATTATTTTACTTAAGTTTATTCCCTCCTTGTACCAAATCAGATGAGAGTACTTCTCAAACAATGCTCATCTCCCTCCCCTCCTTCCCTCTATCATAATTTTGTACTTCTTCCTGTGATATAATTTACCATTTTCTGCTTCCTCCTTTTCACATCTCCTATTACATTCCATTCTCATACTTAAATCATATTTTAACATGACATCATTTACTTGATACCTGTTCCCTCTATGTATATCCCTTTTATATTTCATAATAGATGCACAATTCTCAAGAGTAACAGGTATTGTCTTCCCTTATAGGGAGGTAAACAGTTTGCCCAAATTGAGTACCAAGTTTTGTTTTTGTTTTTGTTTTTTTCCCCCATTTATCTTTTCATGCCTCTCTTGAGACCTGCATTCGAAGGTCAACTTTCTATTAAGTGCTGACATTTTTGTCAGAAAGGTTTGCAAATCCCTTACTTTGTTGAATGAAATGTTCTGCTGAACTTTGCTGGGTGGTTGTTCTTTAGTTGCAGTCACAACCCCTTTGCCTTACAGCATATTCGATTCCAATTCCTTCAATCTTTTAATGTAGAACCAGCAAGGTCCTGTGTGATCCTGACTGTAGCCCCTTGATATTTGGATGGTTTCTTTCTGGCTGCCTGTAGTATTTGCTCCTTCACTTGATAGTTCTGGAATTTGGCAACAATATTTCTTGGGGTTTTGAGTTTGTGATCCCTTTCAGGAGGTGAATGGTGGATTCTTTAGATGACTATTTTGCCCTCTGGATCTAGCACTTCTGGACAGTTTTCCTTGATTTCCTGGAAGATGTTGTCCAGACTCTTTTTTTCATCATGACTTTCTGGCAAGCCAATAATTCTTAAATTTTCTCACCTGGATCTATTTTCCAGGTCAGTTGTTTTTCCAATTAGATATTTTACATTTTCTTTTATGTTTTCATTCTTTAGATTTTGTTTGACTGATTCTTGCTGTCTCAGTCATTACTTTCTACTTGTCCAATTCTAATCTTTATCAAATTGTTTTCTTCAGTTAACTTTTGCATCTCCTTTTCCATCTGTCCAATTGTTCCTTTTAAGGAGTTATTTTCTCCAGTAAATTTTGTACTTCCTTTTCCATTTATTCAATTTCCCTTTTCAAAGAGATATCCTCATCAGTGAATTCTTTTTTTATACTTTTAAAATCGTTGGCCAGTTTTTTTTTTTCTGTTTCCTTCTTCAGCTGTTCCAGAAGAGCTCTTTGTGCATGTGAGCAATTCACAGTCCCTTCTGAAGTTTCAGATGGAAGTACAATCTCACCATTGAACTCTTTGGTATTTGTGTTTTAGTCTTTATCCCCATAGAAAGATTCTATGGTTTTTTCACCCTTCTTTTGCTTTTTCTTTCTTGTGATGGTGATTGTGTGTTGTGGCTTCTGGTTCTTCCAGTTAGAAGCTGCAGAACTTGGTGTTGAGCTGACTTGTGTGAAAAAGCTAAGAGCAGGTTTTTGTTTTGTGTTTCCCTGATCAGCCCTGGGGTTCACTTGTTAAGTGTGGGAGAGGGATGATCTGGTCAGGAGAGATCTCCTCAGCTGAACTGAGGCAAAGGCAAGCTCAGGGAATGGTGATCCCGGCTGCCCTATTGTCTTCCTGTTTCCCCTGCAGTGCTGAGGCATGCCTAGATCCCAGGGTAAGTGTCTACTCCTCCTGGGTCTCCTCTCCTGGAACTGAGGTTTGCCTGGGTCCTAGTGTGAGCTTCCATCACCCTGAGACCCCTCTCCTTCTGGCTCGTTTCCCCCACAGTAGGAGGAATCCTGCTTAGCTATTTTCCTAGCCTCAGGTGTTATGAGACTGTTTGCCCCCTCTGCTGTTTCCACTGATCTAGGATTTTTCTGGGGAAATATTTTATAGTTGTTTAAGGTCATCAAGGTGGAAACAGAGAGCATTTACTGATCACTCCACCATCCTGACTCCCGGAAGTTCAAGTAGATGACTTACAGATGTTTAATCTGTGGGCTAAAAGTCTCAGGATCTGTGGCGGCTGATATATGGTGCTCAGCAGCTGTCAGTTATTCAGTTCTGCTGGTGTCTCACCCTGGGTTGAGGCTCTGCTGGTTCCACCTACTGCTCTCAGGTTTCCCAGGGCCTTCCCACTCCCCTGCACTGGACATTCTGTGCTGTGCACTGTGGGCTAGCCCCCCTGGAACAGATCCTTCCCGAGGACCTTCTAGTCCGTCCTGGAATGTGAATCTGCCAGTCTGTCTCCTCTTGGATTCTGCACCTCCAAAATTTGGTCAGATTCTCTTTTTAGAGGTATCTCAAGGAGTTTGTCTAAGAGCATAGGTGAGTCACTCTGCTGTCTTGCCTCTGCCCCCTGCTCCCTAAAATAGTGTTAGTCTAGGGCATGAATGGATTCAATTTAGCTTCTGATCACTGTGTCATCAAGCAGAAGAAGAGATTCCCAAGTTCTTCATCTAAGTTTTGTTTCCTTTCTTACAAATACCAATTCCACATTGAATATACTTAACAAATAAACCTATTTACCCAAATTATAGAAATATAGCAAATGAAATTCAAGAAACAAAACTCCAGGTTTTATTTATTAACTAGGCTAGCAAATAAAAAATAAACTGAGATCAGTGATCTCTGTCAATGATCAAGGATCCCAGGAAGCATCCAAGTCCACTTTAATTCCGGTCCATCTTCCTGACAATATATTATTGGGACCTCCCTGATAAGCAAAAGTCAACCTTGATTAGGAGACACTTAATAAGAAGGTAGGCTTAAAGCTCTCTCCTCCTCCTGATTACTTCACCATCATGGTGGGTGAGAGGAAGTCTCAGTTTAGGATAGAGGCCTAGTATTGAGATTCAGCAGCTACTAGCAATCTAAACTAGGAAAATTAGAATCTCTAGAAAACTAGAATCTCTCTGGCTTAATTTCTACTTTGTAGGCCAGGTCATATTATTTTAATTAGTGGTAGAGGCTTCTTGTGAGCTAAGAGACGGAGGTTTTAATAGGAAACGAAATGATATAGATTACCATTAATAATAAAATGATATAGTATTAGAATTACTTTTTCTCACCAAAAAAAAAAAAATAAGAGAAGCTATACATACATAGGAGGATATATACTAGACAATACAGAGTTGAGGAACTTTCTCATTGGGAATGAGATAAAATGATGTTCTGTATGATCTCTAAGGTCCCTTCAATCTCAAAATCTATAATTCTAAACCTTACAGGTGACCTGAGATGTGTTTACAGGTATTTGAAAGCCTCTCAAGTAGTTTATGGATTAGATTTCTTCTGCTTAGCCCACTCAATGGGTGGAAGTGGAAAAGAAGACATATTTGGGATCGATAGAAGGAAAAAAGTTTATAATAATTAGACCAATACTAAATGAAATACAAATACTTAGATGTTAGTGGGATCCCCTCATTCGCAGTCAGATAGTGACTTGTCAGGTATAGATTGAATTAGATGACCTCTGGAATCCCTTTCAACCCTGAGATTTTTTTGATTATGTAGTAAAATGGAAATAATGTTAGCAATCTTGCCTTTCTCCAGAGATGGTGTGGTGTAGTGAAGAGAGCTGGCCTCAGAGCTAAGATGACCTGAATTCAAGAACAGCCATTCTGGCTGTGTGACCCTGGGGAAATCACTTAGTCTCTCAGTGATCTAATCAACTCTAAGACTAGAAATTCCAAGTAGATGCTAATCTGTACTAGTAAAAGGAATTTCTTCATCCAAGAGTTCTCTATGCCAATAAAATCATAGGTATAGTTCTCATCTCTCTCCATTCAATTTCAAAGGGATGTTATAAGAATCTAATGAGATGACACATGTGAAAATGCTTGGGAGAATGCCAAACACTCTACAAATGTAAGACAGAAACAGGAAGAGCAAAAATGATAGTGTGTATTTGAAAATGGTTTGAGGATTTTTCATTTTTGATAAATCATTTGTATGCTTAAATATAAAAGGGAATTAATGGTACTTTGCAATGAAATATTAAGTTCTATAAAAGGGCAGTCAAGGAGAAGTGAGAACTGAAATAAATAATACAAAGAATTCAAATACAAATTGAATAGGGGTAGGGAATATATAGAATAGATACTTCAATAATGTGGAAAATGGCATAGCATTCCTCTTGCTTTGGCTTTCTAAAGGATAATTAAGGATTCTGAGAGAGGTCGCATTTCTACATCAAGATGAAATTCAAAGTTTCATTGATTATCCACTCACTGAGGAAGCCATGAATACATTCAGGGATATTTGGAGGGGAAAAATAATTTGACAAGTCAAGATAGACTTCTTAAAAAAACTTGTCTGATCAAAGTCAAAATGACTATTATAGAAGAGAGCCATCTGTAGTTCTAATGCTTCCATGGTTCCACATCTGGAAAAAGGTCCTAGCTCAATGCCAACCACCTATATTGTTATTTTATAGGCAATCAAGCTTCTGTAGCCAAATGGTTTATTTGATATAGCAAAATTTCAAAGTTTATTAATGCATTGTCTCATGGAGCACCTCAACCAATCATCTCCCACAATCTCCTCCCACAACCTCCCTTCTCAAGCATTCACTGCTCAGGGTGCCATAAGGACAGCTTTGAAGTAATTTTCCATCCCACCTTCTCTCTCTCTGCTTCTCTCCCCAACCCTGTCTCTCTCTGTGTTTCTCTCCTTCTCTGTCTCTCTCTCTCTCTCTCTCTCTCTCTCTCTCTCTCTCTCTCTCTTTCTCACACACACACACACACACACACACACACACACACACACACATCATGGGAAAGGTCAAGAAAAGGAATCAGACATAGCTGTCTAGAATCCATCTTGGCTAGAATTATAAAGTTGGAAGAAATAGAATAAGGTAATAGATTTTTCTCATCTTCCCACCAGTTCAGCAGGAGTCCTTGCAAAGAGCATCCCAAATTACCCTACTCCATTCTCATTAAGAGCTAACCTTTCTGGCTACAGAGTTAGTTGCTAAGTTTATGACAGTACTGTCTTCAGGGTAATTTCCATTATTGTCAGGTTTTACAGTTGCAGTACCAATTAGCCACCACTGTCTACATGGCCTCTCACTGGTTCTCTGTCATTCTTTCTCTGTCTGACTCTTCCTGTCTGTTTTTGTCACTTTCTCTCAACCACCTCCATAGACAGGTTAAACCAGATTGAGGGTAACCAGTGGGCTTCAAAACTGTCAGTGAGTTGGGGGAAGTCTACCCCAAGAGTGCGAGGACTTCTTCTGGCAGCATGACACATAAGAACAATTTGTTCCAATGAACCTGAAAGTGACTGAAGCAGGTGCTATGGAGAGCTTAGAGTTCAGTTAGACATTGAAGATGTCAAGGTCATCCACTGCATCCAGAGGCATCTTCAGTTGTTTTGACTTCTGTATCATCATTGAACTTCAATGACTCTGGAAGAGAGTACAACTCTGCCAATTCAAGAGCAAGTCACATTACCTTGTGATGTCATCAGTCCTCTTCAAAAAAGAAGGACAAGCAATGTCTTTGTCTCTCTTTCTCTGTTTCTGGCTCCCTTTGTTTCTTTTTGTGGGTCTATCTGTCTCTCTGTGTTTCTCTCTATCTTTCTTTCTCTCTTCCCACCTCCATGCCTTTAAGAAAAATTGTCTGACAGGCAGTGTCAGTGCTAAAACAAGGCCAAACAAGTCACCATTCCTTGTGTTTCTATATGAAAGCAAATGAAACTAAATATATATTGTATCTTTGTCTTTTTAATGTATGGCTAAGTAAACCATTTTGCGAACTCTTAAATGATCTAAAACTGTCTAATTTCATTTGTGTTGAATCTAAACTAACAACAGACCAGCCAAACACAATTAGCTTATCTACTTACTCTAATTTATGATAGATAGATAGACAGATAGATAGAAAGATGTATACACATAGATTATATTTGGAGTTCATTTGACTGACAAAGGAAAGCTCAATCAATTGATATCTCCCTGTCATGGTTTATAGTAATAATCAAAATAAAATTTTTCCATCCAATTTGTACTCCAGATTCATGAAGTATGGTCTTTTTATCATGGCTATTTATTGAAATCAGATAGTACTTCAAAAACATGAACTAGAGAAGGAACAGCAGGCCCCCATGTAACAGATGCTTTGAGTCAACCAACAAACATTTCTTAAATGCCTTCTATGTAGCAGTTATGGTACAAGGTGCTGGGGGATACAAATAAAACGGATGAAATAATACCTACTTGAAAGAAACTTTCATTTCTACCTATTTGTTTTTCTAACAAGCCAGAAAAAACCTTTATGCTCACTTTATTTTATTCCATACAGATGGATTCCTGAGAGTAATCTTGTTCAGTTTTTCCTTGCCAACAATTTTTTTTCTTTTCTGTCTCCCACAGTCAGGGCTGTTTTCTCCTTAGCATTATGATTCTGTGGGCTGAGGCAGATTCTCATTTGGTCATAACAACTGTTTCCATGGTCAAAGTTGTGGTCCCTTTGGAAAAGTAACTTTCCAAGTTGAGAGCATCTCACTTCAGCAGAATCTTGTCCCCCCTTTTCTTTAGTCTTCTATTTCTGTGGCCAAGGCTATTCCCTCTTGAAAGCACACTTAACGGGGAATATTTTAAAACTTCAATCAAATGATGAAGCAGAAATTGGCTGCCCTTCCAAGTTAATGCACAAACCTATCTTGCTAAGCCTTTGGAGGTATCTAAACCTAGAGAAATAAAATATAACAAAACACTCACTAACTTTACTTTTCTGTTAGATAAAACCCCAAAATTTCTAACTGATCCTGCAAAACATCCCACTAGAGTTGGAAATAGAATTCAAGAGGAAAAGGGAGAGCCTCAAATCCTGCATTGGACCTCAGGAGAATTGTATTCTCTGAGTGAGCGATTGCACATAAAAATGTCCTTGTGTTGTCTATCCATACCTCATCATGTATAATGTGACTGGTTCAATAAAGATGGTAAGTAGTTTGAATTTAGTTATAGTCAGTTTTACAAGGAGAGAGAAATTTTTATTAAAAAGTACTTATGTTCAATCATCAACAATCATTTTGATTTTATTCCTCTGTTCTGACCTGGTCATCCAAGCGAAGTGAAAATAGCTTTCTCTCCTTTGAAGTTTTTATTGTTTGGAAGATAAATAGTAAAACCATCATACACAGAGATAATATATTTCAAACATGAATTTGCAAACTCTAATGGGAATAAGATTGAGGGGTGCTCTTTTTTCTGTATTAACTGAAGATTGTTAAGCTGGAAAATAACAACTTGAATGTTCACACAGTAGCTTGGTCACAGAAAATAAAATTTTTTTTAATTGTTCTATCATTTTTAAAAATTTATTCAACAAAGTTAATAGAACTTTGCTGAGTTTACTTTTTCATTCTACTATGCTGCTAGCTAATTACTTTGTTGAGGCAATTGAACTTTTTCTCCTACTACAAGCTAGGTGTCCTTCTGTGCTTTTATTTTTCAACACTTTTTTTAGTACTTGTTTATTTTAAAAATGAATATATGAGACTGTAGACTGCACTATATGACTTAAAAATTTTTTTGTTCTTGCTTGTTTTAAAGATGAATGTATGAGAATGTAGGCTGCAATATGTGATGGAAAAATCTTGAATATGATATGAAATGCTCAAGTTGCCTTTCCAAATTGAGAAGCAAGCTTCCTTGAGATGCAAATTAGTCTGTGTATCCCCAGTAGAAAAATTAAATGAATAGAAAGGTTAATATGTAGCCTGCATAAACTTTGGGAATAACCTTTAGCAGTGAAAATTTAGCCTCCCCAAATGATATCTATTCATGGTGGTTGATAATCCTTAAGCTATTGAATCAGAATCAGTTCCTATTGTTTTTCATGTTTGTTAATTAGATTCCATGCCTTTAGGTTATGAGGCATGTACTACCAGAGAATTTTCAGGGCCACTGCGTAGTCAAACAATGGCTGGCAAATGTTGTTTATGAAAAAGCATGAATTACACCTAGGTATAATATTTTCAGCTTTTGAGTCTATGAGAATATGAAGGGAAAATGCTATATGTCGTGAATCTTAAGGTATTATCAAACAGTATCTTTCACTAATCTAATAATAAGCTATACTTGACCTATTTGCTCCTCCTATAATCCTGAGTAATAGGTCAATTAATAAATGGAAGACTTCCCTTTAATAAGGACCAAAGACTAAACTAATTAATCTGACTACTTTACTTTGCTCTAAAAATGTCCTTTCCTGTGTCCGCAGTTTCAAAGACCTCTTCATGATAGGATGCCTGCAACCAGAGTGGTGGAATTCTTCTTACCTTGTATCACAGAGACATATGATATATTGAAGAAACTCAGATATCCTAGGATCATAAATTCCAACTGACACTACTTTGTTAATTTGTCTTGTCTCACTTTATTTACAACTTATTCAACTAAGAAAATTCCTTTCTCATGGTAAACTGTATTAAAGCCTGGTCATTCTTGTATCAGACAGTCAGAAGTTTCCTTCTGGCTCCATGATCATATATCTGCTATATTTAAGGGAATAAGCAATATGAATTTTGCATGTTTGGCCTCTTTTAACTGAACTTTATGTAAATAAAAAAATAAATATATGCTTATATGTGCATATATATAAAATACATTTTCCAATTGCTCTAATACACTGATATTGTACATTAGAAATTTACATTTTCAAAATCTAGATTTGATTCAGGTCATCAGGGAGAGAGATCTGCTGTACAGAAGCCCTCTGGAAGAAAGACCTCCCCAGGTAGCCAGGATCATTAGCATTATTGTTAAGCAACGAAGCCTTTAACCTGAGATCCACAGACTTCATTTTAAAAGACTCTTCAAAGATTTCTACTGCAACAGAAAGTCAATGTAATGTACTGGTAACCTTTTCTCTACTTTAGAAGAATTTAACAACAACAATGATAAAAATCCACAATGCACATCTGGACATCTGGCACATATTAAGCCATTTTTGGTAATCTTCATAAATACCTTTCTGGTTTCATCTGAGTCACTATCATTTCCTTGTAAATCTTTGCCACATCATTGTTTCATTTTGTGATTGTATGCTTGTCTTACTGACATGTGTTTGAAAATATACAATGAATAGAATGCTGTATTAATAAACCAATGCAAAGTAGAGTTAGTAACATAGAAGGAAAAAAGTCAAAAAGCATTTTAAATGCCTTATATAAATTTAACAGGTGCAAAATGTAGATTCAATGCTCTAGTATCTTGAGTTACATGTGTAAAACAATCCCAGTGTTTTCTGTTTTCAATATTAACATAATAATATCAATACCAATTAATTAACAATTAATAATATTAACTGCTCCCTACCTCTAATTGCCTACAGTAAATCTTACTTCTTGATTTGTAATCTCTTAGAACTAGAGACAATTATTTCTTCTGATCTCACTTTGATCCTGGTGAAAATATTTATGTTAACAATTCAGTGACCCACCAGGAAGGGGAAAACTCCAAAAGTCCTTGGCATTTATTCTTTTTTTTAAAAAATTATTTTAATTTTCAAAATTCATTTCCACAAAATTTTGAGTTCCAAATTTTCTCCCCATCTTTCCCCTCCCTCCAGTCCAAAGTGCAGAGCATTCTAATTACCCCTACCACCAATCTGCCCTCCCTTCTAACATTCCTCCCTTTCCTTAATTTCATTTTTTAAGTATGATCCCTTCCTATTCAACTCACCTTGTGCCCTCTGCCTTTCTCTCTCTTTCTCTCTCTCTCCACATATATCTATATCTATATCTATATATGTGTGTGTGTGTGTGTGTGTGTGTGTGTGTGTGTGTATAATCTGATCAACTACTCAGATACTGAAAAAAGTTTCAAGAGTTACAAATATTGTCTTTCCATGTAGGAATGTAAACAGTTCAATTT
Source organism: Potorous gilbertii (assembly GCA_028658325.1). Classification (NCBI taxonomy): domain Eukaryota; kingdom Metazoa; phylum Chordata; class Mammalia; order Diprotodontia; family Potoroidae; genus Potorous; species Potorous gilbertii. Next base: position 391,723,050 of record CM053771.1, read on the forward strand.
TACTAGGTCCCTTATGATTTCTCTTTCCTGTTTACCTTTTCATGCTTGCCTTGACTCTTGCATGTGAAAGCCAAATTTTCTTTTCAGCTCTGGTCTTTTCATCAAGAATGCTTGAACGTCCTCTACTTCACTGAAAGCTCATTTTTCTCCCCTGAATTATTATACTCAGTTTTGCTGGGTAGGTAATTCTTGGTTTTAGTCCTAGTTCCTTCAGCTTTTGAAATATCACATTCCATGCTCTTTGATCCCGTAATGTAGGAGCTGCTAGATCTTGTGTTATCCTAATTGTATTTTCACAATACTCAAATTGTTTCTTTCTAGCTGCTTGCAATATTTTCTCCTTGATCTGGTGACTCTGGAATTTGGCTATAATGTTCCTAGGAATCTCTCTTTTTGGATCTCTTTCAGGAGGTGATGGGTGGATCACCATTCAGTGTGAGATAAAGATCAGTTGCTCAGTTCCTCCAGGAGTATTAGGTGGGAGCAGGGCCTCCACACAGGACTGAAGTAAGGATCAGCTGCTCAGTGCCCCCAGGGGTTTTACAACCCACCAATAGATGCAGACTGCTGTGGGAGCTGCTGCTGCCTGATGTTACCTATGCCACCACCATCTGAGGCTGGAGATATGGGAAGACCCTGCTCCCTTCTCATTGACCTTTGGCACCTGTGAGTTGAGAGATCTGCAAACTGTTGCTACTGCTGCTGGGAATTCTGCCCCTGAGACCTGCTCACCTCCTCCTCCAGGTGTGTTGTGAGGCTAAGGCTAGGCAGGGCTCCACTTTGTGTTCAGTGTGGCAGACTTTTCCCATCAGGCTTCAGGTCACCCTGGGCTGAAAATCTCCTTGACTCCATTGTTCTGTGGCTTCTACTGCTCTAGAATTTGTTGAGAGTCTTTCTTTACAGGTATTTTATAGGCTGTGGGGGAAGAGTTAGTGTATGTGCGTCTTTCTACTCCACGATCTTGGCTCAACCTCCCCCCACCAATCATTTGTTCTTGCTACCATAATCAAAGTAACACATAGATTTCCTCAGGATACAGATTACTAAGAATATTAACTTCACAATCATGAAGATGATGAAAAGACCACCCAAATTTCTTTCCTCATTTTTTTCAGTTTTCCTATTTCCAGGAAAACTCCCCACTTATGACTATATCTTAATTCTTAAATCTATTGAGTACTGTGGAAGTTAGAAATTTGCTATCCTTTTTGAATGAACCCAAGAGGGAAAGAAACAAACCCTGAAAACCAGAAAGTGATTCTGTACAAAAGAGTAGTTACCAGTCTGCTCCCCTTCCTTTCCTTTCACTCTTTTCTAGGCCATCTGCAATCTGGTTTCCTATTTCATTATTCAATTGAAAAGTGTTCCAATGTTACCGATGATATTTCTTAGTTAGCAAATACAATTTTTTCTCAATTTTCTTTCCATATTTCTCTGACAATTCTCTCCTCTATCTCCTCTTACTTTTCTGATGGCTTCTCAGTCTCATTTGTTGGTTCTTCATAGATGTCATATCCACTAACTTTGAGTGTGCCCTAAAAGTCTCACTTGAGAACTTTTCTCTTTTCCCTCTATGAACTCTCTCACTTGCTGATTATGCCATCTCCCATGGATTCAACAATCAACTCTATGCTGGTGGTCCCAAGATTGATATATTCAGGGCTAGTATATTTAGGACTAACAACTCTTCCTAACTATTCTCCCATGTGTTTTTTTGACATCTCAAACTAAATGACTCATAGACCTCTCAGACACAACATCTCTGAAGCAGAGCTACCATTTTCTCCAGACTCTCTCCTCTTCTTGATTTTGCTATTAATATTGAGGGCATGACCATCTTCCTAGTAGTCACCCAGCCTCACAACTTTTATTTTTATTGGCCATTACTTTTTTATTCCTAAGTTGTGTATTAATTGTTAAATAACTTTTATGTGATCAAGATTTATATCTTTAAAACATTTCCACACTTATTCAATTCTTTTCATCAAAATCTATTTGTTAACTATAATTTCTCTTAATGGTTTTTTTTTTAATCCACGTTTCTCTTCCTAAAGTTCTTCTGCTTTCATTCTTCTGGTATCATAACTATATTAGAAAATTGTTAGAAATTTGCACACTACATGAGAAAATCATTCCCTGATAGGTGGCATAGATTAGTAGAAAGAATATGGGGGCAGAGCCAAGATGGAAAAATAGAGAAAGTATTACAGCTGAGTTATACCCATATTCCCCTTAAAACAACTTTAAAGCAATGTCTCAAATCAAAATCTGGAGTCACGGAGTCAACAAAAGGTCAGAGTGAAACATTCTTCCAATGCAAGACAACTTAAGAAGTCAGATGGAGCGCCCTGTGATACAGGGGTAGAGGCCAGCCCAAAGATTACATGGAAGCAAACCAGTGGTGCAAGATGGTGATGGTAAGAGCAGCAACAGTAGCTTGAAGAACTCTCAAGTCAGAGACAAAAAAGGAATTGGATAATTAGTTAGAAAGAGATTACAGTTGGAACAGAAGAGGACAATGTTGGGTAACTCTATTGCCTGTACCCACTTCTCCATCACACTTCAAGGGTGGAGAAAAACACGTTCAGTCACAATGAGGCAGAGGCCTTCAGATGTGGTATCACTTGAAGCTGCAAGGGATCAGAGGTTCTTCCTGGGTTAGGACCATAGCCCAGACTAGGACGACAGTAATCACACTTCTCCCCAGACCACACTAACTGGGAAGCACTAAAAATTTTCAAACCCCGTAACTAGTTCTGAAAAGAGCAATGCAAAAAAGGTTGATAATGGGACAATGTCCTTTATCACCCTACAATGCCAAAAACAGAACCCAACTTTAACATAAAAGTCAAACTTTTTAAAAAAATAGGCTAGGAAAATGAGCAAACAACAAAAGATAACCTGACCATAAAAGCTACTATGGTGACAGGGAAGATCAAGGCACAAATTCAGAAGACAAGGATGCAAAAAAAGTCATAAGCAAAGCCTCAAAGAAAAAAATGTGAACTAGATACAAGTCCAACATGAAAGGCTGAAAGAGCTAAAGGATGATTTTCAAAATCAAATAAGAGAGATAGAGGGAAAACTGGATAAATAAATGAGAGTTAAGGGGAAAAATAAGAAAACACAATAGTTTGGTAAAAGAAACACAAAAAATGCTGAAGAATAACACTTTTGAAACAATTGTTGAAATGGTAAAAGATGATGAAAATAACTATGATGTGATTGTGTTTGAACTGCTATGATATAGGAAATGATGAGTTAGTTGATTTAGAAAGCCATGGAAAGACTTGGACCTATGAAGGAAGATGCTATTCACCTCCAGAGAAAGAGATGGCAAGTGGAAATATGCATGGTATAATCTTACAGACATATGTATATGTGTATATATGTATATGTTTCTCTCTGTTTCTGTCTCTCTTTCTATGTCTATCTACATCCATACTTAATTATTGTCTTCTTTTGGGTGGAAGAAGTGTGTGGAGAAAAATAAAATAAAAAGTGGACAGGAGAGAACAAAAGAAAACCTACAAGGAAGCAAAGAAAATCTGGCTCACTTTGAAAAAAAGAGTAGTATTTATTATATAGGTTTTCTTGAAATGGAAATTTATTGTTTGATATTGAAACCCCTTATGTTATGTTGTGTACATGGAAATTTTTTTCCTTTTATGATACTGTATTTTAGTTTAAAATAAATTTTTTTAACCTAGACAACATATTTTGAGAAATTATTGAGTAAAATCATCCCTTTATCCTAGAACAAAAGGGTAAAAGAGAAATTGAAAGAATCTACCAATCACCTCCTGAAAAAGATCCCAAGATTAAAACTACTAAGAATATTCTAGATAAATTCAAGAACTCCCAGGTCAAAGAGGAAATACTTCAAGTAGCCAGAAAGAAAACATTCAAATATTGTGAAACCGCAATCAGGATCACAAAAGCTTTATTTAAAGAGGGAAGCTTGAAATATGGTATTCTAAAACACAAAAGAGCTAGGGTTGCAATCAAGAATAATTTACCCAATAAAACAGTATTCAGGGGAAAAATGGGCATTTAGGTGAAATAAAAAACTTCTAAGCATTCATGATGGAAAGACCAGAGCTGACTAGAAAATTCGCCTGTCAAATATTAATCTCAAGAGAATTCTAAAAAGAATGAATTAAATTTTGTTTGTACATAGCAGGATAAAGTAGAAAGGTACTTAGAAGCTGGAGTCATGGAGAGAGTTGTCAGATATCTATGTAATTTAATTTCTGAGCTGTGGATATTGCCTCTAAGTCTGTGTTTATTCAAAGTATGTATTTGTTTTTTTTAAAGCAGTTCTTATTCAAAATATGTATTTGTTTTTTTAAAGCAGTATATATATATGTATATGTAATAAATATGTAAATATTTATGTATTACATGTAATGTAATAATAACATGTAATGTAATGTAATATGTATTATATATTATGTACATAAATAAATATGTAAAAAAGCAGTATATACATATATATATGTAATAAAAACACATGGCTATATTCCTAAAAAAGAATTTAGGCTGAAGTTTTAATTAAACTCAAGTTGTAATTAACAAGGGCAAATTAAAGTTTCTAATGTGTCCAATTCTCTAATCATATCAGTTGATATTTGGGTCATCCCATTTTCCCTTTCTCTTTTGTAATTATATCTGCAAATCCTAAACAATTTGACAATAGAGGTAAAATAACAACGTTAAGATAATGATTTTTGCTTTTGTTATGACTTGCTAGAAAGGTATATTTTAAAAGAAATTAATTAAAACCAATACTTGACTATCTAGACTTTCTGAAGTTATGTAAAATTTTAAAGTATGTATTTGCAATTTGTAGATTTCAAAGCCTCAGATAAATTCCAAGATTAAAATGGTTATATTTTATTAGATCATGCAGGGCAATAATTCTAATAATAAAGTCGAAATAGCTGCTAGCCTACTTACAAATGAAAATTAGGATGAATATGTTTTTCATTATTTTTTTGTATTGTAACTTGAACATATTATGCTTCTTGGCTCACTGGAATTTTATTTTTTAGTAAATATAAAAAGGTACAAATAAAAATATAAAAATAGGTAAAATAAGTAGTTTTTTTTTCAGATAACAAGGTCTAATCTAAAATAAAAACTGTAAAACAAAACTCCAAACATTTACACATTAAAATTTTGCACTTAAGAAAAATTGTCTTTAATTTTAAAATGATCCTACAATTAAATATTTGGGTCTGACTATTTAAAAGAGACTTTTGGTATACATTTGTTGATCTTTGAATAAGTTATTTATATGAAATATTTAACCAAGCTATTAAATCATCAGATTAAGAAATAGCTAATCATCTTCCCTTTACAAAATATCTCAAACAAAAGGCCATGAATCTACCAAAAAATAAAGGGACAGATTTCATTCCCATTACCATTAGCTTTATAAACTCTTTGGGTTTCATTTTCTTCCTTCCAAAATGGAGCCTTTCTTAAAATAATATCTATCTAACCAAAACCAAGCATTGTCTGTAATGGAAATAAACTATTCTTTCCCAATAAGATTAGATTTGAAATAAGAATGTCTATCATCACCATTTTTCCAATATTGTATTAGAAATGCTAATTACAGAAATAAGACAAAAAAGATTGAAGGAATTAAAATAGGCAATGAGAAAACAGAGTTGTTCTCTTTGCAAATGATATAGTGTTATCCTTAGAGAACCTTAGGGAATCAACTTAAAATCTGATTGAAACAACTTTAGCAAAGTTTCAGCATATAAAATAAACCACATAAATAGTTAATATTTCTATATACTGTCAACAATACCCAGCTGGAAGAGATAGAGAAATTCCACTTAAATAACTGCCTGCCAAGAAAAACCCAGGGATTTTATGATAATTACAAAATACTTTCCACCTTAAAATAAAGACATATATAAATAATTGGAGAAACATTAATTGCTCCTGGGTAGGCTTGAACCAATATAAGAAACATGGCAATTCTATTTAAATTAATTTACTTATGCGTGCCATCCAGAACGGATTAGTTTATAGAACTAGAAAAAATAATAAAATTCATCTGGAAGAACAAAAGATTAAGGATATTAAAGGAGTCCATTAAAAAAATGTTAAGGAAGGTGTCCTAGCAATACCAGATTTCAACCTATGTTGCAAAACAGTAATCATGAAAAACAATCTGATGCTGGCTAAGAGACCTATTTGTATAAAAATATAACAGTTCTTTTTGTGGTAGCAAAGAATTAGAAATCAGGGGGATGCCTATCAATTGGGGAATGGTTGAAGAAGCTGTAGCATATGATTGTGATGGAATACTATTGTGCCATAAAAAGCGATGAGCAGGATGACTTCACAGAAACCTGGGAAAAACTGCATGAACTGATGAAAAGTGAAGTGAAAGGAACCAGAACATTGTAAACAGAAATAACAATGTTGTAATCAACATTGTGGCCAATTATAGATTTGGCTAATCAGATGCAGACAATCCCCTAAGATAATTCCAAAGCACTTACAATGAAAAATTCCATCTACCTTTAGAGAGAGAACTGAAGAACTCTGAGTGCAGATTCAAGTATACTCTTTTCCTTTTTTTTATTTTCATGTGGGTATGTGTTTCTCCGTGTGGTGTAGTTTTTCAGGGGGTTGTTTTCTCAACACTGCTAATACAAAAACTGTGTTTTGCATAATTTCACATGCATAATTGACCTCAGATTGTTGCCTTCTTAGCAGGTTAGGGGAATGATAAGAGGATAAGAAGGAATTTGGAGCTAAATATTTTAAAGGACAGATGTTAAATCTTTTAAAATGTAATCGGTAAGTATATAACAAAATAAATTAAAATTAAAAAGTAAATCAATGATAATGGAGAGTGAAATTTCAGTTGAAGATGGAGTGAGAAGTGAGACTAATGAGGGCTGAGGGAAGAGTGAGATTAGGGGAAGTGGAGGTATCAATTGTAGAGAACTTCCTCAATGCATTTAACTAAGAGGAAGAAATTCCTAAATGATAGCTAGCAGAAATGGTCAGACCACTCAAGGAGAATCTCAGGATAAATCTCGGCTGTGTGTCTTTTTTTCACAGCTTACATTTTGTTATGCCACTGCCCCTGTATACTCAGAGTGGTTGACAGCGAAAATATTGCCCATCTTTAGCCTATCTATTTTTGATCCTTCTTCTACTTTATGCTCTGACAATCTATCTACAGCCTAAAGATGTCTTCATGAGTTATTCTCTAGTTCATTATTACCATAGTGAGTAGAAAACACAGCTTCATAACGGCAGACGCTGAGGTATTGTTCTGGAAAGCTACCACCAGTTATTAAGATTGAAGATGAACACATGCTTTCAACCTTGAAGAAAATATTGATTCAGAAGCAACTGAAAGGAAAAAATGAATTGAGGTTCTCAGAAAATGAATGGAAAGCATCAGCACACGTTATCAAAAGATGTTAATTACATGAACACTAAATAATAGAGAAAACTGAAAATTGGAATGAAAAAAATTAGAAGCATGGCAGCTTTCTAAACTCAGTTCCTCTGTAAAGGCCCAAAGCCACAACCTATCCAAAGCAGTCAGATTCAATCCATTATTCTTCTTTGTTCAGATTCTGAAGACTAAAGTGACCTTCTCTGTTGCTCTTTTCAGCTCAATGCTAGCATAGTTATAGCATTCCATCAATGTTACGTGGCAATAATAGGAGAGAGAGAAGTAATTCCACCTTGGATATACGTCACATTTCCCACAAGAAATGGAATTGTTCTTACTTTTCTCAACATTTCTAGGGCAGGGGCTCTTAACCTTCTTGTGTCTTTGGTCTTTTTGTCATTCTGATGAAGACTCTGGCCCCCTTGTCAGAGTAATGTTCTCAAATGAATAAAATAAAATACTAAGATTACAAAGGAAATTAACTATGTCAAATGTTAATGATCTTTTTTTTTTTTTTGAAAACTAGGTCAGAGATCTTAGGTTCAGAAGCTCTATGAAGACCAGGATAGGAAAAATTGTGTTGCCCAATTGTTTCTGTATAAATGAACTATAGCTCTGAGAGGCGTACACAAGCACAACAATGACAGCACAAAGAAGAAACTTGAGTCTGAGTTTTCATTGACTTAATCCATGATCTGAGGAACAAGAGTATTTAAAATTCCAAGAGGTAGAGTCAAGGTGGTAGAGTAAAAGCAGGTACTTGCTTGAGCTCTCCCCACAAACTCCTCCAAATACCTGTAAAAGATGATGCTAAATAAATTCTAGAGCTACAGAACTCACAAAATGACAAGAAAGAATTAGATCTCCAGCCCAAGACAACCTGTAAGGTCAACAATAAGGGTATATCACACCAGTCTGAGAGGAGAATGCAGTCTGCCATTGGCTGCTCCAGCGCAGAGAAGCAGACCTCAGGAAAATGGGTTGCTAGTAGCTTGGCAAATTCTGGTCTTCTCAACCCACAGATACCAAAGACAGCATGGACGGTTGGCAGGAAAACTCTGTGGGACCTGGACAAAGGAGGAGCTTGGTCTGGCTGGGAGAGTGGAGGAGGCAGCAGCAGCAGAAGGGACTGTTTCCAGAGCTCTGGGCCCACAAATAGTGAGGGATGGAGCAGCTGATACAAAACCTCTGAAGCCCCAACAACCTGCTCCCCCCAATGAAAGCAGAGTCCTACCTTGACAAAGAGTTAGAAAGTCAAGTAATTGACTGGGAAGATGAGCAAACAGCAGAAAAAACACAGACTATAGAATATTACCCTGGTGACAAAGAAGATTAAAACATACAATCAGAAGAAGACAAAAAAATCAAAGCTCCTACATTAAAAGCCTCCAAGAAAAATATGAATTGGAAGCAGACCATGGAAGAGTTCAAGATGGATTTTGAAAATTAAGTAAGAGAAATACAGGAAAAATTCAAAAAGAAATGAGAGCAATGTAAGAAAATCATGAAAATGAGTCAATAATTTGCTAAAGGAGATGTAAAAAATACTGAAGAAAATTACACTTTTAAAAATAGACCAATCCTAACAAATGAGTTTCAAAAAGCTAATGAGGAGAAGAATGCCTAACAAAGCAGAATTGGCTAAATGGAAAAAGAGGTCCAAATATTTACTGAAGGAAATAATTCCTTCAAAATCAGAATGTAGAGCAAATGGAAGCTAACAACTTTATGAGAAAGACAATGAAAAAAAATGAAAAAATGGAAGACAATATGAAATAATCTCATTGGAAAAATCTCTAATGTGGAAAGAATATTTAAAATTCCAGAGTCAGTCACCATTTCCCAGTTCTTGAGAGGTTCTCATGGCTGAGGACTATTCCTCACTCCTCCTTCTGTTTCCCACCTCTTAAAAATAAGTAAAAAGACTAGAATTCTGAGTTTTCAACAGAATTTGCTGATGAAATTCCTAATCAGACTTCTTGTTCCACCAAGAGCATCTATGAAAATCACCAAAAAAAACAGTACGATCAACAAGTCAACCACTTATCCTCCTCTTTCCTCCTCCTCACCCTCTTTCTGGTACAGATATCTGTATTGTGTTTTGCAAAATATGTGTCAATTTATTCACCATTCTTTACTTTGCAAACTAAAATACACCTTTCTGTCCACCACTGCCCTTGTGTGTTGTTTCTTCTGATTAGAACTAAGCTTTTTTGAGGGCAAAGACCGTCTTCGGTTTTGGTTTGTTTTTTACTTATATCTTCACAACTTAAACACTTAATATAACACTTTTTTTTCATCCATTCATCCATAGGAATTAGAGCTAGAAGAAATCTTAGAGATAATCTATTAATTATCAAGTAAAACCTCTTCACTTTAAGGTGGAGGAAACTCAGAAAGGTCAAATAACTTGTCAAAGGACACTTAGGTAGTAAGTGATAGAACAACTCAAATGAACTCAGATCACATAGAATTACAGTAGAATTAACATTTAGAAGCTACAGTTTGTCCCTCCATTTTGTTGAGAAAGCCAGCCCAGGCAGGCTAAATAACTTGTCCCAGGACATACAGATAATAGCAATTTGAGGTCGGATTTGAAACTATATCTTCTAACTCCTAATCACTCTGTCTTAACACGTCTCTGACTTCAGATTCAATGTTCATTGCAATGCACAGCACTATTTCTCAAGTATCTTTTAAAGTACTCTTAAGTATTGGTCAGAATAAAATGGGAACTTCTTATATGAGACATATTATTTTTTTCTACTCAAAACATATGATGGTGTTTCTCTTCTCAGTCCACAAGCCAGTAATGTAGTTGACTGTCCATGCCAAACAGAATTCATTTCTAAACATATTTTGCCACACAATTAACAGAATACTGGAAGGAAATCATGGCTATAAATGATATCATAGCAATCTGATTTGTAAACCAGAATGGAAATAGATTAATTTCTAATGGGAGTGTGTATACTTGGAACTAAATATCCATATAAAGCACTGTTTACTTAGAGAGAAGTCCAGAGAGCAAATCAGACTATTTGGCACGCATGAAATTGTAGCAAAGGGAGATGTTCTTAAGAAATATGGTAGCCTTATTTATTGTTTCTTAGTATACTACAGTTGAACAAGATACAGGCTTGGAGTTCAAATAAATCTGGGTTTGAAGCCTGCCTCTGAAACTTTCTAGCTATAATGCCATGAGTAATTTACAATGACCATGAGCATTTAATTTCTGAGTTTCAGATTTTTTTGTGTGTGTAAAATGGGTACAATAATGCTACAGTTTGTCCCTCCATTTTGTCCCTCCATAGCATTTACTTCCCAGAGTTGTTTTGAGGCTCAAATGAGAAAATCTCCATGACTTTATAAATCTTTTTTAAAATGTGTGTGTGTGTGTGTGTGTAATGTCTCTGTATATGTGTGTGTAATTATTAGGGTCATGAAATCTAAAGAAATAAGATTACTCATTCATAATTAAAGCACTCTTCCCCAGGACAATGCTGGTAAGTCCCAACAAATTCTTACTAAGAGCATTTCTTTCAAGATATATAAAGAGGAGATTCAAATCTGCAGCAATAAGAGCTACTTCCTTATTGACAAATGGTTAAAAGATATGAACAGATAGTTTTCTAAGGATGAAATGCAAGCTATTTATAGATATATGAAAAAAAAATCCAAATCACCAATAGTCATAAAAATACAAATTAAAGCAACTTTAAAGTTCCCCAAAGAAATCAGCCTGGAACTATACTCTAAAAATCACTAAACCATGCCTACTCTTTGACCCAGAAATAGTGCTAGGTTATTTCCAATGGGTCCATACCCCTAAAGATGTCAAATAAAAAGAAAAAGAAGCCATTTTTACCAAAATATAGACATAGGTTCTTATTTGTGATAGGAAATCAAGGGGATGGATACACATTAATTAAGAAATTATCATATGTTAACATAATGAAAAATATTGCTCAATAAGAGAAGAGAAAAGGACTGGTTTCAGAGAAGCTAGGAAGACTTGTTTGAACTGATACAGAAGGTAGAAAGAACTAAGATAACATTTTATAAAATATCAACAACATTGTAAAGACAAAAATTTGAAAGACTTGGAAGAACTCTGATCAATGAAATAATCAACCATGGTTGGTCCAGAGGATCAATGAGATTGAAAATTCATGGTCTTAAGGAACAGAATAAGCCATATAATTTTTGATTATGGTCAACAGAGGGTTTGGTTTTGCTTCATTATGCATATTTGTTAGAAAAGTTTTGTTTATTTTGTTATTGTTGTTGTTTTGCTTTTGGGGGAGAGTTGCTAGGAGAGAAAAATAGTTTATTGAAAATAATATATTTTAAGAGAATTTTTCTTACTCTAGATTCTGTGAAAATCACTACTTTTCTTTATACATTTGTCTCCACTTTTTTAATATAAGGGAACATAAGGTATCATTAGTTTTAAAAATTTTATAACAGAATCATGTGATAGGAGATTTGGAAAGGACTTTTCATTTCTATCTCAAGGTTGTTTTTGGCTATACCCTTCAAACTTTCCACACTATCTCATAATGGAACTATCCCTTGTTACTACAGAAAAATCGATAAGGAAAATGTGACCGTGTTCAAAAATATATGTAACATTCAGTCTTCATAATCTCCTGCTCCTCTGACAAGAGAGGGTATGTTTCATTATCACTTATTAAGATTATTTCCTTTACTCAGAGTTGAGCTTTCCTTTTATTCATAATATTGTAGTCATTGCCCACACTTTTCCCAGTTCTGCTTATTTATTCTACACAAACTCAAATAAAATTTCCCATATTTCCTGAATTCTTTGTGATCATTTATTATGATGGAGTGCAATTATTATTATGTAGAACAATAATACTCCATCCCATTTATATATCAGAGTTGGTTTAACTGTGCCAAAATCAATAAAGTATTTTGCTACCACAGAAAATGCTGCTATAGCTATAGCTATAGCATTTTCTAAATACAAGGGGCTACCAAAGTTTTAGTGCAATTTTAAGCTAATAAATCTTAAAAGCACACCAAGACTTTAGGAGCAGCCTGGATACTAGAAATTTTTTCTTTGATTGATCTCCACTTGACCCCCAACATTGAACATCTTTTGCGTTTACTTTTTTCTCTATATTGAATAGTCAAACTTAAAGTTTTAATCTCCTTCCAGGTAGGAAGCTCTCTAGAAAAAAGAAGCAAAAACTGCTAATTTTATTTTTAGTTTCACTTTTCAGTATGTGTTAAGATGGACAGTCTCTCTACCACCTTTGTTATTCCACATTGTCTTGATGTTATTTTGGCTTTCACAGGCTTTCAAGCTTCCTGCTTTTGAAATTTTTTAAAAAAAGTATAATATCATCACACTGGTCTAACATAACATACAAAGCTAGCATAGTTATGATCTTCAGTAAATATGCCTAGGATCACATTCAGGTGTCATGGCATTTGAATTTTCTTTGCCTATCACAGAAACCTATCTTCATTTGGTGCTAAAAATACTACAAAACTATTTTTTTTCTTTTTCAAGAACACAAAGGTATTTTCCTGACAGTAAAGATTATGGTTGTTTTACCCTCTGAAAATAAACTGCAACTAATTTGACTATTTATTTGGAATGACAAATCAAACTTTTCTGCCTCATATGTCTAAAGAGTCAGGCACATGCTGAATCTTGTGTTATATAAATCTCTCTCTCTCTCTTTCTCTCTCTCTCTCCGTGTGTGTGTGTGTGTGTGTGTGTGTGTGTGTGTGTGTGTGTGTGTGTGTGTGTCTATCTTTCCTCAAATCTCTGGGGATTTGAGTTTAACATAGGTTACCACACAGGAGTTATTTATTCTAACAAGGCATGATAAAGCTTTTTTAATGAAAGCAGATAAATAATTTTGCGTCCCTCACCAAATTATCAAATTCAATATTTTCAAGGGTTGCAAAGAATATTTGCATCCTTTTAGGAGTCAGAATATTAAAGCAAACACAATCGATAAGAACACAATCTAATGAATTTCATTTTTTAGGATCTATATAGTAAGTTCAGTCCATATATGTGGATACAACTTTAGAATTTCTTCCTAATAAAACAAAACAAAAGGCTTATTGCTACTACAACTGATGCTTCAGAGGGAGTAAAAGAGAAATAAAAGAGACAAAGTAAGAACAAAAGAGAAGAAGATAAGGGCATATGCCTTTATCAATCAATCACTTAAATTTTGCCTACTAAGTTTCATTTATCTCAGAATTCCGTTTCCCTCTATACTTTTAAGTAGAAGACATATTGCTGTACTTCATTAAACTATGTATTCTTTTGAAATATGAACTTATAAACTATTTTATAATCAGATGATACTTGGAAATTTATAAAATTTCTGCACTATTTTGTTTGGGAACAGAAGGACATGACAAATGCCCTTCTTACACAGGATATCAAGAGACCAAGGATAATCAGGTCTTCAACATAATTGAACTTTCTTACTGTAAAACTTCATTTGAGATCACTAGAACACCAACTATTTTAACTCAGAAAGCAACAAGCACTAAATAACTCAAACAACACATACCACTCCCAGCTGCTTGGCTAATAAAATCTTAAAAACAAAAAACAAGATGATACCCTATTGAGAGGCTTTATCTTACACTAGTTAAGTATGGAATTTCAAATGACTCCATCTCAAAAACTGTAATAGAAAGAGGATTTTTATGATTTCACTGTTGCTCAGATGAGTCCAAATGTAGTATAGTTGAGATGTCAATGCCAAGTGGTTCTGGAGGAGCTATTGCCTCAGGGTGTTGAATCATCCTGAGAGGAATACTTTCTCAGACTAAAATAATGTTGCATTCCTGCTCTGTGAATTTTGTATGTCACGGTTACTGTGATCTCTATTATGACCTCTACTCATCTAATAGGCATGTTTATGCATGTATAATTTGAATCAAATTGCTTACTGTCTCAGCGAAGGAGTAGGAAAAGGCAAGAGGGAAAGAATTTGAAACTCAAAATATTAACAAAATGAATGTTAAAATTTGGTTTTACATATAATTGGGAAATACAAAATTTGGATTTACATGTAATTGGGAAACACAAAATACAAAATATACAAAATACAAATATTGAAAAGAAAATCAGTGGTGGCTGAATGGTGTATGGATTGTAGTGGAGAGAGACTTGAGGCAGTTAGACCCACCAGTGGGCTATTGTAGTAGTGCATGCATGAGGGCCTGTATCAGAATGGTAGCAGTGTCAGAGTAGAGAATAAGATATATTTAAGAAATATTGGTAAGGTGAAATCAACAGACCTTGTTAATATATTGGATATGGAAGGTGAAAAATAGTGAGCAGTGAAGGATAACATTTAAGTTGAGAACTTGCTGGATTGGATTACCCTAGACACTAATAGGGATATTGGGAGATGAGGAGGGTTTATGGGGAAAGAATGAATTTTCTTAAATGTGTTGAAATGAAGGTGTTTACTGGACATACAATTCAAGATGTCTGAAGGGCAGTTGGAGGTGCGAGACTACAGGTCACCAGAAAGGTTAGGGTAGGACAGGTAGATTTGAAAACCATTTGCATTATCACAATGTAATTACATCCATGGAAGCAGATGAGATCACCAAGTGAAGTAACATAAAGGGGGAAGAATTTGTATGTTGTGTCCTTGAATCTGCTAACAGAGTATTCGTGCATCTCTCCACAGTCAAAGCAAGGATTGGGAAGCTAGAGTTGCCCTGCACTGGGGAGCATGTGTTTCCTCAGTTCTGCTGAACCTGTTGGCAGAAGCCTTCCCTCTGCCTTTGTGCTATGATTACCACTGGTATTAAAACTGTTCCCTACGTTTCTATGATATGCAACAGAGCAGTAGCGCTGTTCTTACTAGGGCCCTTGTAAATGACGAATTTGGCTCAGGCAAGAAGTACTGTTGGAAGGATTCACTGTAAATTCCACAAGGGAGAAGTTCCACATCACGTTATCACAAAAGTTTCCCCAAATGCGAGAGCTGAGACAGATGGCACTCTTTGCAAGAGAAGCAGAAATATACATCTGAAATTACTGATTCTGAATGTGGAGTTTAAGTCCCCAGTTCTAGTGAGAAAGGTTTTTTTTCTTTAAAAAAATTTCTTTGTAATAAATACATACAGACATAAGCAAAATACATTTTTACATTGGTCATATGGGTATCTCTCTCCATATATATATATGTGTGTGTGTGTGTGTGTGTGTATACACATAGTGTGTATATGTATGTATGTATATGTATATATACACACACATTCTACGTACATATACGTATATATGAAGGTAGCTATGTGGCACAGTGGATAGAGTGCCATGCCTAAAATAAAAAACTCATCTCCTTGAATTCAAATCCAATCTCACACATTTACTAACTCTGCTACCCTGGGCAAGTCTTTTAACTTTGTCTCACTTTCCTCATCTGTAAAATGATTTGGGGAAACAAATGGCAAACTACTCTAAATGGGATCATGAAGAGTCAGACATGACTGAAGTGACTGAACAACATACACATAGAGACAAAGTAATACATACAATATGTTTCAATCTTCACTCAGTTCATCACCTCTCTGTCAGTTATTGCATCTACAAGAGTTCTTAAGTCTTTCAAAGTTCTTTCTTTTTATTTCTTTCTTGGTAATTCATTCTATATCACTTCCTACAAGCTTTCTCAAGTTTTTCTGTTAAAGTACAAGTATATTCCATTACTCCTTAAATCATAATATGTTTTGCCAATTCCAAATTAGCAAATATCCTTACAGTTTCCATTTTTTCCCACCACAAAAAGTTGCCACAAATATTTTTGTCCATATGGGGCCTTTTCCTCCTTCTTTGTTCTCTTTGGAGGAATAGGCCTAGTAGTAAAGTGGATTTTCAGTAACCTATAACTGCTTGCAGAATCTCAGCCTTAAAGTTGTTGTTTACTCTTTGTTTCTGAAAAGGATCAATGATGTCACAATGGTGACATCTTGTCTTGTGTATTAGTTAGATTAAGCAAGGCAGAGCTGAACATGAGAAGTCATCAACCTTACTCTCTCCTCTAGTGTCAACAAAGTCCAGTGGCAAAGACAAAACTCCAGATAACTAGGACACATCAACTGGATGACCTTGGCCTTTCTGAATTAAAGTCTTTCCCAGGCCTGAGTTTGCTGGTCTTGAATGAAATATGGAAAAGCCAAGAATCTTATCCTGGAATGCAGATCAGGCCTGAAAATTGTTGCTGGGAAAAGTACACTCTTCAGAGCTCTCTAGTTTACACCTTTGATTGTTGCCTTTCACCTATTGCTGAAGTAAAATCAGTCTGAAGAAGATTTGGTTCACTGGTTGCACAACATCAAGTTTTCCACTGTTTTATTCTCCAACACAAGCATTTTAAACACGGGGCTGCTCATGGTCAAAGTGTGAGCCTATCTTCAGGGGCTTGATGGAATCAGGATCCCATCTTCGTTTCTAGAATGAGTGTCATGTTCAGAAATATTCACCAAGTCCCTGCAGATGCTCAAAGACTAAACAGTACTATTACAGGGAATTTCAGGTACTCATTACAAGAGCAAATATGTGTGCGTATGTTTGTGCATATAACTGTATCATATTTGTGTGTATATATGTGCATATATATGCATACAAATGTGCATATATATGCATATAAATGCATGTATGACTACATACTAAGGACATCAAAGCACACAAAAATACTGTATTGCAGCACAGTATCTCCTACATATATATGTATATATATATATATATATATATATATATATATATATATATATATATATATATATATCCACTATATCTATTCTTGAAATGTTTCAGTTGAATAGATTTTTTCATTAGAATTGTATTATCAAACAAATACCTAAAGAGCATATATTTAGTCTGATTCACACTCATTTGTATCATGAAACTTCTTATGTGTATTTAGTGTCCCATGGTACCATGATAAGGTAAACCTTATTACGTACAAAATTAAAAGGTTGTTCCAAAATCTGAGGTTCTCAAACTTTTGCCCTACTGTCCCCTTTTCAAAAAAATTATTCAGCACCTCTCTGGAAATCTACTTTTTTTAAACCTTTATGGGTTGTTTTTTGGTTTTGAAATTTGCATCATTTCAAAAAATAAGAAATTTTTTTAAAAATTACATCTTAATTTGAATAATTTATTGTACAATTGTGTGTTTTTCCTGTATTGAAATTTTGATGATGCAATATTGCATCATGTGATCACATAGTATTATATTATAAACAAGTTATTACATGTACATGTTCCTGCTGAGGCATGGAATTTCTTTTTTGTTGGACTTCCCAGTAATGTCTGACATTCTTACCTGTCAACACTTGCTTGTTAAGATCTGTTGATGGCCTTGACCAATGATCAGATATAATTTGATTTTTATATGTTTATTTGGAAAGAAATGTAATTGACTTCACTTTAACTCTGTTACACAATAAATGAAACAATACAAATGGTTTTTCAAAATTTTATTACCTTCTTTTCTTTCCTTATGCTTCAAATGCCCCCTTATTTTTATTCATTGACTCCTCCCCCACAGATGCACCTGAGGTTACTACCGTCCCATGGATTGTTCCAGCACACCCATGGGGTGGTGTTGCCCACTTTGGGGACCTCTGTTTGATCTCTAAAACCTATTTCAATTTCAGATGTTGGGATGCCAAGTACACAATATATTCCCTTCCCTGGAAAAGACAAGACATGCTCATATGAAAGGTTAAACAATGTCAGGAAGTCATTAAGTTGTGAGAATATTGTAATGACCCAATAGGTGGCACCCTTGCTTATTAAAACTTTTTAAAGGATCTAAGCTGAGGAATGGAAAGAAAGAGACAAAGGAAAAAGACATGAATTAAAAACACTTGGTGAATGGTTGGAAATTTGGAACTAAGCGAAGAAGAGGAGGATTCAGTCAAAGGTTGAATGACAAGGAAAACAATTAATGTTCTTAAGAAAGCTAAAGAAGTTAGAGGATAGGAAGGTTAAAATGATTTTAAGTTTTAGATACTTTGAGTTTATCCTGAGCTGATGCCATGACATCCAAGTATGAAGATGAAGCCATAAGACTGCAGTTTATGAGGATTATGGCTAGAGGTGAAGACACAAGTTTACTATGTCATAGTAATCACTAAATCCATATGTGTATATCCAAAAAGATTAATTTGGAGAGGAAGAGGAGCAGACAGAATAAACCTTGCTCACATATATAGTCTTCATATAGCTTAACAACTTTCCCATTGTTTACGAGAACATCAAAAACAACAGGTCCTAATTTTCTCTACCACTGTTTCTTGATGACAATATCTCTTGGTTAAAATTCTGTGACCAACAGAACCAGAAGAGATTCCTTCCTCTTAAAGATCATCTCAGCCACAAAGGTCCCAGCTGTCCATCATATTATTCCATGCGACACCAGTACAGCAGATGGTGCTCATGGCCTGGAATATATTTCCTGGATCAATGCAGTTGAATTTGCAAGAACACGCCTCATAGACAGATGATTTCTTGGCATCGGTGCTACATAGCACTAATGATTTATTAATAAATGAGGCTGCATTAAAATTCTTTGCGTACACATTCAAGCAGTGTTTGACCCTGGGGATTTCATATCATGATTTACCCTTTGCTTGCTAATTTTCTGTAAATATAGGTGGAAATTTAGCAGAAAAACATTTTTACTGAAATCTGTGACATTATAATGTTTATCTGAACTTCAGATGATAAATAGCATTTCATTCCCAGTATCAGAGGATTTCAGAATTGAAAAGAATTATAATGTCATCTGGTTAAAATAATATCTAAGGAAGTATCCTTTCTATAACATAACTAATATATGATCATACAGACTTTAAGTCTTCTAGAGAGAGGGAAGCACTACTTCTCAAAGCAACCTATTTGACTTCTACATAATTCCAGTTGCAATGTTCTTTTTTTTCTGATAGCATCTAAATTTTCCTGTTTGCACTTTCCACCCATTGATTATTTGCTTATTCTGAGGAAGAAATGGTAACTAAATAATAAAATTATATCTATAAATAGTATATTTGAGTATACGGTCATCTTGATTGGATATTCTAGGTAAGAGTTTACATCTTGTACCAAAAAGTGTGTAGGCAGGGAACTCCACAAGCTTCTGACCTCCACATAAAAGACACTTACAGCAATTGACTTTTCCTGTGATTCAGGGAAGAGTTTGGAGGGTCACAGGAGTAACTCATGGTATAAACAACAGCAGCTAGGATTAATAACAGAAATATGGATGTCTGAGATCATAGAATTGTGGGTTTAAAGATGGAAGGGATCCAACCTTCTCATTATAGAGTTGAGGAAATTGAGGACCAGGTTAATTAAGTAACATGCCTGAGATCACACCTTGGTCCTAAGACTGTATGAAGGGGAAGAATACATAATAAATTTAGAAAGCAAAAATGAAGCTACGTCGTGAAGAACTTCAAAAGTCAAACAGAGGAGCCTGTGTTTGGATCCTACAGCCAAAAGGGGTAATGATATGGTCAGATTAGTGTTTTAGAAATACCTCTTTCAAATCTTTGTGGAAGAGAAAGGTAAGATTTGAGACAGGGAGATGAATTGCAAAACTGTTGCAACAGTTTAGATTAGAAGCAAGTAAGGCCTGAAAGAGCATGGTGGCCATGGGAGTGCAGAGAAAGGGATAGGTGAAACATATCAGAGAAATAGAATTGGCAAGACCTGAATCTAAATGGACAATGGGATGAGAGAGAGGAGCTCAGGATGACTACAAGGTTGTGAACTTGGGTAACTAAGAAAGATGGCAAAATAGGAACATGGGAAGGGACTTCAGGGGAAAAGGAAGTTCTGTATTGGACATGGTAAGTTTGAGACGTTTATGGGACAATCAGCTCTAAATGTCCAAAATGCAATTGATAATACAAAGCTGACTCGTAAGGAGACAGATCAGGCCTAGAAGTATCAGTCTCAAAGGTCAATACATAGAAACCAATAGGAACAGATGAGTTTATCAAGGACGAGAGTACAGTGAAAATGCCTAGAGTTTAATTAGAAACTACCAACTGTCCACAGACATGAATTCTCTTACCTTATACCATTGTTCCCTGTTTTCTTTTCTCTTGCCTCCAGTTGAGGGCATTATTCCTTGCTTCTTTTTCCTATGCAATAATTCCAAATTACAAATATGAATTCGATTAAATATATTTAGAGGACCTTAAATTCCAATCATGATTTAATAGGATTTTTAAATGAAATTGATTGTTATTATATATTGTTCTCAATATATATATTCAACATTACTAGTTGAGCAAATTTCCATATGCTGAGATTTTCTATGCTAAATTCATATTTTTTGACTCTTGAATGAATCCATAATACAAAGGGTCCAACTGGTAATTTAACAATGGAGTTCTTTCTGCTCTCTCAATTCAAAATCCTTTCCAACCATGTTTAGAAAATAAAATATAGTCTTTCAAGCCTCTCATGGACTGTCTTTCAATATTCTGTTCATATTCATGTTGACTTGGGAATCCAAAAATCAGTCTTGTATCTGTATCATAAATCCCAGATGCTACAGAGGTTGTAAGCAGAGAACCATTCTTACAGCTTGGGAAGGAGAGGGTTAAGTAGATATAAAAGTGTACATATATTTCTGCTGTGCTGTTCAGCCATGTCCAATTCTTCATGACTCCATGGGCCATAGCACACCAGTGCTGTCTATAGGGTTTTCTTGGCAAAAAATACTGGAGTAATTTTCCATTTCCTTCTTCAGTAGATTAAAGCATACAGAGATTAAATGACTTGCCCATGGTCATTTACAGTTAGTAAATGTCTGAGAAAGGGTTTAAACTCTGGTCTTCCTGATTCCAGCCAAGCACTCTATCCCCTGAGCCATCTAGTTGCCATATGGGTTTTATGTTTACACAGACACACATATACATTCACACAAACACACACATACATATGAATGTATGCATGTGTGAATGTGTGTGTGTGTCACAAAACTACATAGAGGTGAAATATAATAGTGATATAGGGACTGTTTGGAAAACTGCCAGAAAACTCACTCTCCTAAAACTAGAACATCCCCAGATTTTCATCTTGCCTTGAAATTTCTTATTACAGAAAAGAGGAAAAATGTTGGATTTATAGGAAACTATGAATAAAATGACTAGATTTTTGTAAGAGCCAAGTAAGGAATTGTGGATTAATTAAGATTTCCTTTAGGAAAGTAGATTTGCACACTAATATTACACATATAGTCATTTACAGTATGAATTTCATAGTATGTAGCCACCTGAGTACATTTTGTACATGTTTCTTATATTCAGATCTTCTTTTGTAGACTTTTCTTAAGGTCTTTCTTGGATGAAACTACTTCCCTTCTCTGATTTGACACAACATGGTTATGTTGGTATTCAATTCAATTTAATCACTTCTAAGCAGTATATAGTTACATAAGATAGCTTTCCATTGTATGGAGGTCTTTGATAAAATTATTCTGTTCACTGGTCTCATTTTAATTTAGAAAGCGTTCAAGGAACCAAAAGAATCAGTTAGAGAATAGACTTCCAGTTCCATGGACATTCTAGTAATAAACTAAATTTTCTCACCTCCAATTTCTATTTTAATTTATTTTGTTTAGCATTTGATTTTTCCCCAGTTACATGTAAAAACAATTTTGACGTTAATTTTAAAATTTTGAATTTCAAATTTTCTCCCTTCCTTCCTCCCCATTTTCCCTCACTGAGAAGGCAAGCAACTTGATAAACCTGTGTAGTCATGCAAAACATTTCTATAATAATCATTTATAAAGAAAATGTAGACCAAAAAAATCAATAAAAAATCTATGTTTCAATCTGTACCATTAATTTTTTCTCTGGGGATGAATAAAATTTTTCATCATAGTCCTTCAGTGTTATCTTGCATCATTGTTATAGCTGAGAATAGCTAAGTCAGTCACAGCTGATCATCTTACAATGCTGCTGCTACTTTATATACAGTACATTTCACTTTGCAATAGTTAATGTAGATTCTTCCAGGTTTTTCTGAGAGCATTTTTCTCATAATTTCTAATAGCACAATAGTATTCCATCATAATCATATAACTCAGTTTGTTCAACTATTTCCCAATTGATGAGCATCCCCTCAACTCCCATTTCTTTGGCACCAGGAAATAGATGCTGTAGATATTTTTGTACATTTAGATCATTTTCCTTTTTTTATCTCTTTTGAGAGACAGACCTAGTAGTGGTATTGCTAGGTCAAAGAGAGTGCATGATTTTTTTTAAGATTTAAATTTATTTATTCATTTTTATTTTTCAATATCCATTTCCACAAGGTTTCGAGTTCCAAATTTTCTCCCCATCTTTTCTCTCCCTACCACCCTGACATGGCATGCATTCTGATTACCCCTTATCCTAGCCTGCCTTACCTTTTATCACCCTCCCTTTATCCCTTTCCCCTTTACTTTGTTGAAGGGCAATATGGATTTCTATAACCCATTGCCTGTATATCTTACTTCCCAGTTGCATGTAAAAACAATCTTTTTAACATTTGTTTTGAAAACTTTGAGTTCCAAATTCTCTCCTTTCTTCTCTCCCCATCCCCCACTGAGAAGACAAGCAATTCAACATAGGCCACACATGTGCAGCCATGCAAAACACCTACAAAATGGTCATGCCATTAAAGACTAACTATATTTCCCTCCATCCTATCCCACCCTCCCAATTATTCTATTTTCTCCATTGACCCTATCCCTTTTCTAAAATATTTGCTTCTGACTACCCCCTCCACTAATCTGCCCTCTCTTCTATTATCTCTTTTATCTTCTTTTATCTCCTTCTTCCCTACTTTCCTATATGCTAAGGTATCCAATTGAGTATTCCCTCGTTAAGCCAAATCCAATAAAAGTAAGGTTCACTCATCCATTTTTACCTCCTCCCCTTTTCCCTACATTGCAAAACCTCATTCCTGACTCTTTTATGTGAGATAATTTACCCCACTCTCTCTCTCTTTTTCTTCCTCCCAATATATTTCTCATTCATCCATTAATTTTATTTTTAGATGTCACCTCTTCATATTTAACTTGACCTGTGCCCTCTATCTGTATATCTATCTATCTATCCATCTATCTATTTATCTCCTCCAACCACCTTAATGCTGAGAAAGGTCTCATGATTTACAAATATTGCTTTCCACATAAAAATGTAAACAATTCAACTTCAATAAGTCTCTTATGATTTCTCTTTCCTGTTTACTTTTTCATAGTTCTCTTGATTCTTGTATTTGAAAGTCAAATTTTCTATTCATGCCTGGTCTTTTCACCAAGAATTCTTGAACATCCTCTATTTCATTGAATGACCAGTTTTTCCCCTGAAGTATTTCATACTCACTTTTGTTGGGTAAATGATTCTTGGTTTTAATCCTAGCTCCTCTGACCTCTGGAATATCATATTCCATATCCTTCAGTCCCTTAATGTAGAAACTGCTAGATTTTGTGTCATCCTCATTATATCTCTACAGTACTTGAATTATTTCTTTCTGGTTGCTTGCAATATTTTCTCCTAAACCTGGGAACTGTGGAATTTAGCTCCAATATTCCTAGTAGTTTTCCTTTTAGTATATCTTTCCAGAGACAATTGGTGAATTCTTTCAATTTCTATTTTAATCTCTTATTCTAGAATATCAGGGCAGTTTTCCTTGATAATTTCTTAAAAGATGACATCTAATCTTTTTTATGATCATGACTTTCAGGAAGTCCCATAATTTTAAAATGATCTCTCCTGGATCTATTTTCCAGGTCAGCAGTTTTTCCAATGAGATATTTCACATTTTCTTCTATTTTTTTCATTCTTTTGGTTCTATTTTATAATTGTTTGATTTCTCATGAAGTCATTAGCTTCCATTTGCTCCATTCTAATTTTGAAGGAATCTTTTTCTTTAGTGAGCTTTTGTACTTCCTTTTCCATTTGAATAATTCTGCTTTTTAAGGTATTCTTTTCCTCATTGATTTTTTGTATTTCTTTTCCCATTTGGGTTACTCTATTTTTAAGGTGTTATTTTATTCAGTATTTTTGGGTCTCTTTTAGTCAGCTGTTAACTCAATTTTCATGATTTTTTCTTACACCACTCTCATTTCTCTTTCTATTTTTTCTTCTACTTCTCTTATTTGATTTTCAAAGTCATTTTTGAGTTCCTCCATAGCCTGCAACCAATTCATATTCCTTTTGGAGGCCATTGATGTAGGAGTTTTGACTCTGCTGTGCTCAATTCAAATGTTTTAGGAATTATTTTCTTCAGTGAGCCTTTGTACCTCCTTTTCTATTTGGTACATTCTACTTTTTGAGGAGTTGTTTCCTTCTTTGAACTTTTGTGCCTCCTTTTCCATTTGGCCAGTTCTGCTTTTTAAGGTATTTTTCTCCTCCTTGGTTTTTTTTGTCCTTTTTTTTTTTTTAACATTTGGCCTAGTCTGATTTTCAAGGTGTTATTTTCCTTAGCATATTTTTTGTTTTGCTTTTATCAAGCTGTTGATTCTTTTTTCATGGTTTTCTTGTATCACTCTCATTTCTCTTCCCACCTCTCTTAACAGCTTTTCAAAATTTTTTTTGAGTGATGGCCTAAGACCATTTCATATTTTTATTAGAGGTTTTGGATATAGAAGCTTTGACTTTGCTATCTTCCTCTAAGTATGTGTTTTGAAGTTCCTTATTATAGTAACTTTCTATGATCAGAAATTTTTCTGCTGTTTGCTCATTTTTCCAGTTTTTTACCTGATTTTTAATTCTTTGCTAAAGTAGAACTCTGCTTCCAGGGTGGGGGGGCACACTGTCCCAAGCTTTAAAGGTTTTATGCAGCTGTTTTCAGAGATACTTCCAGGCATCTGTAAGTTTTTAGTTCTTCAAAGGTGATATAGTCAAGGAGAGACATTTACTACTTTCTTGGCTGGTCCTGTGGTCTGTGAGTGACCACATGTACTCTTTCTGCACTAGAAATATGAGGCAAGTCCCCACTCTATTGCAGTCAAAAGCTTTGGAGTAGTAGTACTCCTCCTTACCCTTGGACTTGGACCTAGGATTGCAACCCAGATTTGAGAGAGGACAAAACAACAGAGTCTTGCCTCAGTGCCAGTAAAGAGACTCCTGTAATCTCTTCTGATCAGTTTTTTGATGCCTTTATCATGTGTGGGCCTGCTCTTGATTTTCTGGAGCTAGGACTGTGATGGCATGGCCTGCACTAGACCACACTCCTCTCTCACCCTGGTGTAATAGATCTTTCCTGCCAACATTCTAACTTGTATTGAATTGGAAAATTGTTTCACTCCACCTTTGTATCTGCCCTATTGCCTTAGAATTTGTTTAGAGTCATTATTTAAAGGTATTTGAAGGGGTTTGAGAGAGAGCTCAGGCAAGTCCTCTACTCTGCCATTTTTGCTCAGTCTCTCTATTTGTATTTTAATATTAGCTTATTCTTATATACTACATTCAGTTTCAGATAAAAGCATTCTGGGAACCCCAGGAACTTAAGCTTTAAAGGGCTTTCACTATAGTATGTAATTATTTTTTATGTTCCTGCCCTGCAGAAAAGAATTCTGATATGGTCTCTATAACTGACCAGGTGTGATTTTTGAGGACCAAGAAAGCTAAGTACAGGCAAACTCATCACCAGTACATATGGTACACTTGATAATGAATCATTTAGCCATAGGAACCCATTGTAAGAGTTACTTACAATGGAATGATGGTCAGCCCTAACACTACAAAAATATTCACAATAACAAAAAGATTATAAATAACACCCATGTCCAACTATTAGGGAATGGCTGAACAAATTATGGCATATGAATATAAAAAGATACAATTGCGTCATTTTCATA
This sequence comes from Potorous gilbertii, assembly GCA_028658325.1. Lineage (NCBI taxonomy): Eukaryota > Metazoa > Chordata > Mammalia > Diprotodontia > Potoroidae > Potorous > Potorous gilbertii. Next base: position 391,749,387 of record CM053771.1, read on the forward strand.
ATTATCACATTATCACAAGTTGAGTCTTGTGATTTCATTGTCTTGGGGAACATATGATAAGGAAAATCCCTCCATCAATGTAAATCAACAACTCTTTTATAACTGAAAGTCTTATAGTATTATTCAGATCATTAAGGGATTAAGTAACTTGCCCAAGGTCAGAATACCACAGCCAGGATGCAGTGCTTGAGCTTGTGCTTGAACACTGTTTATCCCAATTCCAAGGCTAACTAGTACTCTAGCCTTCCATACTATTTCTTACTTATGTCATAAAACGACAGATATGAAGAAAATAAATATGAAGAGAAAATAATTCTGACTGGGGAAAGAAGTAGAATTAAGACAACAATATGCATAACAATTAATATTTGTTTTAATTGAAGAAACATGTTTTAAACATTCAAGTTTTCTATTTACTTGTGACAAAGTCACGGAACCATATGCAAGCAATAACTATAAAAGAAGCAATACCTTATTACTACTGGAAAGCTTGGAATATTTCCAAATACATACTAAACCTTTTCAAAGAAGGAAACTACAATCTTCTCCCAAATGTCCCTTGGTACCACAATTTAGAGACAGAGAAATGCAGCATACATGTCTCACATTTTCTTCTGTTTTTATATTTCAATCAAACTAGAGCACTTGCTCCTCCCTGAACATGGGACTTGTTTAGAGACTATTGCTGTGTGAACAAGAGATGTGGAAGCCTAAAAGATATTTTACTGAAAATTCACAGGACTCATTGTTTTGAATCTTGATGTAGAGAATCTATTTTATCTATCCAAAAAGAGTGGAGGTGGATTAGTGTCCTATCCTTAAGTGTCCTGTCCCTTTCTCTCCCCTCCTTCTTCTCAGATTGCTACGTAAACAGTGGAGACTAGAATCTAAAGCATGAACCCAAGACACTCCAAAGGACATATTGGTTATAATGCCTAGTGTCTCTAACTTCAGTTTACCTACCAGATCATTTTATTTTTTTGCTTCACTTCTGCCTCATGAAGGAAAAGGGTAGAAACAAATTGTCAGTCCTGTGAAGCTATTCAAATGCGTCCAGTATCTAAACTTTTGCTCTCTGACTGTAACCATTTTAATTCCTGTGCTGTCTTATTCATTAAATATAAAAACTACTGTACCTGGCAAATATGTCAATTTCAATTTATGATGAACTAGAGAGAAAGGAGAGATTTTTCCTTTGAAGAGAGAAGTGTTACTCTTTTAGCAGAGACTGGGATGGAGGTCCTTGGAATCCACAGGAAAAAAAGAACGTGTGAATTGTTATTGATTGTCTTGGAGAAAACCTGGATAAACTTGCATTAAATAATGAAGAGTGAAATGAGTACTGAGAGAACATTGTATACAGTAACAGCAACATGGTTTTAATAACAACTTTGAACAAATAAGCCATTTTGACTATTACAAATACCCAAATTAACTACAAAGCACATATGAAAGAAGATGCATCCAGAGAAAGAAATGAAAAATAGAAATAAGCATAGAACAATTTTACATACACATGTATTTGTTTCTAATAGTAGCCATCTCTAGGGTGAGAGGGGGGGGAAATGGAAACAAGAAATTTACCTGATAATTTCATTACACATTTAAAAGTAATATGCAAGTTGTACATAATAGATTTGCAATTTCATGTGCAATCATCTTTTTAAATTATACCATGCTATAGAAATGCTTGTTTTACACCATGAATTAAAAATAATAATAAAAATAAAAAAGTTATTATATCATTAAACTGATACTCTATCAAATCCTAAAAGGGAGTTTGTGTTACTATACATCCATGAAAAATCCAACATGTGTAAAATTCTATCCTCTACATCCCAGAGCTCTTGAGACATATACATTTCATTTCCCACATCCATGCCACTGCACATACTCTACCTAGACCCAAAATTCACTTCTTCACCACTCCATCTTAGAAACCCTAAATCTCTCTTTTAAACTTCAGCTGAAGCTACATCTTCCAAATGAAACCTTTTCTTACTTCCTTCCAGCTAAAAATGCCTCCATAAATAATACCGTATTTATTCTGTATATATCTGTACTTTTATGTATACATGTCATTCTCACAACACCCAGAACAATGTACGCTATTTGAGGGTAGGCACGATTTCATTTTTGGCTCTATAGAAGGCATTTGTTTGTTGATTGATTGATCGTTTTACAGCCTAGTGTTGCACCATTAAGAGTGCTGAACCTTGGCATTCCAAAGCCTGAGTTCAAGTCCCAGCTCTACCACTTAATATCTATGTGGCCATGCGCAAATCATGTAATGTCTCTGGGCTGTAGTTTCTTCATACATAAAGCAAGGAACTTGGACTCGATGAAATCTAATATTCATTATGGCTCTAAGTGGCAGAGATCTGAATTCAAATCTAGTCTCAGACATTGATTAGATGTGTAATACTGGACAAATCACTCACCTCCCTCAGTCTTAATATCCATATCTCTAAACAGGAAATAATGAAAGCACCAATTTCAAAGGCTTATTGCTAAGAATCATATAATAAACATTGTAAACCTTAATTAACCATGTAAATGTTTGCTGTCATTATTGTTTTTGTTATATCAAGGTTCTGTGAACCACTTATGAGAAACTAAGGCATATAACAACAGATTTCAATAGCCTTATGGATTTTGTTTTCACCTGAAAATATATAAAAAAAAATACATAGATGCATGAATGAGGAAATACATTAGTTTGTTGAATCACTGCTCTTAGAATTGGAAAGGAGACCAAGAAGTTGTCTGTTTTAACCTCCTTCCTTCAGGCAAGACAGTACAATTATCTTCATATTGCTAATTAGGCAACTGAGACTCAGAGATTAAGCTGGGCCAAGGCCATCAACTAGTAAGTGACGAAAGATGAAGAAGGCGTCTACCTTCTGGTGCCAAGTTGTCTTTCCAAGTCACCTTTTGGTGAGCCCTGTCATTTATTGAAATTAGTTGTGCATGTATTTATAAGGCTCATTTTGATATATATTAGGTTTAGTGAAATTCCACTTAACTAAAATTATTCTTAAGAGTTCATTTGGGACTTGTAAAAGGAATTCATTTTACCTATTTTTAACACAGTCTTTCAACAGATTTGTTTTCAATTTGTAGATTTGGAAAATAATCTCCTTTAATTAAAGAAGTGTGGTGTAGCTGCCAATGGAAACTCTGATATTTCTTTTGAAGGTACAGAAGAACATTAAACACAATGATGAAATTTATTTATCCTGAATATCTTATGTGAAAAAATTGGCAAGAGATGCTAAGAGAAATCTGTTTGGTTATTTTGATCCATTATGTTTGTCAAGATTAAGAGACATCCTGTTTTCTAGAGCTAAGGCCCATCAAGCAAGATGTGCCTTGAGCTCAACATAACAAGGATCCTTTGCACTCACTCTCTGGATGATTTCACTCACTCACAAAATCACACAATTATTGCATTGTTTTGAGCAGCACCAGGTGTTCTCTGAGCTTGGACAAGCACCGGCAGGACCCATGTTCTGGTCATGAAGCCCTGCTATGAATCAAACTTGTCTCCTGGTTGCTGTTACCCCTCATTGTCAGTGCTACAGCTCACTGCATAGTCATTGGTATAATAAGTGTTGAGATCTCCCCACACTACCTTGGGTCCCCCCACTAGAAGTGGGACCTTGGCACATCTGTCTAGGTCTCCTCCTTGCTTGCTAGTCATTTCTTTTCCTTTGAAATTAAGCTTCTGTTTCATCCCTGACTCTTCTGTCTCTGGCCTGCTCTGTTGGGCTCCAGCCATCCTCAAGTAGAGAGAGTAGTTCAGTCTGGTTGACTTGTTAAATTTTCCTTGGTGAAATATGGCCATGACTTCATTACTAAAGTATTGATTTCATTGGTATTGAGAACTCCCAAGTGAGTACACCCACTCCACCAATGTGAGCAACTATATTCTTTAAATAACTTGCCTAGTATCATACAGCCAATATGTAATGAAGGCCAGACATAAATCTTGGTCTTTTCGAGTTTGCAGCTAGATCTCTATCTACTCCATCATACTATCTCTTAGTATGTTAATAAGAAATGAATGTTTAAGTATTCCAGATATGAAAATTTTATAAATCTTTTATCTCATTTCTCTATTAGACCTTTAATTACTTATCAGTTTATCTGGATGCTTGATTTTTTTAAATAACAAAATCTTTAGATAGAATTATCAAAGCTCAAGCAAACTTACCTTGAAAGCTTTTCTATAAAGCATCTTTTCTTAATGTGGGTGAAAAAAGAAACTGATTTCTTTTGCTTGTGGTATGAGTCAAAATTCTGTAAATTGAATTAAATTTTAGATGTTATGACAGCTTTTGTTTATGTTGACTTTTCTGGCAAAGACATAAATAAGTTTTTTTTAAAGGTTAATATATTATAGGAAGACATCTGTAAAGTTTCTGGGAAATAGAAAATAGTTGAGATTATAATATGCAGTGGCATACATTTCAACTGCGTAAGAAAATGAGTTGCTTTTGTTTGTGTGATGAATTGAGTCAATTAATAAACATTACTAAAGGAAAGTAAAGGAGTTAAATCTATACCTTAGAGAGCTAACAAAATTACTCCCATCAGTGCTATTGATGTTCTTACCACTCTAGTATGAAGAAAAGCAATTTTCAGAAGGAAGTAAAACAAAAACAAACAGAACACACTTTGAAGAGAAAATACTAGTATATTTTAATAACATCAATAGTATTCCAGGATACAAATGCAGTGGTATTTGTCAAGTGTAACAGTGATAACTGATGTTGAGGTCAGGGGAAAGGGTAGCTTACCTGATCAGACCAAGATTTGGTCTCATCTTTTATCAGTGGCCATCTACTCTAAGAATCAGTAGGTGCTAGAGGCACCTCCCAAAATGTAATACCTACTGCTTGAGAAACCAGGAGTGCCTGACCTCTTTGGAAATATCCAACAACACTCCTCAGTAACCAAAACTCAGGAAAGAAATATAAGCAAGAGGAAGATCAGATTTCGAGATCCAGTCTTAGGCTCAGCTAAGCTTACACAGAGGCTTCAATTGCTATGTCCTTGAGCTATCATATGAACAAGGTTAAATAGAAGGGGCTCCATCCCCCATCTCACATGGGAGAACTATTTGCTGTAGGTCCTAGAGATGGAAGGAAGAAAGCAAAAATTAAAACCATCTCTCATATTTAACTGATACTTCCTCCTAACCTTCATTAATAGGAACCTTCTATCCCCAACTCCAACTTCTCCACACCCACTGATATTAGAGAGCGGAGTGTAGCCAAGGGTGCCATCTATGGTTTTCTCCACCATCACAAAGTGGTCATCTCTTTATGCATTGAGTAACTAGAAGCTATTAGAAAAGCTCCAAATTCTTTCATGTTATTGTTAGAAACATCCTTGACACTAAAAGGTATCAAGGAAAATTTATTACAGCAGAGTTCAGAGGAATTGAATGCCCTGGCCAAAGTGGACTCCACCCCTCTTCAGGAGGAGTGAGTGCTGGATACAGAGGCAAGAGCATTCTTATCTTGGATTTTTCTGAAAACCACTAAGCAGGGCCACCCGCAGTTTGCTATCGTTCTTATCTGACTTATTCAGCAACCTTAAGAGCTAACAACTTTTGTGGACACTTAACTCTTTGCTGTCTCTTTCAAGTTTCTGATCTTTTTTGCCTAACTATGCTAGATCATAACTCTGATTAACAAGTACCACTCAAGGCTGGGAGAAGTTTTAACCCTGTGGAAACAGAACTCTTCTTTTTTTTCCCACAGTATGGAATTCAATCAATCCCCAAGACAACCTTATATTGTGCTAAAGAAGAAGATTTTTAGAGAAGAGGAGCTTTTGTTGTGTAATCATTTCAGTCATGTCTGACTCTTCATAACCCTATTTGGGTTTCTTGGCAAAGATACTATAGTGTTTTGACATTCCTTTCTCCCAATAACTTTGCAGATGAGGAAATAGAGTCATTAAGTGACTTAGCCAGTGTCACACAACTGGTAATTGTCTAAGACCAGATTTGAGCTCAGCAAAATGAACTTTCCTGACTCCAGGGCTAGCATGCTATGCACTACAACACCTAACTGTTCATGCAAAACAAATAACAAAACAAAAACAAAATATTGAACTAAAGAACAGGAATTGTACAGATGAGGAGCACATGACTACAACAAAAGAACTTCAGTGATTTAGAATAACTGTATACTGGTACTGAAAAAGAACAGGAATTTTTCAAAATGGGCCAGCTAGTCACCCCAATAAAAAAAAATTCAGAGAGCTGAGAAAGTCTACTGAAAATCTCTAAAGTAATTGAAACTAGGCAGCTGTTAGCATAAATATGTTATGTTTTAATAATGGGGGTAGGGAAACAGTGGTACTTTAACAGAAATCAAATTGGGTGAAATTCCAGTAGACATCTTTTTCTTTTAATTTTTTTTCTTTTTTTCATCAGTCTTATAGAGAGGAGTTCTAGGGTGGCCTAAGGATATGGTCAATTAATTATTTTTTTCACTTCTACAAATATATATTAAATTATTACTTAGTGAATTCATATTTGTTCATTAAATTAATTTTCCTTTTTAAGAAATTTGATGATCAGTTGCTTTTTTCTTGTTTAATTTTTTTCACATTTGAACTTATTTCAATATACAAAAAACAAAGCAGATTAACTGGAAGTTTTTGTCATGATATCTTTTGTTTCTATATCACCTTTCATTCAACTGGTACTTTTAGAGATAAAAGGCCACATAAACAAAATTTATCACTATTTTAGAATCCAGGAGAGCACCCTGGTCATCCTACTGTGGGGTCAACCACTGCTGCAATTGCTATTCACTTGTCATTAGATTATGCAGAAATAAAGTTAGAGGGCCATGGGACTACAGAGTACTGTAAAGGGCATTAGAGGTCACCCAGCCTAGGTTAGTTCAACTCCCTCATTTTATAGATAAAGCAACTGAGATTTAGAGATGGGAAGTGACTTGCCAAGGTCGAAAAGCAAGTCAGTGGCAGAGTTCAGATTTGAATCTATGTCTTCTGATTACAAATCTAGCACCTTTTACCACTGCAACTTGACAGAAGGGAAGAGGACACATTGATAAGGACGAGAAACATAAAGAGAGAAGAAATTCCAAAACTAGAAACAGAAAAGCAATTTTAGGGATGTCCAGAGATTCAAAATATTTTAAAATTCTGAAATAGAGAAAATGAGTGAATTTTAAAGTTCACTGAATAGGCTAAGAGTTCATATACTATATTCTCTTTCAGTCCTATAGCATTTGTTTAGATATGAAATTTCTGCCATTCCATTCAGAGAGAAATTCTTTTCTCAAAACATACCTTGCTTTAGGCATGATTTCAAGCATCTCTACCATGGATGAAGTTGTGGGAACTTTTCACTTATTATCTGACTTACTTTTATACAAAAGATGGTGCTAATTCTAAACTTGAAATGGAATTCTTTTTAAAAAATTCCTTACACCCCTCAAAGAATAAAAAAGCAACGTTAATTATCGGCAATGAATGGCAATTACTTAAAGGCTAACTGGGGGAGAAATTATGAAATCCTGCAATTATTGATGAATTCAAACATATATATGCATGTGTTTGTGTATGATTTATCACCAAGGTTATGTCTCTGAGCTTCTGCTTATTCACTCTATAAATTAAAGATTTATTATTCAATAATATTGATAATTGAATATTCAATTATATTCATATATTGATATTCAATATCAATAATTCAATAACATTTATTTCACTCATATAGTTATTATAATTCTTATTGTCACCATCACCTTACTCTATGCTGGGAAGGGGGACCTTCAAGAAAGCCTCATACATTATGGAAATGGAGCTTAAAGCATGAGTAAATGCTGAGAGTAATTGCTTAGAAGCAATCCCTTCTTAACAGATCATTCTACTACCCACAAAAGGCACCAGTAATATCTACCAAGAATAGAAAGACATTTGCTTGGAAGGTGTTCATTATAATTCAGAGGAACTTGGACTTGAGCAAGCACTGACCCATAAAACAAAGATATCTGTAGTAAAGCAGAGATAATTTCTTTAAAAGTACATCTCAGAGCAAAGAAACCATTATACCCTTGTAGTAGTAAAAATAAAATTAAGGCTAGAATTTCATTAAAAGCCCCCCACAAAGGTTTTGCTTTAGAAAGCTTATATCTTACATAAAGTTTATTTTCATACTTTTGAGATTGTAGGTGTAAAGGACAGGAATATACGTGTGTATGTATATGTGTGCATATGTATATGTATGTACGTATATATGTATGTATATGATGTCTCCTAAAGGCATATTCTAACAATGCTGACCAAACCTTTATACTCAATGGTCTGCTTGTAACCACAGAGTGAAGATAAGAAGCTGAGCTCAGAGAAATCAGGAAAAGTAATTTTTAAAGTGTTTTCTTCAAGGTGCCTTTAGAACCATAAATAGTAGACACTTACTGGGACTGAATCAGCACTGAGCACTTCATTAACAAGTTATATTATGATATATCACTAACATGTAGCATTATCTACAAGATCCCCTTCAATGCCAGGAATACCTGGGACACATATCGGATATGTGACCTTGGGCAGATCATTTAGCATGTGAGTGCTAGGCAACTCTCATCTAACACTATAACTTGCAGAGAAGATGGTGATCTATACTTATGGAGGTAATTTTCCTACTGACACCCCCCTTCGGAGTTCACAATGACAAAGAATTCACAGGTCCAATCTGTACTTCCATCCTACCCACTAAGACCTATTAGTGAATATAGGAGATTATCTAACTGAGGTATCATAAAATCCTGTTTGATTCCTATTCTCTCCACTCACTGCAGTCCGCAGTGATTTTTGCATCCCCAAGTTTCCCAAAATACTATGAACAGGAACAACTAGGATGGTGCAGTGTATGGAGCACTAGGCTTCGAGTCAAAGACACATGAGTCCAAATTCAACCTCAGACACTTAAGTAACCCTGATTGCCTGCCTCCCAAAAAGAGCCCACATTACTAGGAGCAATTCCTTGTTTGAAGTTCCCACATTCTGCCCAAGGATTACATAGCTCTGAATCTCAGATCTGAATTCACACAAACCAGTTCAATCTTTGGAAGCTTCTGAATAATGATAATGTCCCTGGCCCCACTTACGTTGGATTACAGGGAATATTTATATCTTGTCTCCTTTGCAGACATTGGGGCTTGCAAATATTTTATATAGAAAACCTTTATTAAAACAGTAATAACTGGGGATTGGTAAAGGAAATCCAGGGATAGGGCAAATATACTAATGAAGAAAAGGAGAGAGGTGAGGAGGTGACAAAATGTAGCTCACATAATTGGATGTAACAAGTAGAAGTTTATACAAATGAGACAGGGATGGAAAGAGTGGGTGTCACTTGAACTTTCCTTGGAATTGATGCAATAAGAAGAACCAGAAAAATAATTTGTAACACTAGCATTGTAAAAATGAAAAAAAAAGAAAAAATTAAAAAGGCTGATCAATGGAATGATCAACCATGATTCCAGATGACCCAGGATGTAGAACGCTATCCATGGTCCGGATATGTAGAGGAAAACACTTTTGGACCACAGTCAATGTGGGTGTTTCGTTTGCTTGAATAGATATTTGCTTTAAGTATTTTGTTTTCTTTCTTTTCTTTTCCAGGGGAGGAAAGAAATGACTGAGAAAGTTTAGATATTTGTTAATTGGGGAATTTTTTTTTAAAACAAGAAACAGATATAGCAAAAAAACCAATCCACAAAAGGTCTCATTTCTTTTTTGAAGTGTTAAGTAGATATCTCCTAGGAGAGTATCAAAGTCATATAAGAATATAAGAGTATTAATTACTGCTGTATTAAAAATCTGTCAGTGAATCCTCTTGAGTCTTTTGTGTTTTTTTGTATAAAGAAAATAAATAGTCCTGATTAACTTTGTATACTAAATATCTTTCTGTGCTTCTCTTTTGGGAACATAGTAGTCATGAGCCAAACACAGCCTTGAAGTGTATGTCTTCAGAGCTTCTGGAAGCATTATGAAGAGAGGGCTATAAAGAAAATTGGACCTCACAACTGACCCCTTTTGCATGTTTGAATCCAGAGTTAGAGGGTCCTTATTAAACAAGGAACTCTGAATCCAACAGCTGCTCTATTGTTACAAAGATATCTTGTATTTAATTTTCTTTGTATGTGTTATGTTTTGTTGAATATTGAAAAGACTCAACTGAGTCTTCAAAAGACCCCTGAGGATAAAGATTGTTTCAGTCAACAAGAATTTATTAAGCACTTTTACTGTGTCAGGCACTGTGTAAAAATCAGAACATACAAAAAAAGAGGCAAAAACATAGTCCCTGCCTCAAAGAGTTCATATTCTAATGGAGGCACTAACATGTAAGAAACTATGGTTCATATAAAACATACACAGTATAAATTCAAGTAATTTCAAATTGATTGATTGATTCAAATAAATTGAAATAAATCTCAGAGGAAAGGCACTAGGCATGGGGGAGGATTATGGGGAAAGACCTCCTGTAGAGGCAGAGTTAGCTGATTCTTGAAGAAAGAGAGGAAAAGGAGTAGGTATGGCTGAGGAAGATTATGCCACACATGGTCAGTGCAAAGGGAGTGTCATCTGTGAGAAACAGCAATTAGGACAGTAAAGTATATGTAGATTGTGGGAGGTAGTGGAGGTTAAGAAAATGTAAGAAGACTGAAAAGATAGGAAGCATATAGGTTGTAAAAACAGAAATAAAAGCTACAGTGGAAGTTTTTGTATTTGTATTTAGAGGTAATAAAAAGTAACTGGAGTTTAGTGAGTAGGGAGTGACATGACCAGATCTTACCTTAGGATAATCAATTTTGCAACTAAGCACAGAATAAATCAGAATGGCAAGAGTCTTGAGTCAGGAAGATTGACTAAAACTCTACTGTAATAATTCAGGCACTTGGTGCTGACGGCATACAGTGGTGGTAGCTGTGTGACTGTAGAGATGGAAAGTATACAAGAGAAGTTATAAAGACATAAATGACAAGATTTAGCAACAGATTGACCGTAAGCCTGGATGACTGGGAGGATGGTTTTGCTCTTGGCAATCCTAAGGAGAAACAGAAGAAGTGAGTGTTTGCAGAGAAAGATGAGTTCCATTTTGCACAGACTGAGTTTGTTTGAGATGCCCATCAGACAAGTAGGAAGTTTGAGATGTCTAAGAAAGAGTAGGTGTTGCAATACTGGAGCTCATAGTTGAGATTATACGCATATAATATATAGATTGAAGGATCATCTGCAGAGCTATAATTGAACCTTTGGGAGCTAATGAAATCAAACAAGAAAAGTATAGCATAAGAAAACAATGGGTCCCAGGACAGATTCTTGCCTGGTACCTATAGTTAACAAGCCAGCCGGGTGGTATTGTGATTAAAGAACAGTGTCTGAATTAAGGAGACCTGATTTTCAATATAACCTTGGATATTTACTAGTTTTCCAAATTTGGGGTAGTCACTTGATCAATCTAAGGAGCACTGACTCCCCAAATTGGCCGTAGGGATAAAATAGGATAAAAGGTGTAAAGTGCTTTGCAAATCTATTTAAATTCAAGATTTATAGTAATTATTAATATTATTATAATATTTATTGCCATGACCAGATGAGAAACCAGTAGAGAAGACGAGGAGTTATAAAAAGGTAGAAGGAGAGCTAGGGAAGAGAATATCTGGGAAAACAGTATTCACTAGTGTCAAAAGCTGCAGAGAAAATGAGAAAGAGGGGAATTAAGAAAGGGCCATTATATCTGGAGGCCAGGAGTGACTTTAGACAAAGTTGTTTCAGGTGAATGATGAAGTCAGAAGGAAGACGGCAGAAAGTTTAGAATTGATTTAGAAGTGAAAGTTGTTTCATTTTATTGCTGTTTTATTTTTCTATCCCCAGTACCTAACACAGTGCCTAAGACATGCTAGTTAATAAAGACTTATTGAGTTTGAATATTAGAAATGTAGGAATTCAATTATTTAGACATCTGCTGGAGTTTTTTCCTGATATTCCTTGAAGTATCTAATAATAAATTCATCCTTCAAAACTGGAAAAATTAACAAGGGATTGTATTGTATTATAACCAATCTGAAGGCACTCATTGGTGATGTGAAAATGATGGGAAACTAATGGAGAAGAGGAAAGAAGTTTAAAGCAAAGTATCCCAAAAGTCTTAGTGGAGCTTTTAAAGCCCAAAATAATCTTTTCAAACTTAAAACTTCACTAACACTTTTGGGACACCCTGTATACATGGTAGTTATTATTAAAAAGAAACATAGTTTTACATAAGTAGGAATTCTGTGGGCAGAAAATTTAAAGACAAAATGCTAGGAAGATGTTAAATTCTCAAGAATTACAGTCTGAAAGCACAAAAAAGGAATAATTCCAAAGACATGGGTCATAGCATCACAGATATGGACTTGGAAGAAACTTTGAGGTTATCTAGTCCAACCCCCTACTTTAATAAGTGAGGAAATGATGGCTGAGAAAGGTCAAGTAACTCACTTAAGGTCATACAACTAGTAAATTATGGATCTTATATTTTAACCCAGGTCTTTTGACTTAAAATTCAGGGTGTTTTTTCCACTAAAAGAAAAGTTTTATAAATAAATTGACGTGAGTGCAATCAGGACTCATCAACCAATCTGTGGTTTTAAAAGACATGTTAGAAGGAGAATACAAGGTCAGGTTAATACAAAGCTATGGTATATCCTATAAGAATAGTATCGAGAATGCTCAAAATCAGAACAAGCTGAGGATGGCATGGAAATCCAAAGATAACAAAAAAATTTTCTTCTTTTTTAAAGCCAAATTGAAGAAAAGAGGAAAATAGAGAAAATAAACTAATTTCACATATTTTAGGGAAAGAGCATTATGTTAATAGGGTCAAAAAGATAGATCTGTTTTGCCAAGACTAATAAAACTAATTCTGGGAATGGAAATAGTCATTTCCAAACATCCATGCTCTTATAGTTCTGTTCATGTGGCTTATATGGGCAATAGAAACTGTTGGGTCAAATATCACATACTTCCATAAAATTCACATTTCCACAAGACTCATAAAAGAAGTTAGGACTACTGCTTATGATGGCTGGAATAATAACTGATGAAAAAAAGAAGGCATAACTGTTCATGCCTTCTTTGGCTAATGTTTAATCATTAAATAGAACTTTACATTTTCAAATAGGTTTATATACATTATGTATTTTGTCCTCAAAAAAATAATCTCAGAAGTTGGGAATACTATTTCCATTTTACAGCTAAAGAAGCTAAGGCCTAGAACAGATCGATCGTTTGCACAATTGTTCTGCCTAGTGCTTTGAATTAATATTCATTTATGATAAATGCATTACTATAAAAATAGTCAATCTTTTCCTGAATGCACTCTGAACTGTGTGGTCTTCTTCACCAAGTGTTATGTGCTTTTTCATCTCAGAGCATTCCTTCATCCCTATGGCTTTCTTATATTGGAAGATTCCTCAACTTTGTGGAGCCCCTCATCCAATTAGTAAACCTTCTGTCCCTTCCAACTTTTTGTTCTCTTTCATATTTGTCTTCCTCTATTTAAAATGTTAGCACATTGAGGGCAGGAAATGAATGTTTGTATCCAGTCTTTGAACCTCTTCATGTGATGTAATTTGACATTTTCTGCCACCACTTTTTCTCTTCTCCATAAAATCCTTTTTTACCCCTAAATTAAATTTTTATTATCATATCAAAGTCAACTTATATCCACTTTTTCTCTGTATACCCTTTCTAATTGTCATAATAAAGATACAATTCTCAAGTGTTATAAGTATCATTTTCTCATATAGGATTGTAAACCATTTAAAATTATCAATAACATTTTTTTATATATTTATTTTCAGTTTTCAACATTCACTTGCACAAAATTTCAAATTTTCTCCCATCTACCCCCTACTCCCACCTCAGGACAGTATATATTCTGATTGCCTTTTTCGCTAATCTACCCTCCCTTTTATCACTCCCCCCATCCCTTTCCCTTCTATTTTCCTATAGGTTAAGATAGATTTCTATACACCATTGTTTATATACCCTATTTCCTACTTGCATGTAAAAACAACCCCTAACATTCATTTTCAAAGCTTTGAGTTCCCATTCTATCCCTTTTCCCTTTCCCAACCACCCTCATTGAAAAGGGAAGAAATTTGATAAAGTTTATATATGTGTAGTCATGCAAAACACATCCATAATAGTGATGTTGCGAGACTAACTTTATTTCACTCTATCCTATCCTGCCCTCCATTTATTCAATTCTATCCTTAGAAGTATCAAAGTGTTTGCTTCTGATTACTCCTTCCTCCAATGTGCTATCCTTTCTATTATTGCCCCTCTCTTATCCCCTTTTCCTCTGCTTTACTTACTGTAGGGTAAGATGAACTTCCATATCTAATTGAGTATGTATTTTATTCCCTCCTGAAGCCAAATTCTAAGAAAGGAAGGTTCATTTATTCCCTTTTACCTTCCCCTTTTCCTCCATTGCAAAAACTTTTTCTTGCTTCTTTTTTTTGAGATGTTTTACTACATTCTACCTCTTCCTTTCTCTTTCTCCTAGTACATTCCTCTCAACCCTGAGTTTTCTTTTTTAGATATAATCCTTTCATATTCAACTCACCCTGTGCCCTTTCTCTCTCTGTATATATATATATATATATATATATATATATATGTGTGTGTGTGTGTGTGTGTGTGTGTGTGTATACACACATCTCTGCATATACATACACACATATATTTATATATTTGTGTATACCCATACCCACACACACATATATATGTATAAAACCTCCAACTATCCTAATGCTGAGAAATATCTCATAAGTTATAAATATCATCTTTCTATGTAGGAATGTAGACCATTCAAATTTAATAAGGACTTTGTGGTTTTTCTTTCCTGTTTATCTTTTCATGCTTCTCTTGATTCTTGTAATTGAAAGTCCATTTGGCCAATTCTACTTTTTAAGGAGTTATTTTCTTCAGTGTATTTTTTTATTTGACCAATTGTATTTTTTCTTTATTCTTTAGAATGTAAAAACAATTACGTTTTTACAGTTATATGTAAAAACAATTTTTAACATTTGTTTTTAAGACTTTGAGTTCCAAATTCTCTCCTTTCCTTCCTACCCACCCCACCATTGAGAAAGCAAGCAATTCCATATACCTTATACATGAGTACTCATGCAAAACTGTATTCATAATAGTCATGTTATGGAAGAAAACATAGACAAGAAAAAAATCAAGGAAGATAAAGTAAAAAAAAAAGTATGCTGAAATCTGTATTCAAACACCATCAGTTCTTTTTCTGAGCATCTATAGAACTTTTCATTTTAAGTCCCTCAGAGTTGTCTTAGATTATTGTATTGCTGAGAATAGGTAAGTCATTCTTGGCTGATCACTTTATGATATTACTGTTACCTTGCATGCAGTATATTTCACTTTACATCAGCTCATGCAAGTTGTTTCAGGTTTTTCTGAGACCATCCTGCTGATCATGCTTCACAATACAATAGTATCAAAATGGCATACCACAATCTATTCAGCTATATTATGATTGATGAGCAACTTCTTAACTTCTAATTCTTTACCTTCAGAAAAAAGCTGCTATAAATATTTTGGTATATATAGGTCCTTTTCTCTTTTTTATCTCTTTTGGGATGCAGATCTAGTAGTATATTCATATAGCTAGGTCAAAGGGTTTTGTAGCCCTTTGGGCATAGTCCCAAATTGCTCTACGGAATGGTTGTATCAATTCAGAACTCCCCCAAAAGTACATTAAAGTCTCATTTTTCCCAGGTCCTTTACAACATTTATCATTTACCTTTTCTGTCCTATTAGCTGGTCTAATTGGTATGAAGTAATACATCAGAAGTGTTTTTATTTATATTTCTCCAATTAATAGTGAAAGTGTTTTTTTAAATATGACTATAGATAAGTTTGATTACTTTATCTGAAAAATATTCATATCTTTTGATCATTTACTAGTTGGGGAATGCCTCTTACTATTATAAATTTTATCAGTTCATTTGTTGTTGTTGTGTTTGTCCTTCACTCTCGAAGAGAACCATGGCATCAAGATGATGACATGCCTTGCAGTTGACTTTGATTGAATGCAAGGTCACCAACCTCACCTTCTTCCCTGTGCCTTCTGGGTCCAGTGGCCTGATATTCATCAGGATGAATGGAGATGGTCCAGGATGTAATGTGAGACCCTGACCTTTTTAGGCTAAGGTCTTATCACATTCTCACTTTGAGTAAGATACACTCATTCCATGAATAGGCTTCTTTAAGTAGTTTCTCAAGGGATGACCCTTTTAATTAAAAGAAAATCAAACTGGAAGGGGAATACCCTCAGAGTTTCTGGGTAAAAGAGAAATAATAACTATCTAGTAATTACATTCACTCTGTGCTGAGTGGGGACTTGTTGTCCAGTCTATGAGCTCCAGAGTGAAATGAGCTTAAGGCTTGACTTTTGAGCAAGAAATGTAGCCAGTAAACCCCGCAAAAAGGCAGTGCTTAGCCATGGAAGTGCACGTTCCCTTGGGTAGAACATGAGAGGAAAGGAGAGGAGAGCACAGGAAAGGAGAGGAGGGGAGGGAAGGGAAAGGGAGGAGAGGGGCTGCTACTCAGACACAGGTTGTTTGTCCTTCGTTCTCAAAGACGGTCATGACATCAAGATGATGATATGAATTGCAGTTGACTTAGATTTGAGTGAGGGAGGGCTGTGCAAGGCCACCAACCTCACTTTCTTCTCCTGAGCCATCTGTGTCCAGTGACCTGATATTCATCAGGATGACTGGAGATGGTCCAGGATGCAATGTGAGACCCTGGCCCTTTCAGGCTTAGGTCTTATCACAATCTTACTTTGAGTGAGAAACACCATTTAATGAATGGGCTTCCTAACTAGTTACTCAAGGAATGGCACTTTTAATCAAAAAAAAAATCTAACTGGGAGGGTAAGACCCACAGGGTTCCTGGGTAAAAGTGAAACAGTTACTATGGGATGTTAAGGATATGTTGACTCAAGTTTCCCTGTTAGAAATCCTCCTTGGAAACCACTTTCAAACTTCCCAACTCACCAGATGTCTTTTTCAGAGTAACTTGCTTCAATTTTTTCATAGTTACTCTTCCTATTTCCCTCCATCCAATGCTGTCCCTCATTTATTCTAGTCTCTCTCTTTTTCACCCTGTCCTTCTTCAAAAGTGTTTTGCTACTGTCCACCTCTTCCCAAATCTGCCCTCCCTTCCATCACCACCCTACCACCCACCAATCCCTCCCCTTTCTCTTACCCCTTTCCATTCTACTTTCCAGTATGGTAAGCAAAATAGATTTCTATACCCAATTGAGTGTGTATATTATTCCCACTTTGAGTCAGTTCTGTTGAAGGTAAGTTCATTCCCTCTCTCTCACCTCCCCCATCTTTCCCTACAATGCAAAGTTTTTTCTTGCCTCTTTTCTGAGATAATGTACTCCATTCTACCTTCTCTATTTCTTTGTCCCCATGCATTCCTGTCTCATCCCTTAATTTGATATTTTAGATATCATTCCTTCATATTCAACTCATACCTGTGCCCTCTGTCTCTATGTTCTCTATCTAAACTACTCTAATAATGTGAAAGGTCTATGAGTTACAAATATCATCTTCCCATGTTGTAATGTAAACAGTTTAAACCTGTTATGTACTTTATGGTTTCTTCTTTTTATCTTTTTGTGTTTCTCTTGAGACTTGTATTTGAAAGTCAAATTTTCTATTAGGTTCTGGTCTTTTCATCAAGAATGGTTGAGAGTCCTCTATCTCATTGAATTACCATTTTTTACCTTGAAGGATTATACTCAGTTTTGCTGAGTAAGTGATTCTTGGTCATAACCCTAGATTCTATGACCTCTGGAATATCATATTACAACTCCTCTGAACCTTTAATGTAGTAGCTACTAAATCTTTTGTTATCTTGACTATGACCTCATGATGCTTGAATTATTTCTTTCTGGTTGCTTGCAATATTTTCTTCTGGACTTAGGAACTCTGGAATTTAGTGATAATATTCTGGAAGTTTTCATTTTGTGATCTCTAGTAGGATTCTTCTTTCAATTGCTGTTTTACCTTCTGGTTCTAGAATATCAGGGCAGTTTTCCTTGATAATTTTTTGAAAGATGCTGTCTAGGCTCTTTTTTTTTTTTATCAAGACTCTTGGGTAGTCCAATAATTTTAAATTTGTCTCTCCTTAATCTATTTTCCAAGTCAGTTGTTTTTCCAGTGAGATATTTCACATCATCTTTTATTTTTTCATTCTTTTTGTTTTATTTTATCATTTCTTAATTTCTCATAAAATCATTAGCTTCCATTTTCTCCATTCTAATTTTCAAGGAATTCTCTTCTTCAGGGAGTTTTTGTACCTCCTTTTCCATTTGACCAGTTGGACTTTTTAAAGTATTTTTCTCCTCATTGGCTTTTTGGATGTCTTTTTACCAGTTAGCCTAGTCTATTTTTAAGGTGTTATTTTCTCCAGTAATTTTT
This sequence comes from Potorous gilbertii, assembly GCA_028658325.1. Lineage (NCBI taxonomy): Eukaryota > Metazoa > Chordata > Mammalia > Diprotodontia > Potoroidae > Potorous > Potorous gilbertii. Next base: position 391,767,956 of record CM053771.1, read on the forward strand.
TGTATCTCCTTTATCAAGATGTTGACTTGTTTTTCATGATTTTCTTGTCCCACTCTCATTTCTCTTCTCAATGTTGCCTCCACTGCTTTTACTTGATTTTCAAAATCCTTTTTGAGCTCTTCCATGACTTGAAACTAATACATATTTTTCTTGGAGACTTTGGACATAGGAGTTTTGACTTTCTTGTTTTCTGCTGAGTATATGTTTTGATCTTCCTTGTCATTATAGTAATTTTCAATAGTCAGAGGGTTTTTTCTCTTTGTTTACTCATTTTCTTTGGCTTATTAGGTGACTTTTAAGTCTGTGTTAAAGTAGGACTCTGCTTCCAAGTTTCAGGGGGTTCATGCAACTGTTTCAAAGATACTTCTAGGGACTCGTAAGTTTTCAGTCCTTCCAAGATGGTATGATCTAAGGGATGTGTTTATTACTCTCCTGGTCTGTGTTCTAGTGTTTGAGAGGTCATAAGCATTTCTTTTTTCTCTGGAACTTTGAGGTGGATCCCCCCTCCACTGTGACTGCAATCTCTACTATGCTTGTCCTCCTCCTCAACCTGTAATTGCTGCCCCGCCCCCAGGATCCAAATCTGAGTATGAACAAAGCAATAGAGTCCTGCTTCAGTACCAGCAAAGTGACTTCTGTAATCTTCTTCTGACCAGATGTTAAATGCCTTACTGTCTGTAAGTTAAGATCTCCATAAGCAGCCACTGCCACAGCTACTACCACTGCCACTGCTGATTCAGTCACCTACAAGTTCTGCTCCTGGTTTTCTGGGGCATGGGCTGTGCTAGCAGAACCTGCACTCCACTCTCACTCAGGTACCTTTCCTGCTGACCTTCTAAATCGTCTTTGACATTTATGGGCTAAATGCAAACAACAAATGCTGAGAGTGATTCAGTCTCCTCAATGCCCGGTCTGCCTTTGCTGGAGTTGAGATCTGCATCAACACTGACTATGCTGAACTGCACTCTTCTCTCACCCTAGGGCAACAGATCTTTTCTGTAGACCTTTCCAAGTTTTCTTGGGCTTCAAATTTGTTTTGCTCTCTCTGTTAATGAGTTCTGCTATTATTAGTCCAGCTTCTTGATGCCTTGCTACTGATTATCTTTTAAAAATGAGGCTAAATAACTTGTCATCTCTTCTGCTTTCTTTTGCCATGGTTAAGTGTTTTTTCTCTTTTTTTTTACTTATGTTTGTGAACTGTAACATCAGTAAGTCAAATCAACAATCATTTATTAAATGTATCCCATGTGCCAAGTAGTGTGCTAAGGAAAAAAGTATTGACATGGTGAGTGCCACAAAGAAGCAATGAAAATAATTTTTTTTAAATCTTAATGGAACAGAATATCTTTTTATCCATTCATCATAAAAATCTTGAAAAGTAACCTTGAAGTATAATATATTGCTAACTATCATTATTACCCTTCTTTTATAGATGAAAGAAAAAGGAAAGATTTAAGTGACTTGTCCAGTCATATTTCTATTAAGTCATAGACTCAGGCCCTAAAGCTAGATCTCTTGACTTCAAGAGGAATTACTCTAACTCATTCCCTCTCACCTCCCCTACTCCTCACCTCCATTGTAAAAGTTCTTTCTTGCCTCTTTTTTGTGAGACACTTTACAGCATTCTCCCTCTCCCTTTCTCTTTCTTCCAGTACATTGCTCTCTACACTCAATTTTCTTTTTTAGGTATCTTCCCTTCATATTCAGCTCACCCTGTGCCCCCTGTTATGTGTGTGTGTATGCATATACATATATATGTATGTTCATACATACACACATAAACATACATATATACATATACCTGCAAATATATAATATATACATACATATGCATATACTTACATATGTACATATATATATGTATATATATATATACATATATATATATGTATATATATATATACATATATATATATTCCCTCTAATTACCCTAATACTGAGAAAGGTCTCATGAGTTTCAAATATCATCCATCTATCTTTCCATGTAGGAGTGTAAATAGTTCAGCTTTAATGAGTCCCTTATGACTTCTCTTTACTATTTACCTTTTTATGCTTCTCTTGATTCTTGTATTTGAAAGTCAAATTTTCTATTCAGCTTTGGTTTTTTCAATAAGAATACTTGAAAATCCCCTCATTGAAGTTCCACTTTTCCCCCTGAAGTTTTGCTCTGGAGGTGATTCTTGCTTTTGATCCTAGCCTCTTTGACCTCTGGAATATCATGTTGCAAGTCCTCTCATCCCTAAGTGTAGAAGCTGCTAAATCCTGTGTTATCCTGATTGTGTTTCCACAATACCTAAATTGTTTTATTCTGGTGCCTTGGAATATTTTCTCCTTGACCTGGGAGCTCTGGAATTTGGCTGTAGTATTCCCAGGAATTTTCCTTTGAGACACCTTTCAGGAGGTGATCAGTGGATTCTCTACATTTCTATTTTACCCTCTGGTTCTAGGGTATAAGGCAGTTTCCCTGATAATTTCTTGAAGGATGGTATGTAGGATCTTTTTTTGATCATGGTTTTCAGGTACACCAATAATTTTTAAATTATTTATCCTGAATTTATTTTCAAGGTCAGTTGTTTTTCCAGTGAGGTATTTCACATTGTCTTCTACTTTTTTGTTGTTTTGATTTTGTTTTATAATTTCTTGATTACTCATAAATTCATTAGCTTCCATTTGTTCCATTCTAATTCTGAGGGAATTATTTTCTTCACTTAGCTTTTGGACCTCCTTTTTCATTTTTAAGGAATTCTCCTCATTGCATTTTTGGAACTCTTTTGCCATTTGGGTTAGTCTATTTTTAAAGGTGTTATTTTCTTCAGTATTTTGGGGGGTCTCTCATAGCAAGCTGTTGACTTGTTTTTCATGATTTTCTTGCATCTCTGTCATTTCTCTTCCTAGATTTTTCCTCTACCTCTCTTACTTACTTACTTCTTTGCTTTTCAAAATCCTTTTTGAACTTTTCCATGAGCTGAGATCATTTCATAGTTTTCTTGAAGGCTTTACATGTGGGATACTTAACCTTGCTGCCTTTCTCCAGATGTATGTTTTGAGCTTTCTTGTCATAAGAAAATATCTTTTCACCAAGAAAGTCACCTTCTACAATCTTATTTTTTCTCCTTTTGGTCATTTTTCCCAGCCAATTACTTGACCTCTGAAGTCAAGTGGAGGGTACACTGCCCCAAGTTTCGGGGGCTTTGTGCAGCTGCTTTAAATTTTCAGCTAAGTGGCATGATCAAAGGAGAGGTGTTTACTCCTCTCTTGGCCTGCACTCTGGTCTTTGAGCAACGACAAGCACTCTTTTCTGCCCTGGATCTGCAAGTAAGATTCCCTCTCCACATCTACCACCAGCTCCTCCATACCAGAACTCCTGCTTGCCTCAGGACTGCAACTCTGATCAGCCCCTCAATTACCCCACAGTCTGTAGACCAAGAGCTACATAAGGAGCCAGAAACTGCAGTAGTGCCTGGCACCACATTGGGGCTGGTGCTGGTGCTGGGACCACATCACGTTCCTTTCACCCTTGTGAGAGAGTTTTCCCACTGATCTTTGAATCTGTCTTTGACATTTGTGAGTTGAGAAGTTTGGAAACCATGTGATACAGCAACCTGAAGCCCACTCCATTCCTTTCTGTGTAGGCATGACCCACACTGAGCTGCCCTCCACTCTAAACTGGGTGAGGTAGACCCCTCCTGTTAGCCTTCTAGATTGTCTTAGGCTGAAAATTTGTTTCATTCTATCATTTTGTGGCTTCCACCACTCTAGAGTTTGTTCAGAGTCAGGTATTTTGAGGTGTTTTTCTGGAGAGCTCAGGCAAATTCCTGCTTCAGCTCCACCATCTTAGCTCTAGCCCCATGGCCACTCTATTAAAAATAAAATATGGACATTCAATTTATGTTTCCTTCTCAAGAAATAGTTATAGGCTACAATTAATGATTAAGCATCTCTGGACTTTCATTGACAAGGATATGGCAGTGTTTACATACCAACTCCACCTAAGAGAGCAAATATCTTTGTTTTTCAATGGGAGGTTCAGACTTGCAAAATCACTGCCATAGAATGTGTTCTAAGAAACCTCCTCTTACCAATGCAAATTGCATTAGTTCTGCAACTTCAAAGTCTTATAGATTTGCTTTGGGACTCTGATTCACTCATGATCACATAGCCAACTTGTTTCAGATATAGGATCTGAAGGATGATCTTCTCAACTCCAAAGCTGACTCTCTATCTACTCCACAATAATATCTTTCAGATAATGCTCAGCTAAATAAACAAGCTCTCTTTTCTTCATGCTCAGCTTCAGAAAGTGTGTATTGGAATGATGAGCTTTGAGACAAATTTCATAACAGAATTGAGAAGGAGAGTGGATTTTGACTTTATCTCATTCTAGTCCATTAGACAAGTATCAATGCTCCAAAACTTCTAAATGTTATCCAATTGGAGTCATATCTACATTTTAGAAAAGTTTTTAAATCTTGAGGGAAAGCAAATTCACATTAAAATTTCTAAAAAGGATTACTAGTACAATTGGAATCTCTCTTTTATTCTTGATGGAAATATGATTTTCTTTGGGACTACTAGGGGGCACGGTGGATAGGGTGCCAGCTCTAGAACCAGCAAGATGAGTCTTGTGAAGTTCAAATCTAGCCTCACACACTTACTAGCTGCATGACCCTAGGTAAATCACTTAAGCCAGTTTGCTTCAACTCCTCATGTGTAAAATGAGCTGGAAAAGGAAATGGCAAACCACTGTAGTATGTTTGCCAAGAAAACCCTAAATAGGTATCACAAAGAATGAGATACAGCTAAAACAACTCAACAAAAACAACAATGTTCCAGGTCCTGGGCCAAGTATAAAAAGAGGTAAAAGACAGTTTCTGCCCTCAAGGATACAATCTAATGGTATCTAATAGAATATTGAAAGAATTGCATCTCAAATAAACAAAAATAACAAAACTGACATCTTCTACCTACCTTCACCTGCAAAAAATTTCTACAACTGCTTAACACTATATTAGTATTTTGTGGATTATCTATGTTAATTTTCCCTATCCAATGGCTAGGTGGCACAGTGGATAGAGTGCCAAACCTCAGTATGACCTGAGTTCAACTCCAGTGTTAGATACTGTGTGATCCTGTGTAAACTCTATTTGCCTCAGTTTCCTCATTTTAAATGAACTGGAGAAGGAAATGGCAAACCACTCCAGTAGCCTTTTCAAGAACACCCCAAAAGGCTCACAAAACATCAACAACAATTCCCTATCCTGCATTTTACAAGTTAACCATAGAAGCTATGAGATTTAATCAATAAGCCCCTAATATACATTAAGTACCAGTTTATGTCAGTCAGTACAAGGAATACAAAAACATTACCAAAATTGTCCCTGACCTCAAGAACCTTCTATCTTAATAAGGTAGAAAACCTACATGTATATAGGTATATGTAAAATCCTTACAAGGAACACTTTTCACTTTTGTTTTGTCTTTGAAAGTAATCAGGAATCCTGGAGTCAAGGAGGTTATCTGAGGATAGAACTTACTAAAAGTAGTGAGCATTTGACTGAAAATAACCTGTTAGCATTAATTTAGAAATACCTAACATGGCACATAATTTCTCCACTAAATTCTGAAGATTGCCATCCGCTTTATTACATAAGAAGAAAAGAATGAAAATATACTTAATGAATAACGTTTGTTTGTGAGGCCAACCTGATTTAGGTGTACAATAGCTCCTAGTTTAATGGACCATAACAGTAATTTAAATTCTTTCACTTTGCCGTCATCACTCACTACATACAGTCAAAGTAATAACAGCAGAGATTAGACTTCTCGAGGTTAATAGGAACGGTGATTACATCAGACTAGGCATGTCTTGTCCTTCAAAGGGGCAGTTTTATCCTTTCTATCCTGTGTGTGTGTGTGTGTGTGTGTGTGTGTGTGTTCACTCATGTGTGTGCATGTGCAGGCATGCATCACAGACCCCTTTGACAATATAGTGAAGTCTATGGAGCCTTTCTCAAAATAATCATTTTAAATGAGAAACTTGTATTACAATGACACCAATTATATGGGAAAATGTATTCTTTCCCTTCTAAATGGACAGACCTCCTGAAATCTATCCATAGATCCTTTGGCGTATATTGGTCCTGGGTTAAGGATCTTGGCTTTAAAGCAATTCATTTAGAATTGTTCATTCACAGAGATAAAGTCTCCAGCGACTGGAAGGGTAATGAAGATTTTTTAAAATCTGACATGTTTGTTTTAAGATAGTACATTAACTGGAATTAGCACACAACTGTATTTATGTCTAAGAAATACTCCATATTAATCTTGGTCTTCTCTGTCACACATGAAAAGAAATCCAAATCATCCATGAAATAAAGTCCACTTTCCAAGACTATGTTTCAGAAAATATGTCAAACTGCATTGTCAATGGGAGGGTCTCATTATCAGCTCCTTAAAAACAAGATAATCATAGATTTGGTGAGTATATATTCACATATATGTCATACATATATGTTTATAAGTTTCATATCTAAATATATCTTTATAGAGAAAGATAGTTCTAGCCGGACATGCAATTTCCCTAATAGTACACCAACTAAATATCTAAAAAAGATGAATTGAACACAAAATGACTTAAATAATAAGTCAAAAATCATAAGAGATTATGACATGTCTCTTTCAGGAATTGTCATATATAACAGAAATTTAAAGAAAAACTGACTTATTTGAACAGAGTTTTGGGGAAAACCATGGGGTAGAGGTTAAGAGTAAGAGAAAATAAACTTTTTCAGTTATACATACGAACAATATATTTTTTGTCAATGTAGGATGCTCCTAATGTGTCTTTCACTCAATGCAAATTACAATTCATCTCTTAGTAGATGAGAATCATATGAGAAATGTAGAAGTTTAAATAACTTGCCTATGATCACATAACTAGTAACTGACATATGAACAATTGCAAACCCGTTCTTCCTTAGTGCAAGCCTTCCCTCAAATTTAAGTTATATTAAAATTTAAAAGTTTATCCACAAATCAATTTGATGAGAATTGGATGAAATAGATGGAGTATTGTATTAGTCATCTTTGACATCATCTTTAGGGAATGAACAAAAATCTATGATTGAATTATGATTCAATGAGTCTGAAAATCTGAAAACAAACTATGATGCGGAATGGCTGAAGAAATTGTAGCATTTGCATGTAATGGAATGTCACTGTACAATAAGGAATGAGGAAAAGAATTAATACCTGTGGTGGAGGATGAGCAGGGAGAGGAATACTTATATGAAATGATATACAGTGAAGAAAATGGAACCAAAAGAATCGTAAATATGAACGATGACTCCAAGGACATAATTTATGACAGCACTTATAGACAAGAAAATCACATACAACGGATAAGGTCAAGCACACATTCTTCCATTATGCTGCATACTTAGTAAGCTACAGAAATGGAAAGTGATCTACAACATCAGTCACAGTCACTCTTTGAGGTGAGTTCACTTTAACTGTTTTATAAAAATGTTCTTCATACTTTTGAGGGAGGTTGCTGGTGAGTAGGAAGTGTTTGGATGTTTGTTGGAATGTTTGTTGTATCAAAATAGACTATATCAATACCTAAAAGAATTTCAAAACTCAAAAATTAAAAGTGGAAGCAAAATTTTATTCACATTTATTTCAAACTGGATATGAAAAATGCAGGCAGAACAAGTGTTAGAGGATAGCATGGTGGGGAAGGAAAGGCCCTGGTTTAACAACAACAAAAAAAGAAGAAAAGAAAAGAGAGAGAGACAGAAAAACAAATAGATAAAGAGATAAACAGGGGCAGACTATGTAACTCTTTTAAAGGACAAAGAAAAGAGTATTTGCCAATACTTGCTTCATCTGACATTTGTACTATTTATGCTAAATTTCAGATAGACTTCACTTTTATACTCAGAAAAACCCTCTAACTAGACATAAGGTGAAGTTTTTCTCTGCTTCAGCTGAATATAAATTATCTCAATCATCAGGAACGGAGTGGAAACTCTGACCCATTGTTATATTAATGCAGATAAATATCTAAATCAATTTTTAAAAATAGTAAAAGAGGTGGAATTGAAATCAAGATAATGTGCTCCCAAACCCAGCTATCCTTCCCTTTACCCAGCTGCCCTGCTGAGAATAAAACCACTCTGAGATAGAAGTGGAAGATTTTAAACTCTGATCCATTGCCTTGAGTCCCCCAAAAAGAATAGAAATAATGAAATTAGACAATTGGCAAGTCCACAGAGAATATTTCACCATTGTTGACATTGCAGACTCTTTGGTGATTTGACAGTGCTTAAAGCTGTCAATAGAGCTATTTCTCACAGTTAACCATAGGGAGGAAATCTAAACCAACAAATGGTGAAATCCCTCAAAAGGTGTGCCAGCTATTGGACTCAGTCACGGCTTATATTGGACAAAAACAATAGCACTGAACTTTCTGAAGTACCAAAGGGGTGTGTGTGTGTGTGTGTGTGCGTGCGTGTGTGCGGGCGTGCGTGCGTGCGTGTGGGTGTTTCTCTTCTGGAAACAATACTTATTTTTTAACACTGTGATCCTCAACTATTAGAGACGCGCAGGTGGTATAGTGAGAAGTTCAAAATGAATTTTTCTTTAGATTTCTCTCATTCTTGATAGGGAACAACACAGGAATCAGGGAGAAAGCAAACTGTCATGTGGTATTTAACAAGCTAAGAATGTATTTAAAAGGCTAGTCTTTTCTGAAATATAAAAGGCAATTTAAAAACAAACAAAAGAAGTGAATAAATTGAAGCTAAAAGAAACCACTGAAATGTGGAGGAAAATGTCAGTGAAGACTCTCCAGTTTTGTTTGTTTTCCTGTTTCTTTCCATTTAAATAAAAAATGTTTTATTCATTTTTATCATGACTGCTCTAGTTTCCAACACTTTGTTGTCATTATCCCCAGTCTCCCTCAAAACATCATCTTCATTGTAATGTCCTGGCAGGAAGACCACAGTGACAATCCATATGTAGGTTTTGCTTAAGTCAAATCGATATGGGGGCACGGTGTTAGGGTTGGAGTAAAGTATGCCTTCAATGTCAGAACAACGTGACTAAAATCTGCTTTTTTTCAAAACAACTTTGCATACAAATTTTTCTCTGCTCTGAGGAAGAATGCATGATAACTGCCTTTGGACCATTGTAGGATAGCAGACATCACATTCAGTCTGTGGAAAGACTATTGTACAGTCCGCTCCGTAGAAGTTGCACATAGGAAAGAGCAATGAATGTGGAGTAATAACAGGTTGTGCATGTGACGCAATAGTGTTGTTACTGAAACACTTGGGAAGACTGTTTTCAAAGCATTTTTCTCCCAAGTCAGTGGCATGTTAAATATAGAACAACCCTTTGGTTTGGAACAAAATTATGGAGCCAGTCAGTCATGGAGCTACAATTATGTTTGGAATTCTTACTGGCACCATCAGCGATGAAACAAAAATGGGAGGAATGTGTGTCAGTGAGATTGAAAGTGTAACAATAGATCTCCAGCTTTGAAATTTCTTTGTTGTATGAATGGAATGAATGCCACTGTGTTGATTACTGAGGCAGTACCTCTGAAGTCTAATTTCCTAAAAACTGCCCAATTTATTTCCAGGAGGACAGCCGAAGGCTCAACAGAATCTAGTTCATTAAGTAGTAATTAAATTTTCTATTATTTAATTTGATCTATAAGCTTATGTCTGTGTTTCATTTCCATTTTATTTCTGAATTTAATCTAATAAAACTGCTGTTTCCCATATTAGGTATGAATAATTTGTGCAATAACTTGGCACCTCCATTCATTCTTCCCTAAGGAATAAATTTCCTTAAACAAAATAATTTCAAACTAGGAATGTTATACTTTCAGCGCTGAGTTCCAATTTCATAAAATTCTCTAGAGTTCTTATTAAACATCTATTATTACAATACAATATGAGATGTTACTTAGTGAATTACGGAAGAGTTAAGACATTAGCCCCTCAACTTAGATTGTTTAGGGCAATTTTTCACTACAATTGAAACAGATTTTGACATAATTGCAATGCAGTCTCTAACCGTACCTCTAGAGCTAAAAACAATCAATCATAATCCTATAGTCTTCAGAACAGTAGAAAAGAATACTAATTCTCCACTATTTTCCATTTTCATTATATTGTTCTATCAGAGGAAGATGAAGGAAAATGAAAATAACATTGGATCTCTACATCTATAACTCATTCTTATGGGGAAAATTGTAATAAGTACAGAAAATAGAAGATGAAATCCTTTCAACTATTTCCAGATTAGAAGCCCAGAAAAGAAATAAAAAAAATCTGAAACCAGATCTTGAAACATCTGAATTATGAAAAGGAGTAGCATTTGCTAAATATGTAGATTCATATGTATATATGCACAATCTATTCAGTACTTTATAAAGATTTAGATCTATCTTAACAACAGATAACATAACCCTACTTTGTAAATAACTTAATGGCAATAGTCAGTTACTCTGATTTTTTAAATATTAGATTGTTTTTCTTATTAAATTAGAGAGGCAATATAGCATGCTAATGTCCTAGCCATATTCAACTGGTGGAAGTGCCAAGTACAACTGGACTTACAACTCCACAAGAAGCCCCACAAATGGATTTTAATATACCAAAGGCAAACTTCTTGAGCACTCCATAAATGGGATTAAAAAACTTCTAGCAGCTAGAAGTTGTGAATTAACATTTTACTACATGTGCTCTCTTAGGTTTAGTCTACTTTCCCTTGGAGTCTCTCTATACTTGTGGGGGACAGTGTCACAGATGTTTGGGGGAACGTTTTATACCAACTGTTCCTATTGTACCGGAGTTTCTCTAAATGCTACTTTAGACTAATTAAATTGATTCTCAACAGATAATCTTGAGGGAAACCACACCAATGGGGGCTTGAAATGATGGCATTAGAGAATCATTTCTGAAGGGCACCTCTAATATCCCAAAGGGGAGATATAGCCAAGTCCGGATGACCCAATTACTTCATGGGAGTGGGAGTGAAAGTTGGGTTCAGAATGCTTCAAATATGGGCTGTACAATATTTGGACATTTTTATAAATATAAATGGGGCAAATAGGTGAAGTCAGTGTAATGTATTTAAACAATGAGTCTGTCCTTAACTCCCTAGGCATTTTATTGTGCTTTATGTTTTAAATGCATAAGATCATCAATTATTATTTTAATTTACTTTAAATAATTGCCATTTTCCCAGAGAAACAAGGTTTGTTGGTTTATACATGCTGTGAAGTGATTATTTTTTTAGCTATTTGTTTCAGTTCTTTGACAAATTTGATTTCATTAATGTGAGTATTCTCTCCAGCGAGAGGTATCACTAGCTGTCCATGCCTGCTCATCCTTGGTAACTCTTCATCTATGTAAAGACAGCTTTACGCTGAGCTCTGTGATAGGTAAGACATGATTCCTAAACTCAATAATCTTATGTATAGCCTAGTAGTGGGAAGAAGATATAGGCATAAATATGTAAGAAGTTTTAATAAATTTATAATCAATATAACTTTGAAGTTAATGGGATTTTTAAACTTAAGTCCCTCACAAGTACAATGTACCAATTTGTTGACCCTTGTATAAGACACCAATGTATCCAAGGACTTGATTCATAAGACATACAAATAGGGAACACAGATGAGTATTTCCAGTTTTCTGGTGAATATTTCAACTTGGATATTTCACTATTACATAAAATTTGATGTCTTCACCCAAATTCAATACCTTCTCTCCAAATTTGCCTATTCCAAAATCCTTCTCTATTAACACAACCACTATTTGACCATGTTTATTATTCCTCTTAACTTTTTAAGCATCTAGTCATTTTTATCTAAAATTATCTTTTATTCCTATCTTCACTCATATTTCCCTCAATATCTCATTTTACTGTAATTACCGTATTATTATATATTACTATAGTAGCCTCCTAAATGATCTTCTTAATTCCAACCGGTAACTACCCTTCAAAAAATATATCCTTTAAAAACTCTACCAGATTAATTTCCCTTAATCATTAATTCAGTCATGCTATTCTCCTGCACAAAACTTTAATTGACTCCCTATTTCACGAGTCAAAATTCCTTAGGCCTGATTTTTAGGCACTTCAGACATTAACCTCAACCCTAGCACCTTTTACCTAAAATAGCCTAGTTCACACAATTCAAGTGATATAAGACCAAAACTAATCCATCCCTTCTCATCATTGCTTTTGTGTGTGACTGGTTTTTACGTGAATGCTGGGTAGGGGCAGTGCTGGTATAAGGATCATCACATTTGCCCCAGCTTCAGCACACGGTACTTCTCAGATGATGGCTCAATCATGGCTAAGGCTCACTAGTTCTAGATATGGCCTATTCTCCATTTTCATCTATTTCCTTCACTTCTGTATATAACCACAGATTCCTTTCCTCTTTTTTCTTCTCCACTCCTCTTTTCTCCACCCTCTTACTAACTCCTAAACACTCCACTTTAGTTTTCCATGCTACTTCCTTCCCTACATTGAAGCCAGACTCCATGACCAATACTACCCCAAGACTAATTTTCTTAAATAGCTCCAGAAAATAACGGAGAGCTTCCTTTGCCTCATAACATACAACAAATAAAAGAATTTTTTGTTTGTTTTTCCAGACTATACCTATAGCATCTGAAACATCAAGTTATCTCTCTAATGTTCCCTTACCTTGTATTGGAGATATATTCATGATACTTTCAATACAAAAAGAATAAAATCCCATCTAGCTTTCCATAGCAAACTGATACAGGAAGTCAGCACAAACATCATTTGTGAAATGTCAAAAAGCTGCCAGGGAACACAAATTTATCAGAGCTAAACAGAGTATTGCCTTCATTCATACACTGGCCCTGGTTCTCATGTTATTTTAAGATAGTTTAGAATACATATGTGTATGCTATACCTTTTTATTATAATTTACTATTTAGTATAATGAGTGTTAGTTACAAATGGTGGTTTCTGTTCAATATCTTATTGAACTCCTTATGCATATACTGCCTCTTTTGGGGGTACAAAAAGGAGGAATACCTCTTCTGGTGATTAGGAAAATAGT
>CM053771.1:391781575-391804950 GCA_028658325.1 Potorous gilbertii
GTTTTGGTCCTTATCCCCATAGAAAGATTCTGTAGTTCTTTTGGCCCTCTGCTTTTTCTTCATGATGTTGATTGAGTGTTGTGGCTTCTGATTCTTTCAGTCCAAAGCTAGAGAACTTTTTGCTGAGCTGATGTGTGAAAAAGCTAAAAGCAGGTTTTTGTTTGGTGTTTCCCCAATCAGCCCTGGGTTTAGATTGTTAAGTATAGGGGAGGAGTGGTCTAGTCACAGGAGATATCTCCTCAGCTGAACTGAGCCAAAGGCAAGCTCAGGGGCTGGTAATCCCAGCTGCCCTATTGTCTTTCTGATTCCCCTAAACAGCTGAAGCACACCTAGATGCTAATGCATGTTCCCACCCCTCCTGGGGCTCCTCTCCTGGTGCTGAGGCTTGCTTGGGTCCTAGTGCAAGTTTTCCCTGCCCTGGGTCCTCTGTCCTTCCAGTTTGCCTCTGCCACCGTAGAAGGAATCCCCGGTAGCTATTTTCCTCATCTCAGGTGTTATGAGACTATTGGCCTCCTTCTGCCATTTCTGCTGATCTGGGATTTTTCTGGGGAAATATTTTATGGTTCTTTCATGGTCATCAAGCGGGGAGGAGAGAGCATTTACTGATCACTCCACCATTCTGGTTCCTGGAAATTCAAGTGGGTGACTTACCGAGGTTTGATCTTCGGGCTATAGGTCTCTGGAGCTGCTGCGCTGATATCTGGCGCTTAGCAGCTCTCACTGACTCCTATCGGCTTGTCTCTTGCCCTCGGTGCCGCTTCTCTGGTTCTGCCCCCCACTCAGGTTTCTCGGGTCCCTTCTGCTCCGCTGTGCTGACCACGCTGCACTGTGCACTGTGGGCTCACCCCCACGGAACAGACCCTTCCTGTGGATCCTCCAGTCTAACTTGAACTCCAAAACTGTCACCTTCTGTCTCCCACTGGATTCCATGCCTCCAAAACTTGGTCAGATTCTCCTTTCAGAGGTACCTGAAGGAGTTTGTCTGAGAGCTTAGGTGAGTCATTGCTCTCACTCTGCCATCTTGGCTCCACCTCCTCTCATTTCTTTCCTTAATTTTTCTTCCAATTTGCTTTTGAAAATTCTTTTAAAGCTGTTTCCAGGAATTCTTTTCTGGGCTGAGGCCGAATTATACTTTTCTTTAGGGGCTTCACATAAAACCATTTTGATACTATTCTCCTTTTCTAAGCTTGTGCTTTGATCTTCCCTATCACCACAGTAACTTTCTAAAGTCTTACTCTTTTTTTGTCTTTTTGCTCACTTTTTCTGCCTTTCTTTTTGTGAGTTAGACCTTTTATGTGTTAGTTGAGTTCTGGTCCTACAATATCCCAAGACTTTTGTGCTGAGATGCTTGGTTTTAACTGTTGGCTTTCACTGGACTTCAGGGCTTAATTGATTACTTTCTTTGGAGGGTGGTCTTCCTTTATTTCTTGTACTGGTAGAGCCTCCCTGTTGGCCTCCCCTGTGTATGAGGTTTTCCTTTCAGCCTGCTTCAGGTTTGGGGTCTTGCTGCTGGGTTTCTCTGGTAATGGAGTCTTTCTGGTAGCTGACTCTGAAAGAGGAACCTTGTTGCTAATCTGCCCCTGGGGTGGAGACCTCCTGCTGGGTTGCTATGGAAACAGAACTTCTCCACAGGTAGGAACCTGGACCGAAGTCTCAGAATTGGTCAGTCCTGGGGCAGGGCTTCACTACTGGCCAGGAATGCAGTCAAGGCTTTGCTGGTGACGTGCTGGGGTATAGTCCATGCTGCACAGACTGCTCATTTGTTTAGGGGGTTGCTGGTTTGCAGAAGAGTGGGGCCTAACTAATGGATCCAGTCAATGCCTATAATATTGCATCAGTCCCCCTGATATGAGGTTGGCTCCTGCTTCTGCTCTTGAACCTTGTTCCCCTCCCACCCAAGTGAGACAGGCCTCTCTTATTGGTCTGGTAAGTTGTTTACCCACTCCTAGATCAATCATGAGGTGGTTCTCTAGTTGTTTGGAGGGAAATTTGGGAGGAAGAAAAGTTGAGGATGACTGTAGGATTATATGCCTAGATTATTAGAATATGATAGAGTACTCAACAGAAATGGGTAATTTAGGAAAAGGAAAGAATGTGGGAGAAAAATTAATGAATTCCTCTGTGGATTTAAAGGTTTGAGATAGGTATGGCTCATCTAGGTGAAATTTTTCAATATTGTTGCTGACCTGGAGATCATAGTAGAGACTAAGACTGGTCTGAGAGTCATCTGTATAGAGATGATAATTGAACCCCTGAAAATTTACAAAGGTGGGAGAGAGAGAGAGAGAAAGAGAGAGAGAGAGAGAGAGAGAGAGAGAGAGAGAGAAAGAGAGAGAGAGAAAGAGAAAGAGAGAGAGAGAAAGAGAGAAAGAGAGAGAGAGAGAAAGAGAGAGAGAGAAAGAGAGAGAGAGAGAATGAGAGAGAGAGAGAAAGAGAGAGAGAGAGAGAAAGAGAGAGAGAGAAAGAGAAAGAGAGAGAAAGAGAGAGAGAGAGAAAGAGAGAGAGAACTGACAGAGAAGGCTCAGACCCCTGGGATACAGATATGGGGGCAAGACAAAGAGGATAATCCGGCAAAGGCAACAAAATAGGATCTAGTCAGGTATGAAGAGATCAAGAGAGACCAGTGCCAAAAAGTTCATATTGGAAGGGAATATCCAAGAAGAAGAGGTTATCAACAATGTAAATCCTTCAGAAATCGTTACTTCTTTGCACAGAAAATAAATACAATCACTGGAGCTCCTGTTTTTATTTAGACAGTTTCAAATTAAAAATTCCACAAACTTTGTGTTCTACATCCATCATTTAAAATATTATAATTCTGATGATCCCAATCAAATTTATTGATGCAACTTGTGTCCCTTTCTCTCGACTTAGTTTGCCCTATCTCCTATGATTAAGTTTCTCAGCATCTCTCACCTAAAATATTGAGATAATCACCTAATTGACCTCTTGGAGTCTAATTTCTCTTCTCTTCAATCCATTTCCTCTGTAGCTACCAAACTGATGATAAAAAGCATAGCTCTCATCATGCCAACTGCCAACTCAAAACTGTTCAATGCCTCCCTAAAATATGACTTCCTAAAAGTCTGCACTTAAAGCCCTCCACAATCTGGATCCCATTTTCCTTATTTCATGTTATTCTTCTACCAGGAATCCAGGTTCCAGTCAACTAGCCCTGTATATGATATTTTGTCTCTCTTCCTTGTAAAGGGGTTTCCGCATGTCTGGAAAACACACTGTTCTCATTATAAGTTCTCTTAATTCTTAGATTCTTTCAAAACAAAGTCCTGGTGCCACCTCCCTTGAGTCACTTCCAATTATGATTTCTCCCATTTCCTCTCTCTTCAAATACTTTGTGTGTGTATTATATATGTAGATGCCTGTATTGTGTTTGCATATACCCATCAGAGGCAGCTAGATAACTTCCAGGGTTATTTTGAGGACCAAATTACATTTTTGTAAATTGCTTAGCACAGTGCCAGACACATGACTATTTATTATAACTATCATTATATAATGTAAGTTCCTTACAGGCAGAGGATGTTTTATAAAATTTTAAGTCTTTATCCTCAGGACCTAACATGGTAACTTGCATATAAAGAGAAAATCCTCTGTTTGTTTAGCTGTTTGTAAACTGTTCGTTTAGTTTAATTGAATTTGCTTTTCTGATTACCATGTCATATTATTTGAAATGTTGATCTTGCAAACTTCTAAAATTACCAGATTTCTGGATACGAAATGCTATAAAGCCACATGTCCCTATTTTGTACTCGTGCAATTAAATGTTTTGTACCCAGGTGAAGCAATTTACATTTCTCCTTATTAAATTCCATCTCAGCTCTGTCTCATCTTTCCCATCTGACAATATCTTTTTATATTCCTGATTTGTCATCTAATAGAATATTGCCTTTGGCAAGGCTTTGCCTCAGATATTCCCTGCCTATATAACCCTGGGTAAGTCATTTTACCTCTCTGTGCTTCAGTTTTCTCATATGTAAAATGGCTGTGATAATAGGACCTATCTCCTAGGGTAATTTTTGAGGAGCGAATGAGTTAACATCTGAAATGATTTTTGGAAACCTTAAGGTACTAGAACAAGCTATCGACCTACCTATTATTATTTTTGCCTGCAAATTAGATAAGGATTTCATTTATACCTTCATTAAAACAAGTGTTGAGCAGAAAAGGGTCAATCTCAGAGTTCTCTAACTCTTTCTTCACTAGGGGCTTCTCTCTGGGTTGATCTCTATTCTATTATAATATTCTATTCTTCTATATCATTCTTTGAATCCAATCTTTCAACCATTTCTGTAGCCACTTATCATTCAACCTATATGTCTTCATTTTGTCCACAAAAATAATCTGAAAGACTGTCAAATTCCCAGTCAAATTCAGGTATGCTCTATCTATGTCAGCAGTGTCAAACTCTAATAGGAATAGATACTTACAGTTTGAATGTTGGCTTTCAAAGCAACAAATTAACATTATCTGTCATTGCATTTTTTTAAGCATTTCCCAATTACATTTTCATCTGGTTCTGGATTATTTAGAGCTCGTGGGCAGTTTGTGGTCTATGCAGGGCTGTGACTTTAACACTTCTGGTCTATATCATTTTCCTAATCTACCTGTCTAATTTGTCTTCAAAAATGCATCACCAGTAGAAATAATTTTCCAGTGTGGATATTGGGTTCACCCACACAGATTACAACATCTTCTAAACTTGAGTACGTAATATTCATGAGTTACTGTGGTCAAATATAATTAGCCACTTGCTAGTCAATCTTCTGGTGATAAACTTCTCTGAATTTAGGTAGTTTGGTCCACAGATGGTAGA
This sequence comes from Potorous gilbertii, assembly GCA_028658325.1. Taxonomy (NCBI): domain Eukaryota; kingdom Metazoa; phylum Chordata; class Mammalia; order Diprotodontia; family Potoroidae; genus Potorous; species Potorous gilbertii. The sequence goes on from CM053771.1 coordinate 391,786,410, forward strand.
CATGCAAGCTTGTTATTGGCCCCATATTTTAGATAGGATATTAGATGTAATGTTAGAAAGAGATTTCTAGTTCTAGACCAACTTCATTTCATATTGAGGAAACTGTGGCCTACATAGATATGGTCAAGGTCATGCAGGTCATAAATAGCAGAGGCTCATATTCAGGTCTTCCGATTCAAAATTCAGTGTTTTTCCATTGTACCACAATGTTTCCCTTGAATAATTTTCATCTTGAAAGGGCACGCCAGAGATTTACTCCTGGTTGATACAGCCTTACTGAACTCAAGGTCATCTCCATGCCATTATACAGCATTAGAATAGAATTCTAATGGAGGATGAGTGTAATTATTCTATTGCATAAAAATATAGCTTATTGACCGTGATTTTGTTCATTTTAAAATATCTTTATCATGTACGATAATGATCTCAACAAGCAGAAGGGAGAAAAACAAACTGGACTCATAAAAATAATATATGCTTCAGCGCAATTATAATAACTTATTTATAGTGATATTTACAGGGACATTTTGATTTCTCTTTGCTCTATATGTGCTGTTGTTGTACATGGTTGTAATCAATTTTTATAACTTCCTTGAATTGAATTAGTTTGTATGTCTTTCAGTACCTCTTTAAATTCCTCATACTTGTCATTTCTTATGGCTTGATAATATTCAAGTCATTAGTATTACATAGTCATACCCTCATATATAGCAATATAATGTTATTTATAGGAGGAAGCTGCCATTATAAAGTATCTATGAATATTTGCTGTATGAAGTTTTTATTCTTTTTGATTACATCATTTGTCATAGTTCTCTCAGAAGAAGTTAAGTGATTTACAAGTGATTTGGAGCACAGATTCGAAAATATGTCTTCTCACTCACACACTTTCCCCCATATCAGTTTATACCATGGAGCTATGTACAAATAAGACATATATAAGTTATACACAAGATCAATTAGAGATAATCAAACAAGTTACTTATTAAACACCTACTATGTACCATACACTATGCTCATCACTGGGTAAACAAATAGTAAAAAGAAAGAAAATCTTTGCCCTTAGGAGTTTAAAATCTAATAAGGAAGGTAATAAATAAAAGGAAGCTGAGAAGAAGAGAGAAGTGAGAGGAAAAGAAAGGTATCCAGGGTGGGGACATAATGGAGTCCAATCCAAAGGAGTACAGTTGGTTGGAAAAGAAAAATACAGTTAACCTTGGAACCCTCTTCTTTAAAAATTTAATTAATTTATTTCTTTTCAGTTTTCAACAATCATTTCCATAAGTTTTAAATTTTCTCCTCCTCCTTCTCTTCTCCTTCCCCAAGATGGAATGCAATCTTATATGGGATCTGCACATATATACTTATTAAATACATTTTCACATTAGTCATGTTGCACAGAAGAATTAAAATGAATGGGAGAAACCATGAGAAAAAACAAAACAAAACATAACACAAGAGAAAACAGTCTGCTTCATTCTGTGTTCAGATTCCATAGTTCTTTCTCTGAATGTGGATGTCATTTTGCCTCGAGTCCTTTGAGAATGTTTTACACTTGGAACCTCTTTAAATTGAGGCTTTGAGGGGAGTTCTTTCCTCCACTCTCCAGTCCTCCAGTCGGAGAGGAAAAGGGTGCTAGGGATATTGATGAAGTGAGAATATCCAAAGTTAGTTCAATTTCAAAAGATGATGATTTTCCTGATGATGATATTCCTGAGGACATGATGGAGTCTAGTCCAAAAGAATATAGCTAAGTAGGAAATAAAAATCCCTCAACATAAGGAAAAACTATCATTCAGGAAAGAGAAAGGCTTCTTGTAAAAGGTGAAATTTTAACTAGTACTTGATTAATGCTCCACCTTGGTAAAGATTTGGGAGGAAGCCCTTGATCATTTAAAAGGAAGTGAGAAGCACTCTCCCTTTGTCTATACTAACTTTTCCATAGGTATTGCCATTTAGCATGAGACAGTCTGGATCCAGTTTGCCATAGCTGTTCACACACTGAGAATTTTCTGAGCGCCCATGCAGCTATGTGGTTCAATTATATTCCTCATACTTTCCTGTGCAAACTTCACCCCAACATCACTGGGAGAGGAAAGAAAATAAGCATCATATAGCACCTACTAAGTGCCAGGCACTTTACACATATCATCGCATTTTACCTTCACAACAATCCTATGAAGTAGTTACTCTCTCCATTTTGCAGATGAGAAAATTAAGGCAGACAGAAATTAAGTGGTTTAAGAGGTTAAATTAAGCCCAGGTCGTACAAGTACCAAATATTTGAGGTCAAATTTGGACTCAGCGACTTCTGATTCTATCTAGCTCTCTATCCACTGAACTGCCTAGTTCTTATTGTTATAGTTTACCTCTCTATATTCTACTTTTCATAATACAAATGAGACCTCATGAACTTGAGAAGTGGGAGCTTTCAGTAGTGTTCCTATTTCCCCCACCAACAATAAACTGATTCTCCTGCTATCTTAGTAATTTCTCCCTCTTCAAATTATTTTATGATAGTCATTTTTATGTGTTAATAAGAATTTGTTAAGGTCCTACTGTGTGCCAGGCATTATGTTGGAACCCCCCCGTAGGGTGAAATCATCTTCAAGGTAGAAGATGCTTATCAGTTTTTCTTTTTATCTCCTCAGCATAGTAAAATGAATTTTTATAGTAAGTATTTAGAAATGCTTATTGAATTTAATTGCATGTTAACTCAATATTGAATACTGATTTAAACAACACTCAAGAAGAATGCAGCTACTTTCCAAAACAAGCACCATAATATCTGTTACATTAAACTTTAGGCATCTGGCTAGCAAGGCTTCTCTATATCACTGAAAACTTTGAAAATTAGTTTTATAATGTGATATACAAAGCATCCCAAAAGTCTTTGTACTGTTTTAGGCTACTGACACTTAAAACACCGCTAAGACTTTTAGCACACTATATGCTCATATATCAGCTTCAAATACCACTCCTTATCATATATTTCATAAAATAAATGTTACTTTTATCTCAGAAACCATATGAAAGTTTTTATTTTCAAGCATATTTATACCCAGAAAGTATAGTTTCAAACTATTTCTTATGAAGACATTATACTTAGATTCCTTTAAAGAAAAAGGGAAAAAGAGAGGAAGAAGTCATTTTACTTTTCAATTGAATTTTCTGCCTTGATATCCTTCAGCTTGCCTCCAGGAATTTTTTCTTTTGTTATTTGAAGTAAGTTTGATGTTTTAGGTCATTTTATCCTATAGAAAAAAGTGGACAAATGGAGATGATAGTTTTCTAAGGAATTTTTCTAGTTGGAATTCCTGAGGATATTTGCTGATTGAGGCTACTTCTTTGAAGATGACCATTACAACATTGGCAAGCATCTGCTAATTCTTAATTGTTCATACCTCAGAGACTAAGGGGGAAAGTACATTTTGGCAGCCTTTAAATAATGAGCTGTTGAGGCGTTCTGAGGTTTAGGAAAAAGGCATGCAAAAGGAAAACAATCACTATTGCAGTTAGTAAGAGGAACTATCAGGAAAAGCCATAAAACATGTAAAGGTAAGTGTCCTGCAGAGAAGGTAGCATAGCTGTACTTCTGCTGCAGGTTATCATTAAATGATTAAATTAAATTAAATGATTAAATTTAATTATGAAATAACATCTCTCTTAGAAGAGAGAATAAAAATATGGATACAAGAGAAACATAATAAAATTCTCTCTTTTACAGTTTATTAATCAATAAGTTAATAAACATTTATCAAGCACCTACTATGTACCAGGAACTGTGCTAAATCTGAATATACAAATTTTTAAATGAGTAGTCTTTGCCCTCAAGGAACTTACATTTCACTAGTATAGGGATGAAATACACAATCTGGGAACAGACTCCAGGGAAGAGTCTCTCTAAACTATCACAGATATTGTGAGTGGATGCGTAGGGCAGTAGATTGTCATGAAACAGAAAGTAGCAATAGCTATAGAAATATTTACTTGGTTTTTGTTCTCTAAACAAGAGATCAAAAGGGCAGAGGACTACATGGTAGGATGTCAAAATGACCACAATGATAGGCCTTGTATCCTGGTAGATGCTAGAGAGGATGAAGCATGGTTTTAGGGATGTCTTCATATCCATCATCCAAAGAAGCAGCTTCTGCGGAGAGGGGAACAGCCATCCCCACCAACTGTAAACCAAGGCAAACCAGCATAGCTGAAATAGAAAGGCATTCTGAGGAAGAGGCAAGGGGCAACATGTACCAAGTAAACCAAGCTACCACCACTACTTTGACCGTCATCTCCCTTTAGACTCTGATGAAGACAACTCCATATCCTGAACTCGAGTGTTGGAAACAGCAATGGTTCTAGCCCAGTGCTCTCAGCGTTAATCCTGGGATTTAAACCCTATAGATGTTGTCAGTCTGATAATTGCTCCTAGAGGTGCTTCAGCCACAGCTACAAAAAACCCAGAATGGAAAGGTTTTGCCACCAAAGTCCTGAGCATGGTCAAATAGTTCAACATCAGAGACTGATAGAATTCTATCATTGTAAATGATATTAAAGAAGAAGCATTAATATCTGCTTTTTCACTCTATTCTGGGATTATGGAACTTTTCCATCTAAAATAATTTAATCTGAAGTTTATGTCATCTCTCCTACTTGAATGTGAGGTCTTTATGAGCAAGGATTTTCTCACTTTTCTATTTCCATACCCAGAACTAAGCACAGTCCCTTGCACATAGTAAGAAATTAATAAATGTTATTCATACATTTAACTCATTAGGGGGTCTTAGACCAACTATATATAGGGTGCTTGAATAAGGATTAATCCATCCTCTATCCAAGTCCCAAAGGTGAGTAATTGACTGTCCCTGGATGGTAGTGGTGGTTAGCGGTGGGAAGGTTGGTGGCAGTCAGCAAGAGAGATGGCAATATAAACTGAGTGAATTAAGTACCTAATGCATTGGAGAGGTGAAACATTCTCTTTATCAAGAAATATATGTTCTCCATCTGTTCCCAAATGGATAAATTCCAAGAAAATACTAGGGAATAAAAAAGCTCTAAAGATTCAAAGAGGAATCACAACCAAAACAATATGGAATAAAAGATAGAAAAATCATAGCACCAGCTAGCTTTTATTTGATAGATTAGGACTACTCTGCAAATGTAACTTCTATGGTCCTTATGACAAATCTGTGTGATCATCACTGTTATTCCCATTTTTCAAATAAGAAAATTGGAATTTAAAGAGGTTAAATGACTGCCCAGGGTCACATTACCATCACTCAGAGGAGACAGTATTTAGACAAAGGAGACAGAATTTTTACTTGAGTGTTAACTGATCTTTCCATAATTCCACATAAGTGGAAGAAGAGACTTTGAAAGGTTGAAACCATATAATAGATAGGAAGCTCTTTGCATGAGTCTGAGCTTCTAAAAAAGAATTATGCTTTGTGCAAGGATAAATGAGATCTGTAGATGCTACCAAAAATATTACATTTGTTATTAACCTCATGAACAAGAGGTGTCATAGTCAAAAGCTGAGAGCTAAAGAAGTAGCTGTATGTTGGATTTGATAATAAGGAGGTATGCTATCTTTCCAAGTCATAGACTGGATGTGACAATCTCCAGAAACCTGTCAAACCCAAGAACCCCATTTTGATGGTTCATGTGGGAACAAATGACACTTCCAGAAGAAATCTGGGAAGAATTTCTAAGAATTATTACTGTATGGGTAGAAAACTAAAGAACTTGGGGACAAAGACTTCTTTTTTCATGTTACTAATTGGAGATAAGAACCTTAGAAGACATAATAGGGCATAGAAACTTGAAAGTAAAGAAGATGGTGTTAGAGAATGGAATTAGGAACTTGAGGTGACGACATACTTCACAATCATGATGGATCTGGGATACCATTGTTTGCCATTGATGTACATCTACTAGTAAAAACACAATCCATCCATGCTATGTAATTCTCTGAGTTTTATCTCTGGTTTACCATGAATTCTCCATAAGATCCATTTAACATACTGGATGATCTCGGTCTCTGTCTCTTTCCATTATTTTCTCTCTCCTGTCCTCCCTTCCTCTCTCCAACACTTTCTTTTTTAAAAAGTGCTGTACTGATGGCACTCTGCCCCAATATTTAGTACAAGCCTTGGCTCATTGTAAATGCTTTTTAAAATATTTCTTCCATTCATTTAGTCATTCATCATATTGTCCTTTTGTTAATTGTTGTAGTCATTGAGTATATTGTTTTATTGATTATTCTTACTTCATATAAATTCCATGTTTCTCTTAATCTCTCATTTTCACCATTTTTTATGGTACAATAATATTATATTGCACTCATATACTACAGTTTGCTTAGTTATTCCACAATCAATGGGTTCCCCCTTGGGTTCAAGTTCTTTGCAACTACAAAAATTTCTTTTATTAATACTTGGACATTTTTTTCTGTCTTGAATCTCCTTGGAGGTAAATGTCCAAAAGTTCTCCTCTGGTATCTTTTTTCACTTTCTGGCTTTCTTTCAATCCCTGATGCTTAGCAGAGTGCCCAAAGCATAGTAAGCATGTAATAAATGTTTGTTATTGACTAGATGACTCTTTTAGAATCTACCATAAAGGCATAACCTTTATAGCAGATTAGTCCTGCATAAGCACTGCTGTGTCTTGATTAACTCCTCTCGTGACATGAACAGCAGAAATATTACAAAACATGGTACATCAATTTGATTGAAACTTTCATATAAAAATAAAAGAATAATTAAAGTAAAAATATTAGACACATACCTATGCTTATTCATTATTATGAGTTGAAAATACTATTTGAAGTAAGAATTTAAGAGATATAACAGGTATAGGTTGTTTTGTGGTGCTAAACTCTGCCTTTTTGACAGAACATATCTTGAGTATTATGTTCATTTCTGAGTGTTCTGGTTTAGGAAAAGCTTTTATAAACTCAAGAGCACCCAAAGGAGGTCAACCAAGATAGTAAAGGGCCTTGAGTCCATGCCATTTAAGTATCAAGTATAAGAAGTAGTGAAGTTTATCTCGGAGAGGAGAAAACTAAAGGGAATATGATAGTTATCTTCAAGCACTTAAAATATTGTCATGTAGAAAAGAGATTGGACTTAAAGTGTTTTCCAAAAGTCAGATCTCTGAATAATAATTTCAAAGAGGAAAAGTTGGATGATTTCAGAAAAAAAAATTCCTAACTCAGAGCTGTTGCTTAGTGTACTGGGTTTGTCTCATTACACAATTGTTTTGTTCTTATTGGAAATCTTTAAGCAGAAGTCTATTATATGTTATAGATCTTTCTGTGTTGGTATGGGTCTCTCTTCTTATTGATGCAGATGAAGTGTGAAGGGCAGGATGAAGTTGATGACAGCTGAGAGCTTCAGTTATCTGTGAGTCCCCTTTGGGCACTCTCCAAGTGAAAATCTCACTTCAGGTTACCGAAGGAAAAGATTCTGGGAAGATACAAGATGAGCAGGCAGTCTTGATTGTATCCTACCCCTGGCTTGCTCCTTTAGGGACTTTGAAGTGCTTCTGTTTGGGTTAGATCAAGGACCTATGTCTTGGTTGAGCTGAGTTATCTCACTCCCACTTGGAGAGCTCCTTCATTCTGTATTATCTGGCATATACTTTCCTATGTAGACCTTCTCTGATTTCTGTTTTGCTCTGGATAAATGATTTTCTTTGGTATTCTCTATGTGTGTTTATTGTGGAACTGGTTAGGTGGGGAAGGGATCAAACATTCTCTCTCTCTCTCCATATAGATGGATATAGATATAGATGTGTATGTATAAAATCTTGGGAATTACTTTGCTTCCAAATGACAATGTTATCAAAAACTTGATGGAAGTCAATCTTATCCCCTAGACAAGCAATATTTAAGAGAGCAGATAGATATACTTCCAGTCCATTACCCCTTCTCCTGTGGAGAGCAAAATGGTGACCTCTGGCTTCAACCTTCTGCTTCCCCTCCAGGCAGGAATGAAAGTCTTCCTTGGAGAAAGGTGGAAGAAGAAGAGCCTAGATTTTTATTTTAGTTTCTTTTGAGTCATACAAAAAACAGGCCTCTTGCAACATATGGATTCTCACTACACAGGCCAGGCCTTACTCCTCTTCCTTTATATTATCATTCTGTGATCAACTCCTTTCATTCTTTTCTGAACTTCCTCTATTCCTTGATTTATTTTCCTGATTCTAAAATAAAACCCCAATCAAATCTTTACTTTCCATCTTAAGCATTTACAATATATTCAGACTCAGCCCTTCCAGACTTTGAGAAATCATTGGTGGTTTAGCATAATAACTTGCTACTTTAAAATGCTCCCCAGTACCACTATCAAAAACCCCCAGTTAATTTGCTTCTCTATTGATTATTTGAGAGGAAGGTGAACAGCAGCTATGTATATATATATATATATATATATATATATATATATACATAGATAGATAGATAGATAGAGATATAGATAGAGATACATAGATATAGATAGATATAGATATATGTGTGTATATATACATACATTTACACACAAACACATATACATATATAGATGTGTTTGCATGCATACATATACAAGAACATGTATACGTATGAGAGAGACAGCTTTTGGAATTGATCCACATTTTCTTAGGAAGGAGAGGGGTAACTTCACCTTTTATAATTTCCAGCAAAGGACAGATACATTCTTTCTGCAATGGCACACACATGATACCTTATACCCTTGCAATGTAGCTTCAGTGTTCAATACCAGGAAAACTCTATTTCTATTTCTGCTTCTCTGTCTCTGTCTTTCTGTCTCTCTTTTTCTTTCTCTTCACCCTACCCCTTTCCATCATATCATGCTTTCATATATTTCTCAACTATCCCAATTTCAGCTGCCTCTTTCTTATGAGATGGGAAGTGGGGGGGGGGCAGGGCGTGATAGGCCCTCATAGCTCCAAATCACTCACATACACAGAGATTGAGGACTTTGTATGTTCCAAAAGACTTGCTCTCCATTGCCCTACTACTTATAGAAAATCACTTTTTCACTAATAACTAGAAAAATTTAAAGATACTTTGTCATTTTTCTGGTCCATAATTCCTTTGTTTTTCTTTCTGTCTCCTCAAAACAAAGCTTATTATTCAGTATCTAACTACATTACCAGGAAACATATACTTCCACAACTAAGTATAATTTATCTAGTAGACACTTAGTAAGTATTTCTTGACTTCATTTGAAACTATTCAACATTTTCTGAGTGAATAGTTATGATTGTGCTGCACAATATATCCCACCTTCAGAACCAGACATATGCTCAAGAGTAGAACACCACCTACAGAATGTGATCTACGGCACAACAGGAAGATATTTTTTCTATGCAAAAAAAAAAATCCTTCTTGATAGGAAAAAAACCTGCCATAGAACTGGAAATTTTACAATTAGAAATTTGTTATTTAAGGGTGTCCAATTAAAATGGAAATAGTGTCAAGGGGTAACTAAGTTGTTAGCATTTATTAACACTTCAGTATTAATTATTTTGTCTTTAATATTTACAATCTAACAAAGCAAGTCAAGGGCATGGGAAGAAACCAAATCCAGGGAGATGGTATTCATTTTTTGAGGGAAAAAAACAACCAGTCAACACATTGTAACTGACAGTATACGTAAGATTATACATTAATGGACCACCTCAAATCTGCTTACAGGGAAGAGAAGACACCTAATTTTTGAAAAAGTCCTCACTAGTGTCATCAATGTCATTTGTTCTACTAATTGCATATAACTCTAGCAGTTATGGGTTTCATAACATAGATGTGAGTCTTACTCCCTTTCTGATGTAACCCACCATTTGAATGCCACAAAACTGCTTAGAAGACACAAATCAAGAGGAGGCAGAAAATGCCTATTTGCAGAGACTTACTGGTGTAACCTAAGTTCAAGAAAGTTTGTACCTTGATCTGGGACAGAGTACCCAGAGTATTACTTATCCTGATCTTGTGAATGGAGCTTATAGACAGGAGGATGGAAAACAAAGCAAACAGCAGAAAGTAGAAAATCAGATACCACCACAAACGGGAGATTCTAATGAGGGGGCATTGAGAGAGGACAAGAAGATGTGAGTGGCAACAATGGAAAAATCCAGGGCACGGATGCAATTTATGCATGAACTAGATAAATCCTATATGATATATCAAGCTAGAGGCAGAGAGAAAAACAGATAACTTTCCTTTTTCTTTCCTTTTTCTGCAATCTGGAGAGTTGACTTTATCATGGAGTATTTGTTCACTTCAAACCTCTTGCTTCTCTCTGAGTTTGGGAGGCAAACCTTTGAAATATTTTTCTTTCTTAAACTAGCAAATGTGATCAAAGTGTTGATCAACAGAAATCTTAAGGTGTTCTGAAGAATATTGGTTAATGCATACAGATACATATTCAGAGAGGAACAGGATGAATTTCACTTTCTGCTCTCCCCTATGCAGGGAGGGCTTTCCCTACTCTACTTCAATTACTGACCTCCCTGGTACCCTTTAAATTGCACCTAAAATTACATCTTTTACAAGAAACCTTGCCTAGCCCCTTTTAATTCCAGTGCTTTATATACTGTCTATATACACATGTGTGTATGTATATACATATACATGTATGTGTATATATGTATATGTGGTTATATGTACATACATACATATGTGTGTGTTTGTGTATATTTACTTGTATGTTGTTCCCAGTTAGATTGTAAACTCCTTGAAGATAAGGACTATGTTTTGCTTCCTTTTGAATCCCTGGCATTTAGCACAGTGACTGGCACTATTCTTAATAGATATTGATTGTATGATTAGAGATGGTGGGGCAGAAGGACAGACCTGTAGAAGTTCCCAACCATAGCCCATGAAATACCTTTTAAAATGACTCTAAACAAATGATAGAACATCAGAAGCCACAAAAGGACAGAGTGAAAGAGATTTCCAGCCCAAAGCAGCCTTGAAAGTTGACAGGAAAGGTCTCTTGTACTTAGAATGGAACACAGCCTGGCCATGGCTGTGCCACGTGGCAGAGACAGGACCAGAGCAGACTGCAAGCTTCAGAGAGCCACCAGCAGCAGCAGTTGCCAGATTGCTTAACTCAAATTCCAAACACAGCTTCAAAGGTCAGTGTGAAAGCTCTTTCACCTGAGTGAGAAGGAAACTCAGTCTGGTCCTGCCAGCAGCAGCATCCATTTTTTGGAGCCATTGGCTTAAAGATCCTTGAGGAACTGAGCAACTTATCTGAATCTCTGCCCTGAGTGGCAGTCTTGGGGTGAGGAGGAGCACTGGCTTGTGGAGGTTCTGGAGGCTCTGGAGAGGGAATCCTACATGCAGATCCTGGGCAGAAGAGTACTTGTGGTTGCTCCCAGACCAGAATGCAGGCCAGGAGAGGAGTAAACTCCTCTCCCTTGACTGTGCCAACTTGGAGGAACTGAGAACTTACAAGTCTACAGAGTAAACTCTCATCTTGACAAAGGACTCAAAAGTCAAGTAACTGGCTAGGAAAATAGCCAAAAAGGAAAAAATAAGACTATAGAAGTTTACTTTCTTGGTATTCCTCTGATGGTATGCATATGCATACCATCAGAGGAAGACCTAAAAGTCAAGTCTTCTGCATCCAAAATATCCAAAATAAATATGCAATGGTCTTAGGCCATGGAAGAGCTCAAAAAGGATTTTGAAAATCAAGTAAGAGAGGTGGAGGGAAAATTGGGAAGAGGAATGAGAGCAATGCAAAAAAATCAAGAAAAGCGAGCAGCTTGCTAAAGGAGACCCCCCAAAATGCTGAAGAAAATAGCAACTTTAAAATAAATTGGCAAAGGAGGTCCAAAAAGGCAATGAGGAGAAGAACACTTTAAAAAGCAGAATTAGCAAAATGGAAAAGGAAGTTCAAAAGTTCACTGAAGGAAATAGTTCTTTAAAAATTAGAATGGAGGAGATGGAAGTTAATGACTTTATGAGAGACCAAGAAATTACAAAACATAACCAAAAGAATGAAAAAATAGAGGATAATGTGAAATATCTCATTGGAGAAACAACTGACCTGGAAAATAGATCCAAAAGAGACATGATGGAACCACTTGAAAGCCATGATGAATAAAAGAACCTAGACATTATCTTTCATGAAATTATGAAGGAAAGCTGTCCTGATATTCTAGAATCAGGGGGTAAGATAAATATTGAAAGAATCCACCAATCACCTACTGAAAGAGATCTGAAAAGAAAAACTCCTAGGAATGTTGTAGCCAAATTTCAGAGCTCCCAGGTGAAGGAGAAAATATTGCAAGAGGCTAGAAAGAAACAATTCAAGTGTTGTGGAAATACAATAAGGATAACACAAGGTCTAGCAATTTCTATATTAAGGGATCACAGGGCTTAGGATATGATATTCCATAAGTCAAAGGAACTAGGATTAAAACAAAGAATCACCTAGCCAACAAAAGAGTATAATACTTCAAGGGAAAAAATAGTCATTCAATGAAATAGAGGATTTTCAAGCATTCTTGATGAAAAGACCAGAGCTGAATAGAAAATTGAACTTTCAAACACAAGAATAAAGAGAAGCATAAAAAGGTAAACAAGAAAGTAAAATCATGAGGGACTTACTAAAATTGAACTTTTTACATTCTTACATGGAAAGATAATGTTTGTAACTCTTGAAACTCTTCTCAGTATTTGAGTAGTTGGAGTGATTATGTACACATATATAGACATAGAGCACAGGGTGAGTTGAATAGGAATTGTTTTTGCATGCAACTGGGAAATAAGAAATTCAGGTAATGGGTTATAGAAACCTATTTTGCCCTACAAGAAAAGAGAGAGGATGAGGTAATGAAAGGGAAGGTTGTGATAGAAGGGAGGGCAGATTGAGGGAAAGGGTAATCAGAATGCCCAGTGTTTTGGAGTGGAGGGGAGGGGAGAGATGGAAAGAAAATTTGGAACTCCAAACTTTGTGGAAATGAATATTGAAAACTAAAAATAAATAAACATAAAAAATTTAAAGTTAAATTTTAAAAAGATTTTGCATACTAACTAGTGCCAAGGATCAATCAGGAAGACTGAAATCATTCAGTACTAGGAAACCTGTCAGCAAAATATACGACCTTAATAATAAAACAATGAAAATTACATGATTCTTTAATTTGAAGAACTCTGAGAATCTTTATGCAAGAATATTTTTATGAATTAATGTAGCAAGAAGTAAAATGAAATGAAATGAAACAATGTGTACAATGACCATGATAACAAAATACAATCATATCTTCACATTACTGATTGTAAGGCCATCTCCACTTCACTGGGGCAGGTTGTGTCCTTGGACTGGGGAGGAACTGTATGACATAGTATTTTGAGACTAGGGAGAAATGTGATTTTTAAAGAGAAATGTGACTTTTAGCACATGCATCCAAGCACCCCATGAGTAATGCTGGTTCCAAGTGTATGCACAGTTTTACAGCCCTAATTTCTTCATCTGAAAAGTACCTGTTCATATCCTTTTATCAATTGGAGAATGAATTGTATTCTTATAAGCTTGACTCTGTTCTCCATACATTTTAGAAATGAGGCCTTTATCAGAGACACTAGCTATAAAACTTGTTTCCCAGCTTTCTGCTTTCCTTCAAATTTGGTTTTGTTGGTGGAAAAACTTTTCAATTTAATGTAATCAAAATCATCCATTTTGCATGTCATAATGTTCTCAATCTCTTGCTTGATCATAAATTCCTCTGTTCTCCACAAATTTGAGATGTAAACTATTCCTTAGTTTCCTAATTTGCTTGTAGTACCAGCCTATATATAGATCATCCCCATTTTGACTTTATCATGGCATATTGTTTAAGATGTTGATTTAAGCCTAGTTTATGCCATATCATTTTTCAGTTTTCCCGGAAGTTTTTGTTAAACAGTGAGTTTTCATCCCAGAACCTGGAGTCTTTTGTTTTATCAGACAGTGGATAAATATAGTCACTGACTACCATGTCTTGTGTATTTAACCTGTTGCACTGATCTGTCACTCCATTTCTTAGTCCATATCAAGTAGTTTTGATGATTGCTGCTTCATAATACAATTTAAGTTGTGTTATGGCTAGGCCACCAGCCTTTGCATTTCTTTTTATTAATTCCCTCGATATTCTAGACCTTTGGTTCTTCCTGATGACCTTCTTGTTATTTTTCTAGCTCTGTAAAATAAAAATAGTTTGATTGGTATGGCACTGAATAAGTAAATTAATTTAGGTAGAATTATCATTTTTATTTTATTAGCTTGGCCTATCCACAAGCAATTGGTGTTTTTCCAATTATTTAGATCTGACTTTATTTGTGTGAAGATTGTTTTGTAATTGTGTTCATGTAGTTCCTGGCTTCATCATAGCAGATAGAATCCCAAATATTTTATACTGTCTACAGTTACTTTAAATGGAATTTCTCTTTCTGTCCTTTGCTGCTGGACTTTATTGGTTGTATAAAGACAAGCTGATAATTTATGCAGTTTTATTTTGTATCTTGCAATTTGGCTAAAGTTATTTATTAATTCAAATAGTTTTTTACTCGATTCTGCAGGATTATCTAGTTATATCATCATATCACCTGCAAAGAGTGATAGCTTTGTTTTTTCTTCGTTTATTCTTATTCCTTTAATTTTGTTTCTTCTTTAATTAGGCTAAAATATCTAGTACAATATTGAATAACAGTGGGAATAATGGACATCCTTGTTCTACCACTGATCTTACTGGAAATAGTTCTGCCTTATTCCCAAATGCTTACTGATGGTTTTAGATAGATGCTATTTATCATTTCAAGGATGACTCCGTTTATTCCTATGACGTCAAGTATTTTTCATAGTAATGGGTGTTGTGTTTTGTCAAAAGTTTTTTTTTACATATATTAAGAAAATTGCATGATTTCTTAGTTATTTTTATTGATATGATCAATTATGCTGACATTTTTCCTCATATTGAACAAGTTCCTGCATTCCTGGTATAAATTGTGCCTGGGCATAGCATATTATCCTTATGATAAATTCCTTTAATCTTTTGGCTAATTTTATTTAAAATTTTCATCTATATGCATTAGGGAAATTGGTCTATAATTTTCTTTATCTGCCATGGCTCTTCCTGGGTTAGATATCAGCATCATATTCATGTCATAAGAATTTGGTAGGATTCTTTTGCCTATTTTCCTAAACAGTTTGTGTAATATTGAAAATAATTGTTCTTTCAATATAATAGAAGTTACTTGTAAATCCATCTGGCCCTGGAGATTTTTTTTCTTAAGGAGTTCATTGATTTCTTGTTCAACTTCTTTTTTTCTGAAATGGGGTTATGTAAATAGTTTTTTCTTCTGTTAATATAGGCAATTTATATTTTTGTAAATATTCATCCATTTCACTTAGATGGTTAGATTTATTGGCATAAAGTTGGGCTAAATAGCCCTTAATTGTTGCTTTAATTTCCTCCTCATTTGGGGGTGACTTCACCATTTTCATTTTTTATATGGGTAATTTGTTTTCTTCCTTTTTTTAAATCAAAATAGCCAAAGGTTTAATTATTTTTTTCATAGAATTAGCTCTTAGTTTTGTTTATTAGTTCAGAGATTTTCTTAATTAGAGTTCTGTTAATCTTTCCTCTAGTTTTCCTCTAATTTCCTCTGGTATTCAATTGGGGATTTTTTATGTGCTTTTTTTATAGATATTTTAGTTGCATGCCCAGTTCATTGATCTTCTCTTTCTTTGTTTTATTCATGCTTTGCCAACATCCCACAAGTTTTGGTACATTGTCTTAATATTTTCTTTCTTTTAGACAGTTTTTATTATTTGTTGTTTGACCCACTCAGTCCTTAGGATTTGATTATTTGGCTTCCAATTAATTTTAGTGTATCTGTCCATGACCATTTATTACAGGTAATGTTTGTTACATCATAATCTGAAAATGATGCACTCAATATTTCTGCCTTTCTGTGTTGGATTGTGAAGTTTTTATGCCCTGATACACAGTCAATTTTTGGGTAGGTGCCATTTACCACTGAGAAAAAGACATACTCCTTTCCATCCCTGTTCAATTTTCTCCAGAGGTCTACCATATCTAACTTCCTAAGATTATATTCACCTCCTTAATTTATTCTTGCTTGTTTTGTGATTAGAGTTATCTAGTTCAGAGATAGGGACATTAAGGTCTTCTACTAATATACTTATCTATTTCTTCCTCTAACTCACTTAACTTCTCCCCTGAGAAATTGGATTCTACATCACTTGGTACATATATGTTTAGTACTGATATTACTTCATTGTCTGTGGTGCCCTTTAGCAGTCTGTATAGTTTCCACCTTTCTCTCTTTCAGTTAGATCTATTTTGGGTTTTGCTTTGCCTGAGATCAGGATTGCTATCCCTCTACTTTTTTTTATTAACTTCAGCTAAAGCATGATATATTCTGCTCCAGCCTTTTAACTTTATTCTATGTGTATTGCTCTATTTCAGATATGTTTCTTGTAGACAACATATTGTAGAATTTTGGTTTTTAATCCACTCTGCTGTATACTTCCTTTTGATGGAAGTGTTCAACCCTTTCACATTCATCATTACTAATTATGTCTTTCTTTCCATCCTATTTTTTCCTGTCTGTGTTTTTTTCTCTCTTTTCTTCTTTTTCCTGCTCATCTGTGTTTTGCTTCTGACCACCACCTTCCTCACTCCGCTCTTCCTCCTATAATCCCCCTCTTCATTCCCCTACTACTTCTTCCTTCCCTTTTGCTCTTCTTTCTATCAATTCACTCCCTGTTCTTCCCCTGTATTTCCTATCAGACAAGATAGATTTCTCTATCTAACTGGTCTGTGTGACATTCCCTCTTTGTGTCAAACCAGATGAGAGTAAGGTTCAAACAATATTCATCTCACTCCCTTCTTTACCTCTACTGTAACAGGTCTTTGTGCCATTTAATGTAATGTAATTTACCCTTTTCTGCCTATCCCCTTCCTCTACACCCAGTACAATCTTAATCTCAACCTTTAATTTTTTTAAAATCATCACATCAAATTCAATTTAAATCTATATACTCTGTCTATGTATGTCCCATTCTTAATGTCATAATAAAATGCAGTTCCCAAGAGTTACAAGTATCATATTCCAGTGTAGGAATGTAAACAGTTTAACCTTACTGAACAAAATATTTTTTTCTTTCTTATTTACTTTCTTATGCTTTTCTTTTTTTAATAGAATTATTTTATTTGTTTTCAGTGTTCTACAATCATTGCCATATATCTTAGATCTTTTTCCATTCCCTCCCCCTTATTCCTCCCTCCTTCCCTGAGACAGCACACAATCTTATATAAGTTCAACACATACATTCCTACTAAATCCATATTGCATAGAAGAATTAGAATGAATGGAGGAAAACATAAAACAAAATATAACATAATACAAAAAAAGTGTCTCTTTCTGTCTGCGATCCAATTCCATAACTTTTTCTCTGGATGTGGAAGGTGTTTTGCTTCAAGAGTCCATTGGAAATTTTTTAAGTCCATGCATTTCAATGAAATACTAAGTCTACCAGAAAAATTCTTTGTACACTATGGTTGTTGATATGTACAAAGATCTCCAGGTTCTGCTCCTTTCACTCAGCATCAGTTCATATAAGTCTTTTCAGGCTTCTCTGAAGTCTTCCTTTAATCATTTCTCATAGCATAGCAGCACCCCATTACAGTCATATACCACAACTTTTTCAGTCATTCCCCATTTGATGGGCACTACCTTCATTTCCAATTTTTGGTCACAACAAAGAGAGCTGCTATAAATATTTTTGTACATGTGGGACCCTTTCCCATCTCTATGATCTCTTTGGGATAGAATACCAGGAGCGATATTGCTAGGTCAAAGGATTGCACGTTTTTGGGCATAGTTCCAAATTGCTCTCCAGAATGCTTGGATCAGTTCACATCTCCAGCTCCAACATTTACCATCTTCCTGTTTTGTCACGTTACCCAATCTGATAGGTGTGATGTGGTACCTCAGAGTTGTTTTCATTTGCATCTCTCTAACCAATAGTGATTTAGAGGATTTTTTCATATGATTATAGATAGTTTTAATTTCTTCCTCTGAAAATTCCCTGTTCATATTCTTTGATCATTTATCAATTAGGAAAGGACTTGTATTCTTGTACATTTGACTCAATTCTCTATGTATTTTAGAAGTGAGGCCTTTATCACAGACATTAAGTGCAAAAATTCCTTCCCAGTTTTCTGCTTCCCTCTTAATTTTGGTTGCACTGGGTTTGTTTGTGCAAAAACTTTTCAATTTAATGTATTCAAAATTATCCATCTTACACTTCATAATGCTTTCTATCTCTTCTTTAGTGAAAAATTCTTCCCTTCTCCATATGATAAATAGACTATTCCTTGCTCCACCAATTTGTCCATAGTATCAACCTTTATATCTAGACCGTATACCCATTTGGATTTTATTCTTGTGTATGGTGTCAGGCATTGATCTATGCCTAGTTTCCACCACTTTTATCCAGTTTTCCCAGTAATTTTTGTC
>CM053771.1:391812167-391951431 GCA_028658325.1 Potorous gilbertii
CCTGATGGTAAGCAGTTTTCTACCTCATCAAAGAGGAAGTGCAGAATCATTTGTTCACCAAGAAAATAACCTTCTACGGTCTTAGTTTTTTTCCCTTTTCTGGGCATTTTCTCAGCCAGTTACTTGGCTTCTGAGAGTCCTCTCCACCGTTGGCCTAGGTCCGCCCAACTAGTGCTTGGGGTCTGAGATTCAAATGCTGCTCCCCAGCCTCAGGGCTTTTGGTGGCAGACCTGGCTGCTATTCAATGGGAGCTTAATTTCTGGTGTTCAGGTGGGGGCAGGGCTGCCTCCCAGGCTCAGTTCCCTCAGGGGGTTTATGCAGAGACCTTTTGTAATGGAGCTGCTGCTGAGCTCCTGCCTACTCTGGGAGCCTCTGGCCACCCACTGCCTCTGCTGCTGCCTCCCGAAGGGGCCCATGTTATAGAGACACCTCATTTCCCTCTCAGCCCGTCCAGATGTCTCTCTCACTGACCTGTGCGTCTGTGGGTGGAGGGACCTTCGCAGCCGCTGGAGATTCTGTCCCTGAAGCCTGCTCGGACCTGCTCGCTCCTCTCAGTGCCACGAGGCCAGGGCAGGGCAGGGCTCCGCTCCTGTCCAGTGCGTGATGGACCTTTGGGATCATTTTTTCAGGGCTCTCTGGAACGGAAACCTCCTTCACTGTGTTGCTGTGTGGCTTCCACTGTTCCAGAATTTGTTGGGAGTTCTATTTAGAGGAAATCCATGGGCTGTGGCTTCAGAGCTAGCATATGTGAGTCTTTCTACTCCACCATCTTGGCTCCGCCCCCGTCGGTCACTTTTTGATGAGACAATTCATCTTTTCTTCCATTTTTCAGTTGTGTGACTTTGTATTATTATTTCTTGATGTCTCATAATGTCATTAGGTTCCACTTTCTTAGTTCTAATTTTTGAGTAATTATTTTCTTCAGTGAGCTTTTGTATCTCCTTTTCCTTTAGGTCAATTCTGCTTTTTAAAAGAGTTCTTGAAGAGTATTTTGGTAAGGTGACAGAGTAGGTCAGAAAATTTCTTGCTATCAAGATTTTCCCTCACAAAAGAGTTAAAATAGCACCTTAGAGCAAAGTGTGGGTGGAGATGAATAAGAATAGGGGCATAACAGGGGTCTTCCTGGAATAATTTGAGGGAGATGGAAGATGGGAAGAAAAATTTCAGGATGAGGTTTGGTTCCTATGAAGAGTAAACACCTCCAGGTTAGGTTCCATTTTAACAGTAAGTGGCAAACCCTAGGATTACTTGATGTTTGAGGGTTTGTCAGTCCCTGCAATAAGAACTTTTACCCCCAGATAATGGAGAGAGTTGGGTATTTGAGCCCAAGAACCTCTGCTGATATGGAACGTCAGACCCACCTGTGCTGTGAAAAGCTGCAGGGTAAGAAGGAACCAGCACATACCCAGTAAATGCAGAAGCAGTGGGGCAGAAAGCTTCTGGCTGCAGGCACTTACAGGAGGTTGGAAGTTTGGCTTTGGTTCCAAGCTAAAGGGGAGAATTGAAGATCTGGAGCAAAAGGCACCATTTACCACACCCTAGGGATAGAGGGGATTACAAAAATTAAGCTATTACCACAAAAAATAAATGCACAGACAAAGGAGAAAGAATCCAACAATACAAAGCTATTATGAGACTAGGTAGAGATGACCAGGATTCCTTTTTAGAGGAGGATATTAAAGTAAAAAAACCCAATGTAACAGAAGTCCTGAACCCACTGCTAATAAAGGATATTCCCTGCATTCTTTTTCTGAGCTGTTGTCCAACTCCCTTACCATGCATGAATTGAGGACTCTGATGAACTCCTTCCAAGGCCTCATGCTGACATCTCAGTCTATGATGTCCCTGAAACAGATGTTTCCTTAAGTTGTCCTAAGCAATAAAATTGTTTCACTCCTCTTTGGTTGGTTTTACTGTCCCAGAATTTGATTTGAGGTGATATTGTAATGTTGTCTGGAGAGGAATTTGGGAGAGTTTAAGTGAGTCCCTACCTTTAATCTGCCATCCTGGCTCTACCTCTCTAATAATGTCATTTCAAACCAAGGAGAAATTAAAAGGAAGTTTCATTTTCATCTATGTCATAAACACATCATTCCATAACCCTTGTGTGGTCTGACAAAGGAGACAAGAATTCCAAAGAACCCTCTGCCAATGCAATTATTCTGTAGATATCTATCTACTCTCTTTTTCATATATGTCTTCAAAAATCAACCAAGACTAATCCAAAACAAGGTAATCACATGATTAATTAGGGTCTCATTACTGAATATCATATATATATATATATATGTGTGTATATATATATATATATACATATATATATTCAGATTATCAGCTATTTCTTAGAACTTAAATTGAAAAGAAAATCAACCAAAGCAGAGATACTGGTGAGAATAAGACTTAAAACAAGCATAAATCAAGGTCCACATACAAGTTAATAGGGGCTGTTAAGATTGTGTCCCTTCCCTCAGAGGGAGGAAATGGGACAGGTAGCCAGAAATAATTAGAATGAGTGATGAGTCCACATGCTAAGTTTCTGGTGCTTAAAATTCTACATAACTCTTATATGACCTACTCATGATTGGTGTATTCAAAGATATATGGAGATTGATTAGGGAACTGTAAATTAGGGAATTGTAAAGGGCTCAAATTCTTTTGTCTAAATTAGTAGAAAACTGAAAAGCTCTTTACGATTTCAGGTGACTTGAAGTCCATCAATTGCATTAATATATTTCTGGGTTGCAGTTTCATTCGTGTCTTCATTTCTCAGAACCAAACCAAGGCAGCATGAATCAATGTGTCTTTTTATAGCCTTTGTGTGCATATGAGAGTGAGAGTGGGTATAGAGGGCTTGTATACTATTAAATTATGTATTAGGTCAAAACTGGATGTGACTGTCCCTTAAGATCAGAATCAGATTATCACATATACAAAATAGAATTTTTGCTACTTATAGGTTTTTCAGGAGAGGTATGAGGGTGGCTTGGGAGGGAAAAGAGAGGGAAGGAAGAAGAAAAAAAGGAAGAAAGAGGAGGAAAGAGAGGAAAGAATGCAAGGAGGGAAAGGAGTGATGGAAGAAGGAATAGAAGAGAGGAAGGAAATAAAAGAAAGAAAGAAGAGGAAGACAAGAAAAGAAAATGGAGAAGGGAGGAGAGGAAAGGGGAAGTAAGAAGAGGAAAATAGATGGGTAAAGAGAGAAGGGCTAACTCAATCTGCTTATCTAATGCTTCCCCACTCCTGCTCCCCAGAAGTCTCCAAGTGTCAGTGTTAGGGCACATTCAGCAACAGCTTTTAAATGATAAAAGAGGTTCCTTGATCAGAACAGCCTAACATGTGTCGGAGATAGTAGAGGGCAGTAAAGAGAGCAAGCTGTGTTAGTGGGAGGCAGAAATGACCAGTAAGAAAAATCACAGACAATATCATCATCATCATTACAGCTATAATTTATATAGTATTTTCTGATTTGCAAAGTCCTTTAAAATATTATTTCATTTGACCTTCATAATAACTTGGAAAAAAAATTGGTGCTATTATTCTCATTTTATGGATAAAGAAACTGAGGCAAACAGAAATCAAGTGACTTTCTCAGGATTACATGGTTATTAAGCATCTGAGGTTAGATTTGAATTCAGTTCTACATGATTCCAGGACCAGCATTCCATCCACTATATAGCCTAGTTTTGCAAATAGATAACATTTGCATGATTGTAGCACCAATGCAATATTCACAGTTTCTGCAGCAGTCATGAACTTCCTGGTGCAAGTCTGAATTCCAAAATACAAAGACTTTGCACGTAGAAGACAGAATGAAAACATTTATTCAGATACCAGAAAGCCAAATCCATTGTAGTAACAAAAATCTATGCAGAATAACAATGCATAGAACACCATCCTCAAGCCTTCCCCCTGCTAGGCTTTCTACAAACCAGCTCCATTAAACAAATCACAAACAAGCCCTTTCACTTACACTAGCCAGATGTCTGCATCCTTCCTAGCTCTGACTGCTCTCAAGACTAACTTCCTCTCAGCTCTGCTCTAGCTCTGCCTCTTTCTGTTCCATCCATTCATCAACCTTCTCCCACCACAGGCTCCATGGGATCCAGGCAGGTCACATGGGTATGTTAATGAATGGGAAAGATTTCCCATTTAAATTGCCATTACAATGATATGTTGTAGAATACAAAGCACTTTACTCAAAATAAATCTGTGAAGTAGAAGTACAGAAATACTTTTAGAATAATCAGACATCTCTTCAAATAGTTAAGCCAAGAACAGTCCATTAAAAATTTGAAAGCTGATTGACAGTGTTTTACCTCTAGAAAATACTTACATAACATAAATATTATCACTTTTATTTTCTGATTTTTCTCATTTTGGAGGAGTAGGGGGGAGAGATGTAGTCCAGGTACAAACTGACTTGTGATGAATAACTATCAACTATTTCCTTGAATAATCTACACTGGTCACTAAGCTCAATCTCCTCAAGGATTAACACTTTTGTAATTTCTGGTGGCAATGATCTTGTCCTAAATTTTTGTGATAAACTTCACCATTTCTACAAACAGATTCTCATGGTTCAGTCACTTTTTTCTGCTTCTTTGTTAACACATTTTTGTTTGAGTTCATGTGGATGTTGCTGCCTGTGGAAGGCCTCTTGATGGCATTCTTGTTTATTGGGGATTATTCAGGTACTTTCTAGAAGAAAACCACTTTCAATCACATTTGAAATTTTTAATAGTTTGTTGTTGGCTTGACTACATGAAGAGATGTCTGTTATTCTAAAACCATTTCTCTAAATTTTTTATATATTTTTTTATTTACTCCATTAATCTTATCAGTTTTTTCCTCCTTTTTGTTATGTTAATATTTTTATAGCTGCCTGGGGAGACAGGGTCTAAGTTTTTGCTAAGATATTTCTAAAAATCTGTTATAATGCATTTTTACAATCTTGGAAGTATACAATTAAGACTTTAGTTCCTTAGGCATTGTTTACTTTAAATGTCTTCTTTCTATATAGCTTGAATTTGTGGATACCTTCAAGTATCTTATTTATATTATTCAGTCACAAACTTCTCTTTGATGTTTTCATGTTCAATTTGTCTTGCTTGGAAAAGAACAAGGTATTTATAATGCCTTCAGATATTGGTTCAATATGACCTTTAGATTCAATATCAAAGTTTTTATTTTCCTTTTTTTCTTGCCACGCATTAAGAACTTTGCTTCTATCAAGTCAAAATGACATTTTAACTTCATTAGAGAAGAATTCTTTGAGATGAAAGAGTTGTTTTTCTTTTTTATTGTTTTTTTTTAAATAAAGTTTATCATTGTCTTGACTGTTACGTCACCTACATTTCTCTCTGGATCTTTCTGCATCTGTTTACCAAAGCACCATCCAATGTAACAAAGAATGTGATTTGAAAATGATAAAGCTTGCTGCCACCCATGTACATGAAATGCTTAATAAGTTTATTTAGTTTAATTCCAGAATCTAGAATTCAGACTTAATTCAGTTTAGGAGAGACAATAATGAATTTAAGGATAGGCAGAATCAGAGTGAATATACTGTCTCTGAAAAATACCACATCTTAAATCAATTGTTTTTGACAATATTGCGTAGGTGATATGTTTTATAGGGAATAGTTTTGCCTATGAAAGAAATCAAATCCTCTTAACATTTTCTATGTAATAGCATCTATTTTATGTATTTGCAAGACACAAATAAGTAATGAGTGGAAAACAAGCCCAAAAGAAGTGTAAATATTAAGGTATTCTGAGACAGTTTAATAATTACCAAATTGAAAAGTTGTTGGGTACACACTTAAGTTTTTTGGCATCATATTTATTTTTCTTCAACCAATATATTGTTTTCTTGTATTTATAGAATTTTCCTAGGCATATAAATTGTTAATGATTTGTAAAGATGCATAAAACTTAATTGTCCTATATTTGGAATTGCTTGCTAGTATTCTCATCTTTTAGTAATAGACAGATTATGCTTTTATTTTAAGGTAAGATCTGGTTTGCATCTGAAAGGAATGTGGTAAAATGTTTTCCTAGTTATTATTGAATAATTTGTGAACTGATTCAACCCTTCTGCAGAGCAATTTGGAATTCTACCGAAAGGCATATATAACCATGCCCACCCTTTGATCTAGTAATACCACTACTAAGTCTGTATCCCAAAAGAGATATAGAGGGAAAGGAAAAAGCACATCTATGAAAAAATATAAAATATTAATAGCATCTCTTTTCTGGAAGCAAAGAACTAGACATTGAGGGGATGCCCATCAATTGGGGTATGGCTGAAAAAGTGTGATATATGATTGTGATGGAATATTACTGTGCTATAAGCAATGATCAACAAGATGCTCTCAGAAAAACCTGGAAAGATTTACATGAGCTGATGAAAAATGAAATGTACTATGTACAAAGTAACAGCCACATTGTAAAATGATCAGTTGTGAATCATTTAGCTATCCTCATCAATTCAATGATCCAAGATAACTGTGATGGACATGATGAAAAATGCTATTCATTCCCAGAGAAAGAAATGATGGTGTCTGAATATTAATTGAAGCATACTTTTTAAAACTTTTTTTCTTGACTTTTTTTTGGCCTATGTTTTCTTTCACAACATGACTATTACATAAATGTTTTGCATGACTACACATATATAATCTATATCAAATTGCTTGCCTTTGAAATGGGGGTAGGGGGTGAGAAGGGGAAAGGAGAGAAATTGGAACTCAAAGTTTTAAAAACAAATGTTAAAATTACTTTAACAAGTAACTGAGGAAAAATAAAATACTAAATAAATTTTAAAAATTAAAATTTGGCAAATGGAAGCAAATGACTCGAATATTAAGAAACAACAAAACTTAATTAAAGAACAAAAAATACAGAAGAAAATGTAAACTATTTCATCAGGAAAAAACTGACCTGGAAAAAAAATGGTCAAGGAGAGATAATTTAAGAATTACTGAACTATCTAAAAGCTGTGATAAAACAAAACAAAACAAAAAAAAACCTTAGATATCATTTTTCAAGAAGTTAAGAAATTCAAGTAATAAAGGAAAATTGCCCCAATATCTGAGATCCAGAAGGTAAAGTAGAAATGAAAATAAGCCATGAATTGTCTCTTGAAAAAGATCCCAAAATGAAAATTATCAGGAAAATTATAAAGTATTACAAATAGCCAGAAAGAAACCACGCAAATATCATGTAGTCATAAGATTCAACAGGTGAAGGACTTGGAATACAATTTTATTTAAGGCAAAGAAATTAGTATTACAACAAAGAATAATCTACCCAATAAAACTGAGGAAAGGAAAGGGAAAGCAAAAAATCCAACCACACAAGTTACCAGTATCAAAAATGAAAAGAGTGAATTCACCACCAATTAAGAAGAAATTAAAACAACTAGGAGCTATTTTATCGAATTATATGTGAATAAAACTGACAAACTAAGTGAAACAGATTAATATTCACAATATAAGTAGTATAATATAAAATATAAATTTTCAAGTTTAACAGAAAAGAAAACAGAATATTTAAATTACCTTAGTTTAGAAAAGGAAAATAAGAGATGCAGCCAAGATGGCAGATTAAAGGCAGGCATTCACCTGAGCTCTCTAAAATCCTTCTCCAAATAACTCTAAAATAACACCTCAACCTGAATTCTAGCACAGCAAAACCAACAGAAGTACAGGGATGAAACAACTTTGCCACCCAAGTCAAATTAGGAGGGTCACAGCAAAGGTCTATATCACCAGGGCAGTGATTGGGCCAGAGTACAGGTCACATGTTCCAGTAAGCCATCAGCAGGCCTTGGGGGTACATCAGTCAGCAGTGGTGGCTTCCAGAGCACCCAGCCCATAAACAGCAACAGCATCAAAAGGAAATTACAAGAAACCTTTTGTTGGCACTGGATGTAGGATTCTGTTTCATTGTCCATATGTGGTTCTATGTCACAGTACCAGAATAAGGAGGAGCACTAGAAGGAGTATGGATCTTGGTCACAATTCCAGGGAGGAAAAGAGTACTTGGAGTCAGTCATAGATCAGAGCACAGGTCAGGAGAACAATGACCACATCTTTTGTTAGATCATTCCATCTTTAAAGAACTGAAAACTTACAGAGCCCCAGGACTATCACTGAAAACAGCAGTATGAAAAACCTAAAGCTTGGGACAGTAACACCTTACAATTCAGGAGTAGAGTCCAGCAATAACATAAAGTCATAAGTTTATAAATAGCTTGGGGTAGGGAGAAACAAATAAAATAAATGTTTAAGCCTAGGGAAAAAAATGACAAGTTTAGCCTGAGAATTAAAATAAAAAAATTGACTAGGAAAGTGAGCAAATAACAACAAAAGACCCTGACCATAGAAAATTACTATGTTAATGGGGAAGACCAGAACACAAACTTAGAAGGCAACAAAGCCAAAACAGCTACATCTAAAGCTCCATAGAAAAATGTGAACTGATCACAACTCACACACCCCCTGCCCAGAAAAAAAGAATTCACAGAAGAGCTTATAAAGGATTTTAAAAATCAAATTAAAGAGGTGGAGGAAAAATTGAAAAAAGAAAGAAGAGTGATGCAAGAAGATTATGAAAAGAGAATCAAGAGGTTGGTGAAGGGGGTACAAAAAATACTGAAGAAAATAACACCATAAAAAACAGAATTGGCTTAATGGCAAAAGAGGCACCAAAAACTCCTTGAAGATAGAAACTCTTATGAAGCAAAGTTGACCAAATGGAAAAAGAGGTACAAAAGCTCACTGAAGAAAATAATTACTTAAAAATTAGAACTGGGCAAGTGGAAGCAAATTACTACATGAGATATCAAGAAACAACAAACAAATTAAAAGAATGAAAAAATAAATCAAAGATCAAAGTGAATTTAAAAAAAGAAATTGAATAAGCCATCAAGGAGCTCCCTAAGGAAAAAAAATCCCCAGGATTAGATGAATTCACAAGTATATTCTACCTAATAGTTAAATAACAATCCCAATAAATTATATGAAAAAAACAGGTAAAGAAAGAGTCTTACAAACTTCCTTCTATAATAGAAGTAGGGTTTTGATAATTAAACCAGAAGATCAAAAACAAATAAAAAAAATCTAATGAATATTGGTGCAAAATTTTTAAGTAAATACTGTCAAGGAGATTAAAGCATTGTATCATAAAAAACAAATATTATGACCAGGTGGGATTTATATTAGGAATACAAGACTGGTTCAGTCTTAAGCAAACTATAAGCAAAGTTGAGCAGATCAATAGCAAAAATCATATGAATATCTCAATATATGCATAGCACAATATTCTCTTTTACCTATAAAAAATGCTAGAAAGCACAGGAATAAAAGTAGCTTTTCTTAAAATTATAAGTAATATCTATCTAAAGCCAAAAATAAGCATTATCTGTAGTGGGGATAAACTAGAAGTCTCCCCAATAAAGGACAAAGGAAGGATATCTACTATTAGCATCAGTATACAATATCATGTTAGAAATGCTAGCCACAATAGTCAGTCAAGAAACAGAAATTCAAGATATAAGAAAAGGAAACAAAATTATCACTCTTTACAAATGATATGTCTGCAACTTAGGGAATCCTAGAGTATCAAGTTGAAACAATCAACAGCTTTAGTACAGTTTCAGAATATAAAATAAACCCACATAAATCAAAAGCATTTCTATATTTTACCAACAAAAACAGAAAGAGATAAAAGATAAATTCCATTTAAAATAACTACGAGCAATATACAGTAGCTGGAGTTTACTTGACAAGAGAAACTGAGGAACTATATGAACACAATTACAAAACACTTTTTAGACAAAGACAGATCTAAATAATTGTAGTAATAATAGTTGTACATTGGTAAATTGAGCCAATACAATAAAAGCAACAATTCTATCTAAATTAATTTACTTATTCAGTGTGATATCAATCAAATTATCAAAGAAATATTTTCTAAATGTAGAAAAACTATATAGCAATATTGACCTGAAAGAAAAAAGGTAAAAAATATCAAAGAAATCAATGAAAAATGTGAAGTAAGATTGCCTTGGAGTATCAGATTTCAAACTATATTAAAAAGTGGTAATCATGAAAACAATCTGATACTGCTAAGAAATAGAGTGGTTTATTTGTGAAATAGATTAGGTACACAATACACAATAGTAGACTGTAGTAATCTAGTGTTTGATAAACCCAGAGATACAAGTTTTTCAGGTGAGAACTCACCATTTAACAAAAATTGTGGGAAAAAATGGAAAGCAATTTGACAGTAACTAGGTAAAGATTAGCATCTTACACCATATGCCAAAATAAGGTCAAAATGGATTTAGTCAGAAACAGTGATACATCATATGTAAATTAAGGTAGAATTACCTTCTTAATCTCTAGGTAAGAGAAGAATTAATGACCAACCAAGAGACAGAGACGATCAAGGGATGGAAAATGAATAATTTTGATTGTTTGACATTTAAAAGGTTTTGCACATACAAAACTAATGCAGTCAAAATTAGAAGAAAAACAAGAATGGGGGGTTAGAGAAAATTACTGTGATAAAGGTCTCATTTCTCAAATATATAGGAAACTGAGCCAAATTTATAAAAATAAGAGTCATTTTACAATTTTAAAGGATATGAATAGGTAATTTTCAGAAGAAAAAATTAAAGGTATCAATAGTCACAGAAAATGTCTTTAATCACTATTTTTAGAGGAATGCAAACTAAAATAACTGAGGAAGCAATTTACATCTGCCATATTTGCTAACATGGAAGAAAAGAAAAATGACAAATGCTGGAGAGGATGTGGAAAAATAGATACACTAATGCACTACTTGTGGAGTTGTGAAATGGTCTAACCATTCTGGAGACCAATTCTGAAAAATACCCAGGGGATTATAAATACATATCTTTTCACCCAGCAATACCACTACTAGGTCTATATCCTAAACAGATCATAAAAAAGGGAAAAGGATCTATTTGTGCATAAATATTTATAGTAACTTTTTTGTGATGGCAAAATATTGGAAGTTAATGGAATATTCATTAATTGGGGAATGCTTGAACAATTTGTGGCATATGATTGTGTTAGAATACTATTGTGCTATAAGAAATGACAAAGGAATGGGCAAAGAAGAAACAAAACATCACTGTTTGCAGATGATATGATGGTATACTAAGAGAATCCTAGAGAATCAAAAAAGCTATTTGAAATAATAAATAACTTTAGTAAAGTTGCAGGATAAAAAAAATAAACCCATACAAATCATGGGCATTTTCTTATATTACTAACAAAGTCTAAAAGTAAAAGATAGAAAGAGACATTCCATTTAAACTTACAGTAGATACTATAACATATTTGGGAGTCTATTGTCAAGACAAACCCAGGAACTATATGAACACAATTACAAAACACTTTTCACACAAATACAGTCAGATGTAAATAATTGGAAAAACATCAATTATTTATGGGTATACCAAGCTAATATAACAAAAATGACAATTCTACTTAAATTAGTTTACTTATTCAGTGTCATACCAAAATACAAAACAATCATTTTATAGAGCTAGAAAAAATAATAACAAAATTAATCTGGAAGAACAAAGTCCAAAATATCAATGAAATTAATGAAAAGAAATGTAAACAAAGGTGGTGTAGGCATATCAAATCTTAAAGTGTATTTATGACAAAGCAGCAAGCATCAAAACTATTGATATTGACTAAGAAATAGAGTGATGGATCAATACAACAGGTTAAGTACCCAAGACAAAAGTCAATGAATGCTTCTGGGATAAAAACTCACTATTTAGCAAAAGGAATTGCTAGGAAAACTGAAAAATCAGTTTGGCAGAAACTAGGCAATCTCTATTTCTCTGGCTCATGGCTTATAAACATCTCCACCATGCTTGCACAGCATTATATAATGATAAATAATACAACCATTTGTGCCTAAAATTAAGTGAGATATAATGGTGAGATAATGTAAACTTGTGATGCTATTGCTGGTAATATGCCAATTTATCAGTTGTCCTATAAAGCAGGTGGGCACTGGTCAGTAAGTGGGCAACCCTTAAGGTTGAATAAACAAGTTGAGTTCTGTGTGTGCATTGATTGGCCCCCATAAAGACTTTGGGGGATTCTATGTTTGCCTCAACCAATTCCTATCAAGGTTTGAGGGGACTGAGAGGAGTAGGGCGGTACACAAGCTGTGCCTGTCTTGATTGACCTCACTGAGATGTAGGGGTAGTTCTGTCCCTCCCCACCTCCATCCCACCCCTTCTTTTTATTGGCTCCTGCAAGAAGGTTGATTAGGGAGATTAGGGAATGTTGTAGGAGTGTATGCTCCAATTATCAGCAACTCCCTTTGAGAAGACTAGACTAGAATAAAATAGTATTAACCCCTCTGAAGCTGTCTTCTTGTCCTTTCTGTCTGACCAAATCAAGAGTGAACCTGTACTAGCCACCTTCCTGTGTCTTACCTGTCTTACATGACTTAATTGATTAAAACAATTTAGATGACTAATTTCCAGTTAATTCTCCAAAAGTCATCTCATCAGTCATAGAGACAGGATAATAAACTCACAAAAGCATGATATTCTCATCTATTTGTTTAAAGGAAAAGGCACACTATTAGTTTTCCATTTGAATAATGTAAAAACATAAAAAGAGATTATGATTATTGTGTGAATGGTAAACTGAATAAAATGGCTAAGTTGTTTTTCTGTTCTGTAATCAAAAGTGTCTCATTTGCAGTAGATGATGGATAATTTTAAAGGTTTTATCAAAGAAGTTTCCACATTGGTTAAGATAAAAATCTAAACACTCATTATGATTGTGGAGTACAAATAATGAAAGTTCATACATTTGGAATTTTAGCAGAAAATGTACAAAAGAAATATAACATGCCAAGTTTAAAAACAAATCTGTCCACATTATCTTCAACAGCATCTGTAACCTGGAAAGAGTAAGGAATGGTCCAAAACTAAAAAATGAAAGATGGAAAATATTATCAAGTGTTTCCCCTTATAACATAAAAGGGCTATAATCTGCTTTGATTTTGGACTCCCACGACCAGATAACTATATCTAATAGAAATGATTTCAAGGACTTATGGTAGCAGTGGGGTAGCACATGACAAGTGACATGCTAAAGCCTTTTCTTAAATTTTATATTTTAGCTCATTGGAACTGACATCATTTTTCTTAGGGGGTTTTAATAATTCTAGCTCTGGTGCTGACATGGCAGAGTTTCTCAAAGATCTTGTTTCACATTCTTCATGAATTTAACTGTGATATCTATGAAAATTTATGAGATTAGAGAAAATACTGGTCACGGTAACATACTCTCTGTTCTACAGGCACCCAGGTGTTCATTATTTTGCCACGTGGAGTAACTACAAGGGCACCTCAGTCTTTCTTGTGATCAACTGAATTGTGAGATGTTAGTATTTACAAATAACTGAAAGAACCACTGGAGAACTGAAGAGTTAAGCAAATGGTATCATAGAATTTTAGATAGGAAGGAAACTTAAACATCCTTATCTCCTACAGGAAATATTGTATTCTAAAATGAGCATAGGATTTGGATTGGAGACTAGGGTTCAGATCCAAAGCTTCAGTACTTATTGATTGTGTAACCATGGGCAATTCACTTTGTTACCACGAGCCTGAGCTGACTCATTTGTGAAACAGGAGCACTTATACCACTTACTTCACAGAGTTATGAGAAAAGCACTTTGTAAATCTTCAAGGGCTTTATGATCATAAGCTATAAGTCTATTCTAATATTTTTTGTTTATCACAGGGCAGCTAGATGGTGCAGTATATAGACGACCAGACCTGAAGTGAGAAGACTCATCTTCATGAGTTCAAATCTGGCCTCAGCTACTCTCTAGTTTCATGACCCTAGGCAAGTCACTTAACCCTGTTTGCCTCAGTTTCCTCAAATGTAAAATAATCTGGGGAAGGAAACAGTAAACCACTCCACTATCTTTACCAAGAAAACCCCAAAAGGCATCATGAAGAGTCAAAGATGACTGAAAAATGATTGAGCAACAAGAAAATCTGGCACCGTGAATAAAGGACTAGAGTTTAGGACAGAAAGACTTGGCTTTCAATTCTGAGTCTTTCAATACTAGTTGTGTGACCATGAGTAAAGTCACGAAACCTCCCTGAGTCTCAGCTTCCTCATCTGTAAATGGTTATAGTTATACCGACAGCAAAGGATTTGCTGTGTCACAAATGAGACCATTTATATAAACTATGTTACAAATTTTAAAGCTTTAATAGCTTAAAACTGAACCAAGATTTTGGAGGCACCTTTTATATCACTGCAATTATTACTATGAGTTCTGTCCACTAATTCCATAGGAATAAGGAAATTCATAATTAATAAATGAACAATATGGATTTATTAAGTTCTTACAATGTACTGCATTGAAGATGAGAAAAAAGGTGGCATCCTCTGCTTTCAAGTAACCCACATGCTAATTTGGGAGACAACCCATAGTAGAGGACTCACGTATAAAGAAGATGGCAAGATCTAGGGATCCTTAGTTGCATCAGTAGATCAGATGACAGTGACTAAGTATGTGGGGAGAGGATTATAAGTTAGAACAGATGACTTGACTATAAAGACTACAGGATATCCTCTATACACTGCTTTCAAATCTCCATATATAAATATTTCCTTTTTTCCCTCATTTTTCTTCATCTTCTTTATGGCACTCAAGAAGAAAATAAAGGAGCACATAATTCATTTACTTAATACATTTACACTGCTTTTTATTGTTACATTTTCATATGCTTAAATTACAGTATCCTCTCATTACATGTATCATGCTTGTTTCCTCTCACACTACCTACTACAATTTCTTGTACATAGTAGGTACTCAGCAAACACTTGAATGAATTGAAAAAAAATCAATCTTCAATTTGGGACTCCTTACTATTGATTGGATAGTGAAGCTGGATTGCCATGGATTTCACACACATGCATGCAGACATACATGTACACATTCCTGAAACTCACCATCAGTTCAATAATACTTCCAAACACTCTGCTATCCTTGAGGAAAAGTGCAAAGTAATTGTCACATGATGTTTTCTGGCAATATTATTGTTTTGTCTTTACCTTTCCATCCTCTAATCAACAAATTCTATCTCTTCCTAAAGAATCACATATACTTAGAGAGCACTCACAGAGATGTCTTTATAATAATTATAAGACAAATGAAATATATTCCAATGCAACCAAATGGTTCAGAATCTTCACTGTACTTATAACTGCCTCCACAGTCCCTTGTATGACAGGAAATCCAAGATAGAACAAGATGAACCAAATACACACTTTTCAGTCATTGCTGTTTCTACGTATAATGCTATGAACCTAGCCTAAGTCAGTAGTAAAGAATTAGAAACAATATTTATGGATATGAAAGTTGAAATTTATCATGATGGTTTATTATTTAATTTAACAGGTATCTGTTAGCTGCTTACTCCATTTCGGGTACGTTTCTAGGCACTAAGTATACAATGATAAAAGTGACATATCCCTACTCTCAAAAAAAATGATATGGATATAACTTGCACACAGACAAGTATGATAAAAAGTTAGTTGTCATGGGAATGACAGAAAACTACAGAAAAATTAGATACATTTGAGAAGGGGGAGAATATTTTCATCTAAGTGGAGTTGGGGAAAGCTGCACAGAAAAGATGATACTTGAGCAGAGCTTTGAAAGAAAACAAAGATTTTGAAGGGCAAGGATGACGAAGGAAATATTTCAGATGTGGGAGATGGTTTAGACAAATGCAGAGAGACTGCAATGGCAGTCAAATTAGGATCTTTTGCTGTTTTTGTTTTACTAAAAGTGTCTCTGATTGAATAATGTGATTGGGGAGGATCTTTCCCACCCATTGATGGCCCTGCCCATTGTGGGAAGCTTGATTAGGGGAGTTGTTTTGTAGGAGGGTCCCAAGTACCTTTTGTTTTTTCTATTGAGGCACTGGGTCAGACAGTTATGCCCTCTGACTCTAAAAAGTGTATAAATACTTGGAGTATGAGGTTTTACTTTGGAGGCTT
The DNA here is from genome assembly GCA_028658325.1 of Potorous gilbertii. Lineage (NCBI taxonomy): Eukaryota > Metazoa > Chordata > Mammalia > Diprotodontia > Potoroidae > Potorous > Potorous gilbertii. Next base: position 391,828,265 of record CM053771.1, read on the forward strand.
ACTTTTTGGAATAAATTCTGTGTGCCAGATGAGACTATGGGAAGCTGCTAAAGAAGCCCCCATCTTTAAAAACCCATATGTTGGTGCTTCCCTCGCTGGCAAAGATGTATGTGTGTTAGTGGTCAGGCAGTTTGGAAGCACTGTCTGTTGACTGTTGATTTCTCTGAAAGTTTGACTGATTTTCTCAGATACCTGTGCTTGATTAAAGTGATTGTTAACCCCTCCAAAGCTACCTTTCCTTTTATGAATACAGATCTAAGAACCTATGATAGCCTGTTTTTCTATGTATGTTGGGGTGCTTGCTAACACAGTGACACAACATACTATTGTCAAGATTGGGTGTCCAAATGACCTAGAACACAAAATGCCTATTTATTGGATTCAATTCAATAAATATTTAAGTATCTACTATGTCACAGGCACTGTGCCAAGTGCTAAAGAGACAAATAAGAAGGGAGTCTCTGCTCTCAAGAAGTTTACAATCTAATGGGGCAAGACAACACACAAAAGGAAGCCACAAATGGGAAACAAAGGGTACCCAGCTGGTCCCCTAGGTTTCAACCCAAGCAGTGGAACAGATAGAAAGTGGGATGGAGCTAGTGCTCTGTCCTACAGCCCTCCAATCAGAAGAGAGAGGACTGAGAATGTTGGGCAAGTGTGGTATATTTAGAGATGAGTCAAACGGCAAGATGAGATTTCAACTGGTTTGGTGGAGTTCAAACTAAGCAAAGCTATATATGGGAGTGATCTGGAAAGCGCAGATCTCTGCCCTCTATAAAGGAAAGCTTTGGAGTAAAGGAGTTTTTATTTTACCTTAGAAAAATTAGAGGGCTAATTTATCCAGTAATTGGCATGAGCAGGTCCACCCTTTGGGGAAATTGTTTTGGTTGCCATATGAAGGATGAGTTGGAGAAAGGAGAGACTGATGGCAAGAAGATCAGTGGGAAAGTTATTCGAAAAATGCAGTTGAATGGTGATGACAGCCTGAGCTAGGAGTGGTGGCCATGTGGGGAATAGATAAAAGAAAGATGTTATGGAGGTAAAATCAACAGGATTTGACAATAGATTGGATAGGGGAAGAGAGACAAGTCAAAAATGACTCCAGGATTTGAGCCTGGTTGACCAGGTGGATGACGGTACCATTAACAGAAATAGGGGAGTTGGGAGAAGTGTTGATTTTGGGAGGGAAACGAAGCATCGAATCTGAGATATATTTACTGTGAGGCATGACTAGAATATCCAGAAATGCCCAGAGTAAGTCATAGGATCACAAAACCATAGTGTCTCAGAATTAGGAGAAATTACAACTGCCATCCAGTTCAACTGTTTCTGAATTAGAATCCCTTAAATAATTATCTCTAATAAGGAGAAAGCCACTATCTTCAGAGGCAACAGATTCTACTTCTGGGTGGCTCTATTTGTTAGGAAGTCTTTTTTTATATGCAACTGAAATATATATCTTTGTAACTTTAGCACACTAATCTGTAGTTTAGGGTCAATTAGAAGAAGTTTATTTAGCCTTGTTGTATGTTTGTCCATCATTTTCGAAGAGGACCGTGACATCAAGATGATGACATGACTTGCAGGTGACTTTGATTTGAGTGAGGAAGGGCTGTGCAAGGTCACCAGCTCACTTTCTTCTCCTGAGCCATCTAATCCACTTTCTGGTTAAATGCATAAAGACTGACCCCCCTCAAAAACTCCACTTCTATAGGCAAAGTTGAAATTCCTAAGATCTTTCCTTCTTGGTTCCCCTCCCCTGGATACAATGTAGCTAATCAATATCATTCCCAAAAAGTGGGAGTAGGAACTACATGCAATAATCTGTATGTGGTTTGATCAGGCTAAAATAAACTAGACTTATGACTGTCTTAGTCCTAGATACCATATCTTAATAGCCTAAGGTCACATTGGTTGATTTTGGCTATTCTATCACACTACTGCATCATTTTTAATTAAAATGTTGACAACTTTTAGATAAACTGCCATGTAGTTTTCCTTCTTCTTTCGGGAAGCTGACTTTTTTTTAATTCAAGTAAAAGTATCTACATTTACCTATATTAATTTTCATATTAGATCAAATCAATGTTCAACTAGGTCAAGATCTTTTTGGATCTTGACTCTTTCCTCTAATTTGTTATCTATAATTTCCTAGCTTTGTGTCATTTGATAATTGATAGACATGTCATCTATTAGGTATATCAAATTACTGAGAACACTAAAGCTAAATGCAAATCTCTGGGGACTTCCTTTAAAGTTTGTATTAAATAATAATTAATAATTTGGATTTAGCCATTCAACCCCTCAAGAACAAATATTACATATAGTGAAGAAAAGTTAAAGAACTTTCAAATAACATCAAAGGTAAAGCAAAGATAGCCATTATTACAAGTAATAGTTAATATGGTGCTGAAAATAGAAATAAGACAAAAAACACATCAAGGGAATAAGCACAGGCAAAGAGAATAAAATTATCAAGGTTTTACAGCTGATGTGATGACATACTTAGAAAATCAACTAAAAATAAATGTTTTTTTCAAAGTTGCAGAATATATATCTACATGTCATCAGCATTCTTAGAAATAAACAGCAAAATTCAACAAGAATATCTAGAAAAAGAAGTCTCATTCAAAATAATTATAGAAGCTAGGAAATACTTAAGAGTGTGTCTTCTAGTGGAAGGACTATATGTATCCAATAGTTAAAATCATCTTTGCAGAAATGAACACAGAGCTAAATATTTGGAGAGATCAATCATTTGTGATTAGGCTGTACCAATAGAGCAAAAAGAACAAGACTAACCAAATTAATTACTTGTTCAGTGCTATACCTATCCAATTCCCAAAAGAAAATTTTATAGCATTAGAAAAGCTAATAATGAAATCCATGTGGAAGAACAAAAGATCAAGAATTTCAAGGAAGATAGAAGATATATTAATAGCTGATTTCATCCCACATGACAAAAAGTTGATGATAGAATTAGATGGCAATACAACAGAAATAGGGTTTAAACCAACACCTCATACCATGTAACAAGGTTAGTTCCAAATCACTATATAATCTATATATAAAAGGCAAAATTACAAATAAATTAGAGGACAAAGAAGAAATTACCTTTTGGGACTATGGATAGGGTGAAGGGTACGTAGCCAAATAAATGTTAGCATGGATTACATAAGATAAAATGAACAATTTTGATGATATAAAATTAAAAGATTTTTGTTCTGCTCAGCATCTGACTGGCTAGAGCCCACTTGAACATGTCTGATTGGTTAAAACTCTATAATATATATTCATTGTTTCTAATTAAAGACTCTTGATTAATCAAAGGCAAGATTCAATCAGAGGCACTTGATTTTCTGAAACAAAAACAGCTTTGCTTGCCATTACAAATGTGTATAACCTTTGACCCAATCATGCCTCTATTAGACCCATACCTCAAGGAAATCAAAGAAATAAGAAAACTATCTATCTGTACAAAAGTACTTGTAGCAATTCCTTTCATATTAACCTAAAATTAGGAATTATGTCCGCATTTGGGGGAATGACTAAACAAATTATGACATGTGAATTAATGGATTATTATTTTGCCAGAAGAAAAGATAAAATGGACAACTTCAGAGGAAACAGAAAAGAACTTTCGAAAGTGATGCTGAGTTAAGTGAGTAGAACTAGGCAAATAATTTAAACTGATAATACTATAGATAAAAATAAACCATGAAGTAAAAGGAGTGAAAATAAAACACAGTAATCACCTCCTGGAAGAGAGGTGATCAACTTGAAATGCCAAGAGAGACATGTGTTCTTGTACATTACCAATATGGAAATTTGTTTAGTGAACTATGTAGAAAAGAATTTAGATGTTTGTTGTTCAGGGGGGTTTTTGTTATTCTTTTTGTTTTGTTTTGTTTAATAATGTGTTCAATGAGAGTAAGGAATATAGCGGAAGGAACAGAGTAATTTTTAAAATATTTACTAATTGAAAAATAAAAATAACAAATTATTGATAAAGAAACAAAGTATATAGGAAGGATATAAAAATATATAATGTGTTTTCTAACTAAACTTGTATGCAAATGAAATACTATTTCTATTTCCAATTTTGAAAACAAACTATAAAAAAGAAAGAGAAAGAAGGAAAGAATCCCTATGATCTATCCTTCTATTTAACTGCAACTTACTTTTGTCTTCTGTTATATTAATTATAAGAATATCATTATTAATGTAGCTCAGTTTCTAGACAAAGATGTCTCATTTTGAGTATCAACAATTCATCTCATCCTTATATGTAATCTAAACCAGTGGTGTCCAACTCAAATAGATAGAGGGCCAACAACCATGCATAAAGGTTCTTGTTCTACTATATTGTTTTATTTATTTTGCTAAATATTTTCCAAATACATTTTAATCTGATTCTGGGTGATTGTCCTCAGCAATTCCCTGGCTTGTGTTTAATATCTCTGGTAAACAATGTGTTATTTTTAGTATACTCTGCCTTCTTTTCTGTCATCACCTCTGTCATAGTATAAGTGGAACATCTGTTCAAAACTGAAATCCATTTCTTCTCTCTGGTTCATTGGTGGTCCTAACCATACAGTCCATCACCTAGTAACCAAATTCCTAATGATGAGCATCTTTCTACTTAGCAAGATTGTTCCTAATTAACGGAGATAAAAAACTTTTTTGACCCTGCAATTTCCTGACTATCCCTTCTTTCTAGAATTAGAATATACATCATCCCACTCCCACCTTCAAAAGAAGATACATTCAGGAAGATCCATCTGAAGGTCTATATGCATATGTTTTCATTTATCTTGTATCATATAAAATGTTAATAGAAATAAAACATTACATAAACTAGAGGGGTTTTTTTCATCAATTTTGAGTTTTCCCCGAAAACTGAGGTTTACTACAGACCAAGAGGATGGAATCTAAAATATCTTCAGATGTAACTTCAGATAAAGGCAGACACTCCTAAAAAATGATGAAAGAAAAGTACATTTAAAACATTATAGCAGAAATGCCAGAGGGCAACCTATACATTAGTCAAAGGTACTTCTGTTCTTCCCAGTCAAATACAATGGCTAGATTATGAATTGAAAATAATTGAGAAAAATAATTGAGAAAAACATCAGACCCTTGAATACTTAAACCTGTATGTGTGTATGTATGTGTGTATCTGACCATATAGTGATACATATGCATAAATAAAAATGTGTGTATATGCATGTGCATATATAAAGTGCCTAAAATGGGGATTTAGTCAAGAAGATAAACTACTTACTGAGCCACATGAAAATACTTCAAGTCATAAGAAATAATCCTATTTTACTGTCTACTCTAGGAATATCTTCTATCCTATTACTAACTAGCCTTCTGCATACAGAAGGCATATAGTACCAAAAATAAATGGAAAACATTCATTTTTTTTAACTTGAAAGGAATGATGGTTATATTAATTATTTTTCTGAAGGCTTGATATAATTAGCAAAATTTAAAACAGAGCCAATATTGAGGTAACATCTGCAAGAACAACCAGCAGAAGGAAATTATCTATAAGAAGCAGGATGGTTTATTAAAAGCAAATCATACCAGACCATTTTGATAACTTTCCTAATAGAATTACAAAATTAGTCAGTGAAAAGAGCAACAACAGCAAAAATTAGGTTTCAAGGGGATTCACTAAAGCATTTGTGCTATCTCATTTATTTTACTCATGACTATGTCTCTACATAGGGTGTTAGGTAGGGAAAAGGTATCTTTTTCAAGAGATAGGATTTGATTCTGATGACACCAACTGTACAGTATGCAATATAACCACATAGTTATACAGGGCAACTAGGTGGCACAATGTACAAAGTTCCTGGCCTGAAGTCAAGAAGACAACTTCCTCAGTTCAAACGTGGCTTAAGACACTTACTAGGTGTGTGACCCTGGGCAAATCACTTAACCTGTTTGTCTCAGTTTCCTCATCTGTAAAATGAGCTGTAGAAGGAAATGTCAAACCACTCCAGTATCTTTGTCAAGAAAACTCCAAATGGGGTCATGAAGAGTCAGACATGACTGAAACAACTGATTTGCAAAGTACTAACTATGAATATTAATCAACAGGAACGGGACTTAGGGAAAGGCCAAGAAACTTTTGAACCAGGGAGGAAATTGATATGCATATGGAAGGAAGAACCAAATAAAAAACAAAGCTGAATACAATTCTAAAATTCACAGAGAAAATAAAAATTATAAGACTATTTCAGTATTATGATTTAGCTCTAACACTTGGCAGCCAGGGAGAGGGGGCAGGAAATCTTGGGTTGGTACTAGGGTTGACCACTTTGCTCCAATCTACCTTCCCAACCCAATTTCACATTGCTCCCCTTTAAATATTCTACATTCTAGCTATTGTTGTACAATGTATGGGTTTCAAAGTGTACTTGGTTTAAGGTTTTTGGAAAAAGAAAGAAAGGAAAGAAGAAGGAAAGAAAGAAAGAAAGAAAGAAAGAAAGAAAAAGGAAGGAAAGAAGGAAGGAAAGAAAGAGAGAGAAGGAAAGAAAGAAAGAAAGAGGAAGGAAGGAAGGAAAGAAAGAGAGAGAGAAGAAGGAAAGAAAGAAAGAAAGGAAGGAAGGAAGGAAAGAAAGAAAGATGAAAAGTAATCTAGCCAGTAAACCCAAAGTTAACTGGGCATCCTCTGACCATCCAAATTTACCCTCCTTTGGAGAGGAGAAGGAAGGCGGGTGGGGAACAGAGGGGAGCTGGGTCCCCATTGAGGCAGCTTGGTCTACTCACAGGTTGTATTCATCCATTTTCAAAGGAGACCATGACATCAGAGAAATGATGACATGACTTATATTTGACTTTGTTTTGAAAGAGGAAGGGTTGTGCAAGGTCACCAGCTTTGCTTTCCCCTCCTGAGCCATCTGAATCCAGTGACCAGATATTCATCAGGATGACTGGAGATGACCCAGGATGCAATGGGAGACCTTGGCCTTTTTTCAGGACCCTCCTGGCTTCAGAGTGATTATCAGTAGTAACGGTTGCTCTTTCCTTCCCAGCTGGATTTTCTTACTTTTTTGTTTTGCTCATTAAAAGGGCCTATTCATTGAATGGCCTTAACTCACAAGTGAGAACCTGAATAAGCAAGAGTCTCCCAGTGCATCCTAGGTCATCTCCAGTCACCCTGATAAATATCTGGTCACTGGATCCAGATGGCTCTGGAGAGAAGTGAGTCTGGTGACCTGCACAGTCCTCCCTCACTCAAAACAAAGTCAAGTGCACGTCATGTCATTTCTCTGATGGCATGGTCTTCTTTGAAAATGAAGGGTGAACACAGACAGACAGATTCCAGCTAAACCAGTAGCTATTCCCCAAATTTGAAATACTACTTCAGTTTCATTATATCAAGCTGTCCTCAATGACTGAAATGCTAATCCTTTTCATCTTCATCTTTCAGTATCCTTTACTTTATTAAAGGTTCAACTTCTTTTGAGAAACTTGACATGATTTTTCCCTAGTTAAAAGCACTTTTTTCCACCCCAAATTTTCTTGAAGCATTTTCTGTCTCTACTTTGCTCTCATCAATTTCTACCTTAGATTATTTTTGTTTGTAATATCTGTCCCAATAGAAAGTAAGGTACTTGAAAGATAGGACTGTCTTTTTTTTTAATAATCTTCATAGCCTGCAGCTTAAGTGTTACATAAATATGGTTTGTTGTTGTTTATTGACTTGAATAGGGAACTTGGGATTAATGTTCCTGTCCTTTGGCAGCTAGGAATAAATTATTAGACAGTTCTGTAAGAAAAATATTTTCTTGCATAGTTCAGAACTAAAGAAATGATATCCAAATGAATTAGAATGTGGTTAAGTGTACCAAAAGTGTCAGTGTTAGAAGTAATATTGATCATGCTTCCAGGGAAGTGAGAAGTGTCTGTAAGTTTCTTGGCTAAAATGAGATGCCTCCATTAAGAATTTTTAGAAATTCAGGATTCAAGATTAAGCTAAATCCATAAGTAATTGAGAAGCAGGTTTCTTGTACCATCTATCCTGCCTAAAAACTTTGTGTCGTCACAGGGTGGTAAAAGGAGGAGGAAGAAGAATTATGATTATAGTGATAAAATAACTAGCATTTTTAATGAGTTTTAAGTTTTTCAAGAATTTCACACATATTTCGTTTGATTTCTTTTCAGATTTCTGTACCCAAGAAGTGATCAACAATATAAAAAAATCTATAACTACAAATGTTTTGGGAAAGTTCAATTAAGAAATGAAGCAGAAGAGAAGAATAACTGAAAGATTAAGGTGAAAACTCAAAGCCCAAATAGACTAATAATCTCCTTAAAAAAGGATAAGTACAAAAGAGAAAGATCATGCCTTGAAAGATATGCTAATATGAAGAAAACTTGTGAAAACTTGGCTAATTGGATATAAATTTCTCCTTTTAATTCAGGGTTAAAACCTTTAATTGAACATTACATAAAAAGCTTTAGCTTAATGTGCTTAAGAATACTGAGATCAATCAATATTAATACATGAAATACTAGGCCTATTTGACTGTCCTCAAGTGACCCTACTAAAACTTTCTGAACATCCTAAGACAAAAATAATCTCTTTTCTTTTGAACTGCATCTATCTAAAAATTTTAAGATAATTAGTGTTAAAGTAAAACCTGAACAGGAAAGAAATAAAGGCAATAGAGAGCAAAATGTGAGAAGATAGAGGAAGTAACAAAACCAATATTCATCTCCCAGGATAGACTGGATGTTTCAAAGGAAACGATATTCAGAGAATTTTAGCAAGGCTCTTTTATTAGATAACTGTCTCTTCTTTGCTCTCTACTGCAGTTTGCACTGTTATTTAAGGAGATACTCAGCTTGACCTAGTATCCTCTTTAGGGAGAGACTTACTCCAGTGGTGCAGGAACAACCTTTTATCATCCATGCGATTCTCATATGTGTATTTCCATAAATCCTCCATAAAAGAGTTATACAATTCACTCAAAACCATCCCTCAGTGCTTTTAAAGATACTTTTGATAAAAATTACACTGTCAATATGTCACCTGTGTGTCTAGGTATGCTACAATCCAGACATGCAGACCTAATTGAACACTCCCATCTTTCAACTCAATGCCTTTACGATGGCTATCACCCATGCCTATAATTCTCTCTTTCCTAACTTCTGTGTCTTAAGATTCAGCTTGAATATCACCTTCTATGGGAGAGCATTCCCAGCACCTTCAGTACTGGAGATTTTTTCCTTCTTAAATTACCTTAAATATATTCTGCCTGTTTCCAGTTTTTTAAGTATCTCCGCCATTAAAATGTAAGCTGCTTGAGGTCAAGGATCATTTTCACCTTTCTTTGTATCTCCAGCCTAAGCATTGACTCTGGCAAAAACAAAATGGATGAAAAAAGGCAGTGTTTGATAAACCCAAAGATCCAAGCTTTGGGAGCAAGTACTCAGTATTTGACAAAACTTATTAGGAAAAGTAGAAATCAGTTTGGCAGAAACTAGGCATAGATCAACATCTTATATACCAAAAAAAATAAAACAAGGTCAAAATAGCTAAAGGATGTAGATATAAAAGGTGATAAGTACATTAAAGAAGTGTGGAAAATTTACCTGTCAAATCCATGGATAAGAAAAGAGTTTATGGCTAAATTCAAGAAGAGAGGATCATGGAAAGTAAAATTTATGATTTTGATTACATGAAATTAAAAAGGTCCTGCAAAAACAAAACCAATGCAGCCAAAATCAGAATTAGAAGGAAAGGGGGAAGATATTTTACAGAAAGTTTCTCTGTTAAAGGCTTCATTTCTCAAATATATAGGTAACTGTGCCAAATTTTCAAAAACTGAACCATTCTTCTTATTGATAGTCAAAAACTATGAATAGGCAACTTTCAGAAGAAAATTCAAAGCTATCACTAGATACATGAAGAAAATGCTCTAAAAATGTCATCACTATTTATTAGAAAGATGCAAATTAAAATCATTCTAAAGTACCACTAATCTATCAGATTAGCTCACATGACAGACAATGAAAATGATAAATGCTGGAGGTGATGTGGAAACACTAATGTATTATTAGTGGAGTTGTGATCCATTCTGAAGAAGAATTTGGAACTATTCTCAAAGAGCAATAAAGCTGTGCATACCCTTGGACCTGGCAATACCACTACAAGGTCTGTATCCCAAAGATATCAAAGAAAAGGGAAATGGATATATTTGTTCCAAAATATTTATAGAAGTTATCTTTGTGGTGGCAAAGAATTGGAAACTGGGGAAAGGCTGAACTTGCGGCATATGACTGTATTAGAATATTATTGTGCTATAAGAAATGACAATAAGGATGGTTTGAAAAAAATAAAAGATAAGAATTGCTGCAAAATGAAGTGAGAAGAAACAGGATAAAATTGTGTACAGTAACAATAGTATTGTAAGGCTGATCAGCTGTAAAAGACTTAGTTACTCTAATTAAGATCATGATCCAAGTCACTTCCAAAAGACCCGTGATGAAAAATGCTATCCCAGCATGAGAGAGAACTTATGAATCCTTAGTACAGATTAAATCATACTATATTTTTATTTTATTTTTCTTGCTTTTGTTTTTTGCTTTTTTTCCAACATGGCTAATATGGAAATAAGTTTTGCATAAAGTCACAGGTATAGTTGATATCACATTTCTTGTTTTCTCAATGCGTGGGGGAGAGAATTTAGAACTCAAAATATTTTTAAATGAATGTAAAAAAATGCATATTGATCAGTTCATGATGGACAATGCATTAGTCTACTCGTTTTTCTACCTACCATATCAACCTATAAACATATATCTGTATGGCTATTTATAATGACTATATCTCTCCAGTTAGAAGGGGAGAGAGATACAGAGAGTGACATATAGAATGAGGCAAGGAAACAGAAATAAAGAGATAGAGGGATGAGGAAAGTAGACGGAAGGTAGAGCCACTGAGAGAGATAGAGACACAGACATTGACAGAGGGAGGGAAAAAGAAAGGAAAGGAGAAAGAGAGATACAGGCACCATATAGAAGAAATGAATTAGACCCACAATCAATATGATGGAGTTGGATCTTATTTTGGAAACTATATGCCATTGTATATTATCCTAAGCTGCTTGCTGTCACAAAATCCTATATTTAAAAAAAACTATAACAAGTAATGCTATATTATTATAAATTGTGGAACACCATAGTCCCTGAAGAATCAAAATTACACTTGACTTTATAGGCAAAGGAAATATTAATTACACTTTAGGTGTAATTAGGGCATAGTATGTTCCCAATAGTTACTTGCAGGTGGAAAGTGTTATAAATAAAAACATATGTGACTTGAAAAAGTATTAAGCTAGTCATGTAGCAAGATTGAGGGGAAAAAGACAGACAGCACAAGTTTTGTTCTGATACCTATGAAATATTTCAAAAATAAAATCACCAACACATAGCAAGATTCTTTCTCAACAATTAATTAGAAAGCATGAACAAGAATTGCACAGGCTTAACACATAGATGAGTTATGATCTCAACAGTGGATAGAGTAAGCATTGACTGAGTAGGTAGGTGGGCAACTATTTAAATATAAAGGTGCTCTCAAAATTAGTCAATCAATTTTGACATCATAGCAGAAAGTTCAAAGCTAGTCTCTGAGAATAAAAAAAGGAAACAATAGGGCACGTTAGCCATTTTTAAGTAGCTATAAGATGTTTGACAATAGTTTCTTTCTGCCTTGCTATCACTCCAGTGGTTAAGATGAGATCCCATTAAAGAGCTGATAGACTTACTCATGTGCGGCTGAGAGCCCTTACAAGGTGTTGATTTTTCAAGAGCTGCCCCCAAGTGTGACCATGTCTTCTGAGAGCTAGGGTTTGAAATGACTCATCTTGACAACTGTTGACCAAAACTTAGAATGTTCACACTTTTTTAAAAGATGGGAATTAAGTTACTGATACAACCACCATAATAAAATCATAAACTTAGAGTTAGCTGGAAGGGACATTATGAAGCACATGATCCAAATTCTTCATTTTCCTGATGAGGAAACTGAGGCTTAGAGAAAGGTGACTTGCCAAAGGTTGCAAAAAGAGCAAAGACAGAATTCAAATTCAGGTTCTCTACTTTCAAGTCTTCCCATTACACCCCAGATGCTTTTTTTCTGCAAATAAAATGTAGTTGAAGAAAGGAGTTTATGGTGGACTTTTGAGGTATCAGAAATAACTATGTGACAAAGTTTATGTTAGAGAAGGCAGATTTTAAAGAAGATTTTCTAGCAGCTTCTTAACATAATTTCCTTTTTCAAAATTCCTTCCTAAGTATTAAAGTCAAGACATCTCAAAGATATATACAGGAAGATATGGAAATGATGGTATTAGAAGCTAAATCATAGTGATAAGTACACCCCATGGACCTGCAGCTCCTTGAAATTATATAGTTGCAGTAAAATGACATTTTTAAACTCTCATTTCAATATTCTATCCAACAGTTCATACTGATTTTCAATTCAAAAGATGCCATGAAAAATAAAGGAGGAAAACAAATCTACCTTTTAATTTAGGTTTTTTATTTTTTTTACATTTGAATGTGATAAGTTGCACCAGACAAAAATGTGCTCTATTTTTTTAAATGTCACTAATTGTCATCCTCTTAAAAAACCATTATGTGCTGACCTAAAATCTGAAGGTCATAATCAATCAATCTGCCATCAGAGTGATGAATTATCTTGGCTTTTCTGCAATTTAGATATGGTACATAATTTACTGCTTAGGGAACTATTCAAGCGACCTCAACAAAACACTGTAGCAGAAACTTTTATAATTAAGCTCAATATTTAATATTTTGTTGTTGGGTTGTTTTGGGGGGTAAAAAAAACCTTAGGAATCTTACAATATATACCTGTGGTGACTTCAATAAATAGTGTAAATTAGTGGTTGTCAGAATATAGTCCTGGGAGTCCTCCAGATTCTTTCAAAGCATCTATAAGGTCAAAACTATTTTCATAGTAATACTAAGATGCTTTAATTTTTAATATGGCAAATATCAATACATATGATCCATATAAACAAAAGCTCTTGGTGCAGGGTCTGTCAATTTTTAATAAACATGAGTACCTCTTTGCCTCAATAAACTGAGTTTTGAACCTGCCTTAACTATTCTGTTACTATTTAAACAATTCAATTAATTTTAATGATACTCTCTTAAAACTTGGTAACTAAGCAATGTTCTATTGTGGCTACTGATGATAGTCTATTGTAGCCACAGTCACCAAAACTTTTTAATTTTTATTTTATCAAGATATTTGTTGAACATTGCTAATGTTTTATTCTCCAACTGCCAAAATACTCCATAAAATTTCCGGAAATTCAACAATGCACTTTTTGTTCTACATCAGTATGCAGGGGCCAAATAATTAGATTCTTATAATTATGCAAATAAGCCTTGGTTAATCACTTGCTCTCTTTTGGCTTCATTTTTAAAAGGAAAGGATTGAACTGTACGAGCTCTAAGTTTTCTTCAAACTCTAAAATTCTTGGATTCTCTGAAATCAGATATTTCAATTGGCTAAACTGACTAGACATTTTGATATCCTATGATGATGTAAAGATATAATCTTAGCACCTCAGACTATGAATTTAGAGATAAAAATGCCATAATGAGCATCTGGTTCAATATTCTCATTTTACAAGTGAGGAAAATGAGGCTGAGTTTAAGAAGTTTGCTCAAAGTTAGAGTCAAAACCAATGGTAGAGCTAAAATGCTTATCTGGTGAATTGCATAATAGTACAAAAGAGTTGAACATGAGTTAACTAGAAACTAGAGGTTAATGCCTCTCTCTTTTTAACTGAAGGCTTTTTTCATTTTTATTTTATAGGTCTAGAGTGAAATGTCTGCTTATTGAACTCTTAGCTACAAAAGGGGAAAGATTAAATGAGGGACTCCACATACAGAGGAGTTGGTTCCAAAAGGGAAATATTAAAGTTGAACTTCAACTCTGCTTCTCATTTGCCATATGAATAATTACCGTATGGCACAATTAGTAAAGTATTAAAAGAAGGACAAATACACACAAAAGAACTAATGAAATTTTTATTGACTGGGGAACATTTACCCAGAGTAGACTAATACCAAGGGGTAAAATGACATTTGACATTATGCTTTAGGAATCATTTAGTCCTCTTCAAGGACTAAATCTCCTGATTCTCTCTAATACTTTTTCTACCATGCCCCAGAAACCTGCTTATCCTGGAACACATTCCAGATTTTTAATTCATACAGTGGAAGTACAATCAGCCCTTGGGTCCTCCCTTCTCATTGGATGGTTCTTCCCAGAGCCACCATTTTAAGAAGGAGGCTCATCAGCCATGTCTACATTTCTCTGTAGGCTGCACTTTTAACTATCTACCAGACTTTCTTTACTGTGCTCTCTCATTGGATACCTCATTTCTCATACCTCCTCAGGCATTATCTTTCACCATTAGAAGATAAACTCCTGGAGGGCTGGCCTGTCTTTATTTCTGCTTGTTTTTATACTCATGGTGCCTGGCACACCATAAAGGTTTGTTGTTCTTGAGTCATTTCAGTCGTGTCTTCCTTTTCGTGACCCTATTTAGGGTTTACCTGGTAGTCCGCCATTTCCTTCTCCAGCTCATTTTTCAGTTGAGGGAACAGAGGCAAACAGAGTAAAGTAACTTGTCCAGAGTCACTCCGCTAGTAAGTGTCTGAGGCTGGATTTCAACTCAGGAAGATGACTCTTCTTAACTCTAGACCTGGCACTTTATCCACAGTGCCACCTAGCTGCCTGAGCAAAGATTTAATAAATGGTGGATTTTTTTGACTGACTAGTTAGGATTATAGGTAGGGGCAAATTCTCTGGCCTGTCTCCAAAAGATAATATGTTTCCCCTCACTGCAGGTTTTTTTAGAAAAGCTTAAGTGACTCCCAGTTGTGTATGTTGTGGAATGGATTATTGTTCATGTTCAGATCTGACTAGATGTTTCTTGAGGGTCCTGCTCAACTCTCTCAGAGATTTGACATCATTCTTTAATCTTACCATGTGACAAGCCTACAGCTTTTTCTTGTCACTTATCTCTTTGATGATATCTTTTATATTCCTCCTGGCATTCAATTCATCATACTACAATCTATGACTTTTTATGCATTCATATCTGACTTTAAAAATCCATGTGGACAACTTTTTCTCTCTCATTTTTTTCCAATTTAAAATCTTCTACTCACAAAATTCCAGGTAGATTTTTTTTACCAGATTTTATTTAATATACTTCATTCTTGTCCAAAAGTCTATAAAATCTGCATTTCAAACCCTGGTCTAGAAATACAAATCATGTTTTTGGAGAATGTCTCTAATGAATTATTCACTGTGTAATATCTACCCTTCTTTTAAAACTTTATACCTTCAATCAGCCCTAAAGTCTTCCATTCCTTTCTCAAATTTCCTACTAACATTTTCTGTGCTTATTCTAGGAATATCATTTGTTCCAATAAGCATTACAAAGAGTGAGCTGCATTCTACAGGGTTAAAAAGTCTCAAGAAGCTCTCCATCACATTAAGATCATGAATCTAGAACTGGAAGGGACCAAAAAGCTTATAATGCTTATTCTTTTTATTTTAAAAAAGAAGCATCAGTCATATGATTTGAACCAAAAGCCTCTGCCTCCAAAGCTGGTGACCTTTTCATTATGTATTGGAAAGAACCTTAGAGGCAATCTAGTAATAGAATTTTAGTACCATACATGTAGAGCTGGCTCTCTAGTTCCACTTTCTCATTCTATACATAAGGAAATTGTGGCCCAGGAAGGTTAAGTGACTTGAAAAAGGTAATATAATGGTGACTGATTCCAGTTACACTGTAGAGTCCTCTAATTCCAAATCCAGTGCTCATTTCCACTGACTGTATATTGCATATAAGACAGAAGATAGTAGACATCTCTTTAGATAAGGCTATCACTAACCAAAACTGCCAATCCCATCTCCCTTTGACCCTTACTGATTAGCCTTTCTTCTATATCTATAACACAAGAAACTGCTTTCATGCCCATTTACTTGAGTGCCTGGTGGCCCCTACATGAGGCTTAATTTATAATTAATTATACTTTTCTATAAGTATAATTAGATTATAAGTATAATCTAATTATACTTATAATTAGACTTTTGATAAATGATAAATATATCACTGTTATTATTTGTAGTAGTATGAAGAACTTGAAAGTGGAATTAAGTAGGTAAATTTGACCTCACAGGTATCACTGAAAATTTGCATATCAAAAATGGAATTATTATTTATAATAATAACTAAAATTTATGTAATGCCTGCTATGTACCAGGTACTGGGCTAAACAATGTATAATTATCTCATTTTATCCTCACAACAACACTGGGAGCTAAGTGCTTACCCTTATTTTTTAGAGGAGAAAACTAAGGCAGAGATTAAATGACTTGCCAGGGTCATACAGTTAAGGTCTAGGTCCAGATTTGAACTGAGGTCTTTCTGATTCCAGGCAAAGAGCTCTATACCCTGAAAATCTAACTGCCTTAGAAGCTAGTGAGTTTCATATCCCATTCAAGCCAAAACTGAATGACTGATCATTTGTGTCAAGAATTAGATCTATTCTATTTGGTCCCAGAGGGAGAACTAGAAGCAATATGCCGAAGTTGAATAAAAGGCAAATATTAGACTTGACATCAGATAAAAACTCCTATCAACTGTCCTAAAGTACAATGGGCGTAGTGGGTATACTAAAACTGATGAATTCTATAAGAAATTTTGAGGGATCCTCAAACAGAGGCTGCATGACCATTTATTGGATATATTGCAGTGGGGAATCCTATCATTTATCAGTTGGGTTAGGTTATCTTTGAGATCCCTTTCACCTCTGAGAATTTGGTGCTCTGCATTTCATTCTAACTAAGAATTATGTAAGTCAAATTTGTATCACTTAAAAAAAAGATGTCCTCAATCATAAAGTTTAAATAAGTTATTTTTACAGATAAAAAAGCACATGTATATTTCATGCTAAAGCATATGGAGATAGAAGGCCTTATTAACAATCCCTTCATATTACAGAGGAGGATACTGAGACTCAGGAAAGTTAAGTAACTTGCCAGAGGTCACTCAGGGTATAAGGTGAAGAGCTAGGATTTCATCACGATGTGGGCACTAAATCTGCTAGATATCAGCTATTAATATGATGGATGTCTCAATGCCAGATTTGCATTTAGATCTCTCTCACTTTTGTCAAACTACAAACAACCAGACAGTTTTCTGTTTGACTATGCATGAAGAGTTTCCATATTTATTCCAGGAAGAATAGAAAATAAAAAGCAATCCTTCAACGGTCTGCAGCTATATAATTTTCAGACAGGAAAAATTGGCATTTAGTAAGGGGCCAATGGAAGTCCAAGCTCAATTTTCAGCAAGCTACACCTGTTATTTCAGCTGTTTCAGGTCAATGGCAGACAAGCAGGTTGAAACTGCAGGAGATATAAAATCATTGACAGCTGAAATACAATTTTATTGTCCTCACATTCCACAGCAAAAAGCATTGAGCATATCAAGGATGAGGTCAACCAGCTGCATCCCAATCTGTAGGGCCACATAGCTGGGGGATAAAGGCCTCAAAATCTGGACTCTCTCAATTTTATGCATCTGTTTCTTCAGTTAACATACTTATTGGTATCCTTAATCTACCCCTAATAGCAGCTCTAGTTCTAATTAAGCACATAAACACAACCCTACATAAAACATTGGGATCATTTCAAACTCCGTACTCCCAGTATAATTAATTTCCAAATGGAGAATCAAACAATTTGCATAAAAAGTCTAAAAGAAAGAGGCTTTTGGAGAGTGATTCCTTTGCTATAGAGTAAAGGACATACATGTTGGAAGTGGTTGTCTTTCTGGAAAATACAGATTCTTCACCAGTAACTTCAATCAACTTCCCTTTTGGAAAACCTAGGTTTTATTTTTCCCTATTATAACTTGCTACCTTATATTGGAATTTTTTTAAATACTGAAATCAATCAATATTTATTAAGCACCTGCTGTGTACAAGACACTGTGCTAAGTAAGGGATGAGCTCCAAGATTCTAAAAGGTGTGAATTTTATTTTTCTGACAAGTTCGATCTACATAGGCAGGCTACCATGAGGGCTCAGTTCATGTGAAATGGCATTTCCCAAACGCAACCATATGGTTTCATTCCGAAACAATTTATTGTTCTTCATTCAGTAATTATCTCCATATGGTTAAGAACTTGCTGCTAAGAGGGCTTGGACTAAACTGCCTTTGTTCTATACATTCTCTGACTATCCCCATTCACAAGCAGAGAAATATTTTTTGATTACCAGGGCTATATTGCTTAACTTTTCACACAAAAACATCCAACAATGATAGAAATTTTTAAAGTTAATTGTGCCATTGTCTCTGTGTTTTCCTGTTCAAATTTCCAGAGATATAAAATGAGAGCACAATTTTTAAAAACTTAAGTTAATACAGTATCATGACAGCTCAAATTTAAAAGCATATTTTGGTATATGTACCCTAATTGATATTTATAATTTGGCATTGGCTGGTGTCGTACGATTTTTCTGGCCAAAAATGTCTAAGTTTCCTAACATCTCTCATAATTTACATGGCTGCCACACATAAAAAGTATCTACCAGCTCTAGCAGACCAACTAAGAGTAATCCTAGTAATGAAGTCAGGCCAAATGACATCCCCCAATGAATCCTCTTTGCAGACAAATCCACAGAGAAAACCAAAAATAAGAAGAATCTACTTGCCTTAAGACTGTTATATATTGTTGTGGATAAAACATGGGCTTGTTCACTTATTAGCAGGTGGTTCTAGAAATAAGATGGGTGTGGCTGGGAGATTCGCACTAAATAGACTGATATGGTCAGAAGGGCATCTTCAGAAGATCAGGGTAAATCCACTCAAAAAGAATAAATAAAATAAGAGTGGAGTAGTAATGAATGTTAAAAAGAGATACACCTGTGTACAAATACACAGACTTGACTGCACTGGTGGTGAGGGCAATTAGCTTCATAGCTCAGTTTGGAATCTGTTGCCTTTTTATGGCTCTGACCTAGCTTGGGAACCTGCATTACAAGGTAAAATTAAGCGCTGGCTGAATATGTAGGGTTTTGATGCAATTTTTAGTAGCACAAATCAACCAAAGTTAGAGTCCCCAGTAAATCATCTTTCAGCATCATAACACAAAGAAAAGCATTGCAGAACATTCTAAACATAATGGAATTTATAGAAATGATAGAAATAAACATTATAGAATTTTCTAACAGGATCTCAACTCAGTATTTATTTTCTACTTTATGTCATGGACTTTACTGGACAATAAGGATAATCTTCCTTACTCTCAAAGACCTTACAATGTATAGATGGCCAACAACATACAGCTAGGTCCTGATCAATATGAATGGTAGATCCCCTGCAGTATTTGAAGTCATTGTATAAAATATGGTAACTGGTCCCAGCCTACTGAAAATATGCAGTATGAATTTAAGTAAAACTACTTTCCAGAATTCACCATTTGTACCAATCAAGACCTGAGTGATAACTGCTTTCACCAAAGCTTGGGGCCATTTTTCCTGAGAGGTGAGAAGTTTTCTGTGCAGAGGGAGATACAACTACTGACTGACTTGAGAGAATGCTACGAGTGATTCTGTTTATCTGTATAAGGAAGACTATTGGGGACTTTGGGAATAACTTCAAGTTAGATGATCTAGAAAAGCAAGCATGAACTTTTGAATAGCTATCAGTGGCCCTCATAGCAACAGTGATATAGTGCCAGTTGCCCTTCATTTCCCAAACCTGTCCCTTGACTTGCAATCAGGAGGCTGTCAAGAGTGATAGTGACACTAGCCTCTCTCTTGATTTGAACTTAAATTGTATTTTGTTCTCAGTCAAAAAAAATCCTGTACTGCTGTGTGTTCTTTGACCTATTATAATTTGTACAACTTTCCAAACTTCTGTTTACTTTTATAAAGAGGTACATTAGCTATTGGTGATAATCTTTTCTATAATCAGTATTTTGTGAGAGGGAACTAAGCTGGGGAACTTAAGCTAAATGTTACCTTCCTCTTGAGAGTGTTAGAGAAAATGCCTTTCATTCTGAACCTATTAAGTCCCTGGACTACAAATATGTGAAGTATGGTGGTTAGACAAAATTGTAGTCCAATATCCCTTTTTGAAATAGGAAGATGGAGGAACTATCACCCATCTGCAGTGGTGTCATATTCTCCCTGTCCTCTTCCTTCCATAAAGCTGCTAGCAGCACCAGCATAGCCTTCTATGCTTCACAAAGGTACAAATTGCAATCTTGCTTAGAAAGAGAGGTGGGTCAGATCCCTCATCAGATTTTACCATCCATGTCATTTTCAAGCTGAATCATATTTATACTTAATCAGAACACACTCGTATATCTTGCACATATATAAGTACAGAATATATACAGAATAAGTATAACATTATCTAGATGTGAGAAAGGGAGAGAACACTAACATCAGAGAAAATGGGGATATTAAAAGATGTCCTCTAGGAGATGATATTTGAGATGAATCATAAAAAGAATTTAGGGTTCTGAAATGTTGAGGAAAGGAGGAAAAGTGTTCCAGGCATGGAAGATACCTTGTACAAAGGCAAAGAAACAAGAAATAGCATTAGAATTTTGGCAATAGAAAATGGGCCCTTGGTGCCTATATTGTGTTGTATAACTTGGTCTAATAATTATGCCTTGTTATGTAACAAAGCCTAATAATTTTGCAAAAAAGGGATGAGAGATTTACTATCAATACTGACACAGGAGCAGCCCACCAGACTTTTTGATCTGCTATAAGATTCTGACATAAAAGCCTATGCATGTCAATTAATTATGTCTCAGGTCTCCTCAAAATGTAGGCCATTGATGCATTAAATGTACAATATATCCATATTTAAATCCTCATATTTTAAATACTTCCCATGGAAAATGCCTGAGATACAAAGGACTTATAGACATGTCAGAATAAGTAAAAGAAGTATAGTAGTCTGTCATATTTATTATACTTTATTATATAATTTTATAATTATTTTATATATTTAAATTATTTATTATACTTTCTCCTAGATGATATAGACCTTTTTTGGATCTACATGTAAGATATGTGATGAACAGATATTTCACTCTTACCTTGAGGCTTATTCTCTAGGAAAAAGCCAATGTCAAGATCTCTTGACTCACCATCACGTTTTCCATTGCTCCACTAGGCATAGGGTAAATTTGCAATGCTTTATTTCTTCTATATATTATTGTGGAAATCTTCTTCCCTTGATGAACTGATGACTAAATTAGAAACTCAGAAACTCTTGACCCTTGAGGTTACTGACAAGGCTGAAAATATCATTTTTCCATGATTGCTATATTCTGACCTATATTCAGAAAAAAGAACAAAATATAAATATATAAATGAACAGAAGGCATCCGGGGACTTGAGGTCCTGTCTCAAGATCTAGATAAGTAAACATATGCTTCCAGCTGTCATATATTCCTCCTGCAAGATGACATTCCTGATGGTAGAATGGGAGAAAGAGAGAATTTCCCATTTTCCAGAAGACCATGAGACATAAAGTGCTAGAAAATAACCTCAAGTTCATATGGCCTAGTTAAACACACACACACATGCACGCACGCACACACGCACATGCACATGCACACGCACATGTAAAACAATCAATAGTATGACCAATTGTGATGTGGGTAACTGTAGTTACAAAAAGCATAAGTCAATTAAAAGACTATGCAGAAAACATGCCAAGCTATTGAAATTCTCTGAGTCAAGGTTTCTTCCCAGGTGAAATGGGGATAATTGTGGCAATATTAACTACCTGATATGGCTATTATGGAAGCACTTTAGAGCTCTGAGATATTACTAACAATAATTATCACAGTTCACAATTTGTGCTAGGCAATATACAGAATACAGAATTAGATATTGACCTTCCTCTCATGGGCTTTCAAAGATCAGAGAAATTTATTCTTACAATATGTCAGTAAAATATCGTTAGTCACATTAGTGAAATAGAAGATGAATCCTTTTATATGCTAAAAAAAATTAAATACAGTTATGTGTATTTTAATTTCCAGATATATTGTATTTTATAGGGAAAGATTTAGATTTATATGATGCGACTCCTGTGAAATTATTAGATTTTCAATGAACACATAAAAATAACTGTAGCATGAATAAAATTTAAATTTATGGGTATAGGGCAATGTTTATAATTATCCCAAGAAACTCCCCAAAAGCTATAAAACAGAAACTGCAATTTTATTCAGCTAGCTAGATAAAAATAGAAATTTGAAGTCCTACATTGGTCAAAGTCCCCCTTCTCATTTATCATAGCAGGTAATAGAATCCCAGAATTTGAGTCAGAAAGGATCTCAACAAACATTTGGTCCAGTTCAAATCAGGAAAGAATCCTCTCTACATAGTCACAGAATGAGTTCTTATGATGAGGGGGGAGTCCCTTACTTCCAAAGGCAATCTATTGCACTTTTGAATGGCTGTAATATAGCTGGTTTTTCCTTTCACTAAACCTATAGTTACTTCTTTTCAACTTCAATCCATTATTCCAGTTACTACCCTTAGTCACCAAGATGAATAAGTATAATTAATCTCTCTTCCACATAACATCCCTTTCAAATACTTGAAGACAGTTATCATATCCTTCCCAAGTCCACTTTTCTTCTGGTTCAGAATCCCCAGTGTCTTCAACTTACCTGCCAAGGACTCAAGGTCCTTCATTACTTTGGCTGCCCTCATTTAGCCATTCTCCAGATTATTAGTATGGCACTCAGAACTGAAGACATTACTCCAGATTTGATCCTCTTCTCTCCTCCCCCATACGATCTTTCTGATAATCCCGTCAGTTCTCATAGGTCTGGTCATCATCTCTATGAAGATGTTCCCAGTTCTATACATCCAGGCTTAATTTGGTCTTGTATGAGGAGCTGTCTTTTACACATCTTTGTATATCCTGTAGGCATTTCAAACTCAACATCTTCAAAAAAGAATTTATTATCTTTCCCCAAAACCTTCTGCTATTTCTAGATTTCCTAATATGGACTACCTGAAAGCTAGGACCAAAAAAAAAAAAGAATCTTAATATAATAATTGAAGAAGCATTAGAACAAGTAGAGAAAGTAGAAATTGGAAAAAAAAACCACTAGTCATCACCTGAAAGAGATCTTATGAAGAAAACCCACAAGAATATCATACCCAGATCAAGGATAAAATACTACAAGGTACAAGAAAATAACAATTTCAATATCATGGTTCCACATATAGAACCACATAAGACCTAGCAGCAGAAACACTATTTCTGCAGGTCTTGGAACACTATATATTAAAGAGTGAAATAGTTGAAGTTCTGGAGAAAAATATCATACGCAACAACAACTAAGCATAATTTCAAATTTAAAAAAAAATGGATGTTTATGAAATATTAGACTTTCAGGACTTTGCTTAAAAAATAGCAACCTAAACTTAATATAAGATTTGACATATAAGAGCCAAGAAAAATATAAGGTAAATAGCAGAGATTAATTTCAAGGCTCTCAATAAAGACAAGGACAGACTGTTTATCTTTTATGTATGTAAAATGTATATCTAAAATTGTTATTAGTAATTGTACAGTTTATAAGAAAGACTGAGGTAGACCTGAACATAGTATGACTTTACAAAGTAAAACCATTTCGGAATAGCTAAAAAGATCATCTTATACAAATGAGGTATGGGGAATTAGATGTAGGAGGAGAACTCAGCTTTGGGAACCTACTTTCATCAGGAATGGGTTCCAGAGGGAATAATACACACACACACACACACACACACACACACACACACATGCACACATTCGCATGCGCACACACACACACACACACACACACACACACTCGCACACACACTCATCTAAAAGACTATAAAAGTTCTACATTCAGAAAGAAATAAAAGTTAAGAAGATAGGGGGACAGGGGAGAGGATAAAGGAGGGGTCTGCAGAGGAGAGGGTGAGGGAATAGGTTAAAAGGGGGGCATCAAAGTGTGTTTAAATTTATGGGAATGGGAGGATAAAGGAGGGATCCTGGAAGAGTGGAGTAGGTTAAGTAATAAGAGGGCAACATAGCTGATAGAAGTAAAGTAGAGGAATCAGGAGGAATAGGAAATAAGAAACATGCACAAGCACCAAAAAGAAAAAAAAAAGATCAGGTGTAGAATCTATTAGGTAAAGTATAGGTCTATATGTGTATGTATTTTTGTATGATGTATGGATGTATACCTATGTATCTATATCTACATATAAATATATTTACATTTAATTGTAGCCTTTGGGGAGAGAGAGGAGGAAAAGGGGAAAAAGGACAAGTAAAAAGTGCAGAGCAGAGAACAAAAGGAAACTGACAGGAAAGATAGATAGTTTTCAACACAATGTATAATATTTAGTATATAGGCTTTCTTGAAATAGAAATTTATTGCTATACATTTTGAATCCTCTCTTACATTCTATACTGTGTACATGATATGCTTATTTTTCCTTTTCTTATTTTGTATTTGTTTTGGTATTTAAGTTTATAATGTGTTTCTTTCTCTTTTCTTTATTGTGTATTTGTTTTAGTATTTAAGTCTAAAATTAAAAAAATGAATCAAAATATAAATATTTTTATTTATGTTAGAAGTTGAAAACATACAAACATAAAAATAAGACATATTTGGTCAAAAGATTAAAACCAAAATAGAGACTTAAAATTATTTGCTAACCCATATGTGAGTCATGGGTCAACTTACAGGAACAATAAAAAATGGTTGTTGCAAAAACAGTCCCCAAACAGGGGACACACTTTCACTCTGCACAGTCAAGGATTTCTGGAGAAAGTTGGCTCAACTTAGAAAACAATAGACATGAGACACAGATGTAAGGAATGACTTTGCAATGGTGTGATACAAAGCTTCTGGAGTCTACCTTTGTAGAGGCCTTATGAAGTTCTCCTTACACATGTCTCTGATGGACTCCAAAGGTCAGTACCTTCGAAGAGTCTCTAGCCTGTGTTTCTTTCTGTCCTGAGAGGTCCCAGTCTCTGAAACTGCCTTTCCTTGCTGTGTCTGTTCTGTTCTTGGCGTGTATCACAACTCCTAATACAGATGCTGTAATGAAGCATTGCTACTCCTGGTAACACCATTACCAACACTGATAAAGAGAACTTCCAACCTTTCAAAGTTCACTTGGTTGTCACTAAGTCACTAGGAGCAAAGGAAGAGCTGAGTGATGACTGAATCAGCCTCCTATCTACCAGAACAGAGAGAGCATAAAATAGGTTTGAGCCAACAAGTTATACCACATAGAAAAATACATTCTACATAGATGCACAACCTAAATATAAAATTTCTTTAGTATCATGGAGAAATTAAAGAAGAATGGAAAGAGGTTCCATTTACAACTATGACAATGTGAAGAAATCTTCACCAAGCTTAGGATAAGAAGACAAAATAAAGGTAAAAAAACCCCACAATTTCTCTGAAATAAAATCTAAAGGTTTGTGTAAACAAAATCAGTTGACTGTGAACTTGTAGAGTAGGAAAAAAATATTTATATCAAACATAACATCTTATTTCCAAGAGACATGGAGACTTGATATAAATACATAAGAACAAGACCTATTTATTACCCAACAGCTGAATAGTTGGAAGGATAAAAATTGACTTTTCAAAAGAAGAAATGCAAACTATCAGATGGAAAGATACTCTAATAAGAGAAATATAAATTTTTTCGGGGTAAACTTTTTTAATTATTTTATTTGTTTTCAATTTTCTGCAATCACTTCCATAAGTCTTAGATTTTCTCCCCCTCCCTCTTCAACTTCCTTCCCAAGTCATCATGTATAATCTTATATGGGTTCTATACATACATTCTCATTAAACACATTTTCACATTAGTCATGTTGCGTAGAAGAATTTAAAAGAATAGGAGAAATGATGAGAAAAACCCAAACAAAACAAAATATAACACAAGACAAAATATTCTGCTTCATTCTGCTTTCCAATTTCATAGCTCTTTCTCTGGATGTGGATGGCATTTTTCCTCGAGTCCTTTGGGAATATTTTAGATCCTTACATTGCTGTGATAGGCTAAGTCTACCAGAAAAATTCCTCACATACTGTGCTTGTTACTGTATGCAATGATCTCCTGGTTCTTCTCCTTTCACTCAGCATCAGCTCATATAAATCTTTCCAGGCCTCTCTGAAGTCTTCCTGTTCATCATTTCTTATAGCACAAGAGTATTCCATTGTATTCATGTACTTGTTCAGCCATTATGCAATTGATGGGCATCGCCTCAATTTTCAGTTCTTGGCCATTAGAAGGAAAACTGCTATAAATATTTTGGTACACATGGGACCCTTTCCCATTTTTACGATTTCTTTAGGATACAGTCCTAGAAGCGATATTTCTGGGTCAAAGGTTAGGCAAATTTTTGTAGCCCTTTGGGCATAGTTCCAAATCATTCTCCAGAATAGTTGGATTGGCTCATGGCTCCACCAACAATGAATTAGTGTTCCAACTCTCCCAAATCTTCTCCAATCTTTATCATCTTGTTTTGTCATATTAGTCAATCTGATACGTGTGATGTGGTACCTCTGAGTTGTTTTGATTTTCATCTCTCTAATCAATAGTGATTTAGAGAATTTTTATATGACTATAAATAGCTTGAGAAATGTAAATTAAAAATTCTGAGGTTTCACTTCTCAACAAGCAGGTAACAAAGATGGCAAAAGATAAAAATAAACAACATTGAAGAGGGTACATAAAGTCAGATACTAAATAACTCTTGGTGAAACTGTAAGCTGTCCTAATCAATCTGCAAATTAATTTGGAATTATGTGATACTAAGCTATAATATGTGCCAAGGGAAGTCAGATGAAATGAAAAGTCCTATATATAATGAAATATTTACAGTAGTACTTTTTTGTAGTAACAAAAAAATGAGGATGGAGTGTCTACCCATGTTGAATACCTAAATCATGGTATAATGAGTGTAATAGAATATTATAATGCCTAAATAAATTATGACTATGATTAATTCAGAAACAGATGTGAATACTTTTATTTAGAGTGAATTAAATCAAAATAGGAAAACAATGTTCATAATAAAATAATGTAAGTAAAAACAACACAAATGATAACTGAATCCAGAACTCAGAATAAATGAAACGTTGATTAGTCAATCCATATGTCAACTAACTCCTGTTACTGAATGTGGCAGATAGAGATGCAATTATTTTTATAAGTCAATTTTGCTTAATAGTTGGGGGGTTTGTTTTGGTTTTATTATGAGGAGTTTCTGAGGATTTATAGGGCAATTCTTGTGACGTAAAAATACATAAAGACAACATTTTTATATAGTTAGGAAACATAAGATTTATGGAATTCAGCTAAAACAATCCTTAGAGGCTTGGTTTATATTAATAAAAGAGGAGATTAATGAGGATGCAGTTAAAAATATTGGAGAATAAAAAACTTAATAAGCCTAAAACATAAGCAAATGAGGTAATACTAAAGGTGAAATAAACAAAATTTGAAGCAAAGAAAAATTATAAAGAAATGAAGTTTTTAAGACCAAAAAAATCAATTAATCTAATTTAATCAAAAAACAAGACAATAAAACCAAATTGCCAAAATCAAGGATGTTTAAAAGACCTAGAAGAAAGCATCCAGAATAATGGAGACCCTCTACTGAGGATTTATGGGAAGACAGGAAGAATTGCAAAGGACAAGGAGGTGTGGAGGCATTGCAAAGAAGGGGGCACTTAGCACATTGCCTGGTACATAATAAGGACCTATTAAATGCTTGTTGACTGACTGAAAAAAAAGGGGAGGAACTAGATTACTTTTTATTTTAATTAGATGATAATATATAATTTTATATTTCTAATATGTCAAAAAAATTTCAAAGTTTTTTCATATATTTTTATCTCATTTGTGACTAAAATAAAAGGTTCCAGATTTCAATGACTAGGATTCTACATGAGATCTATTAACCTGCCCTTATAAATGTCTTGCTGTGATTTGATTATTTTTACAAAAATATTTTGATATTTTTTGATTGCTTGGAATTTTTTCATTCACTCGTCCTTGTAGATTATACCTTTCATTAGTATTCGTGGGTTGGTTGAATGTTTCTTTTCTGCTGAAAGTATTATTGACTTCTATACACACTCTTATCACTAAGCAGATCATTAATCAGATGAATAATCATCTAATCATGAATTTAAATCACAAATGGCACATTTCATAGACTGCACATTCTTTTCATCATTCAAATTTCTCAGGTTTCCTCTTTCTAAGGGCTGCCTTGTCTCTTTGCAAACTAATTCAGAAATGTAATAGGTCATTAATTCACAGTTAGCTGTCATAATTTGAAAAAGTATGTACTTTTCAGATTCATAATTAGGAATCTTTACATTGGGAGCAGAAAAAAAAAAGTGAGATTGGGGTGGAGGGAGAAGACAATTTCCTCACAGTTACACAGCTTTTATTTAACAGAGCCAGGATGAGAGAGGTCTTCAGCTATTGAAAGGTATATCATGGAAAAGATAAGAAGGAAATAAATATTTAAGTGCCAACTATGTGCCAATGACCATGCTAAGCATTTTATAAAGATTATTTCATTTGTACTTCACAAGAACCCTGGGAAGTAAGTGTTGTTATTTTCTCCATTTTACAGTTCAGGAAACTGAGGAAAACACAGGTTAAGTAACCTGTCCAGGTCACACAGCTAATACCTGAATCTTTGAAAACCTCTTCTAAAGGCCCTACAGTCAAAGACCAGTCATCAGTATGGAAAAGACTAGCCACAAACTGGCAAGTGTCCCCTTGAAACATTGGTACTTAGAAAAAACTATACACAAGCTCAACCATGTATGCACTATCTACCTAGTTAATGCTTTAAAATCTTCAACAACAGTGATGCTCTTATGGATAAGGACTGACATCAGAAGCAGAGCTTTTTTTTAACTACTTAAGTAGGAGCAACCCAGCCACAAAGTGCCTGCCTCCAAATGTTCATCCTGAAACCCTCACAGAGATACTCTGTTGCATAGAAGGACTGGTATAGCAACAGAAGAAACTCTAAAGACCCAGAAGAGTGTGCCCTTCATCTGGAAATACCCAAAGGAACCTTGGCAGCTTTTGCATTCTTTGCATCTAAGAGCCAGATAGCTGACATTTGTCTATAAGGTAAAGCATATCCTTGAATAAGTCTTTTCAAAATATCTGTGAGTTGAGTCTTTTTTTAAATTTCATCTTTTAGTGGAACAAAAGTAATATTTTACCACATTGCTTGGTTGGCAAATGTTGACGAAAGGACAGGAGAGCCTTGCCATCTCTCCAACCCTTAGAATTAGCCCCATGAAAACACTTGAAGTAAGTATAGTTATTGCTATCCAAAAAAGGTAGTCATAAGAGAGAACCTCTGTAGGACTAGGATTCTTGAGGGAGGAGAAAGGAAAGTTGACAGCAACCTGCCCCTGAAGAGGATATGAGTCAAAGAGAAGAGATGATATAACAGGGCAACACAGTGTTACAGCGGGATGAGACCTGGAACAGTAGAGGCTACTTACCCAAGACCCTTCCTTACAGGAAATATATACAGATACCAGTATATTCTAACAATGCCCCACTAGATCTTTTCAAGTTCTAATTAATTAAATTTTTAAGGTGACTAAGTATTAATCTGCATATTCCCTGTATGCAATACATGGATCTGCCTCAGATAGGTGACAAGAGAGGGAGAGTACAAAACCAATGGAGTCTGGCAGATTAGGACATATCTGAGAAATGAACATGTTCAAAAGAAAACTTCTGATGGGATTGTGAAATCAAAATAGGCATAAAATTGAGTAAAAAGCCAACCCAAACACATAAGTACTCAAAACAAATTTGTCTTTACCATCTGTATTAAATTTGGGGACCAAATGATTAAAACAATTGCCTTACCTTTGTTTCACTTTTACAGTTTTCAATATCCATAGTTCATGAATAATATTCAGCAAGTCATACTCCTCTGGGGATTTCCTCAGAAAGGAGAGGGCAATCCAAATAGTTTCTGTGCAGAATTCTTTTTGGAGAATAAAGCCATGTGCTCCTTGGGGAAAGAAATGAATAATCCAAATAGCTCCAACAAAATATTCTATGCCAATATTACCAAAGTTAATGAACTCTTATGAGCCCATTATATCTTATGCATCTTATGTAGGGTTAAACAAAGGTAGTCAGGTACTTAACACCTATAATGTACATTGAATGATAATGTAATTTGGAGAGAAAATAGGTATGTCACTTCTAAATGTTATTTTAAATATTTCCCTGAAGTATAACCCTGAGGTGAGTGGAAAGAATGAGCCTTTGGAGTCAGCTCTCAGCATCAAAAACAATTAGTTTGAGCTCAGAGTCTTCGCAATTTTATTTGGTTTCCTGACCAGGAACTGACTTTGGACAGTTATGGTCATTCTAACCAGGACAGATAGTTGCACAATAGATAGTGCATTGCACCTAAAGTTAGGAAGATCTGAATTCATATTCTGCCTCTGATACTTACTCGCTGTGTAATCACAGGTGAATCACTTAACCTTTATCAGTCTCAGTTTCCTCATTTGTAAAATGAGAATGATAGTGGCACCTACCTCACAGAGATATTCGCAAAGTGCTTGGCACATTGTTGAGCACCGTAGGTACTTAATAAGTGATTGTACCTTTCTCCTAACCACTACAACATCAAGAATGGGCAGCTGCTCCTCAATGACGAAACAATTCCTGTCTACAAACCCGATCAGTACAGCATCAGTGAGCATGCTCAAATTCCACAAAGAGGTGTTTTTCATTTGCCTCCAAGCCTGCAATATCATCAGATTTGTTGGTTTATTGGGGAATAAAATTTCAATACGTTATTTCTCTGATCACTCCCCTTATACTTACTGCTGGAGTAAATAACATGGAACACAAGAGGGCTCAGAAAGAGAGTTTTTCTCCCCTTCCCCATGCATCTTGGCTGTGTATATGCATCTATTTAGCTTGATTCTTAATACAAAGCTGATAAATAAAGCATCTAAGAAGCATTCACTCTGTTTCAGGCACTTTGTTAAGTTCTAGTGAGACAAGTACAAGCAAGGAAGATAGTTCTTGCCTTCAAAAACCTTATATTCTAGTGAGAAAACATAAAATATAAAATGAAACTTAATTGGGTAGATGGGAAGACATGCTGCCATAGCATGATAAGGAGATAGCCAGGAAACAATGTGGAGGCATATTTCCAAGGAATATAAAATGGAAAGGTCATCAATCAGAAAGTAGTGCCCCAGAAAAAAGTTCAAGGTTCCTGAGAGGCACATGAGCATGATGCCCAGGGTACTGAAAGTATGGTTTGGAAACATTCAGGAAGTAATCAGATTGCTTCCAATAGTGTTAAGCTTAAGTGATTGTTTTAACTGTAGAATTTGAGTTAAACTACAGTCATTTTGTTTCAGTAGCTCTATGATGAGGTAAGTGTTTTAGACATGTCATCATCTGAAGTAAGAGCAATTCTTCATACTTACATAGCCAGAATCTCTAAACACTTCATAAACAAATGTTCACATACACTTCTGACATAAATGGCATGGTGGTTAATTTTTATAAGTGGATTAAACTTTATCGAGAGACTCAGGAGATTTGTAGAATATATGTTTTTAGATATTTTGCAATATGCACATCAACACCACAGAATTTCTGACTTCTAAAATATCTAAGAAATGGTCTCCTGGAAAAGTACTACCTAATTCAGTTTGCATATCTCACCTTTAAATTCAATTAACTTTGAAGTGAACAGAATTACCATTAAGTAGCACAAAGCCATCTTGTGAATTATCCAGAAGGGGAAAGTTTGGAATTATAGATAGGACTCAAGGGAGATCCTGTTCTGAGGAACACTACTACTTTTTGAATAAAGCCATAGATATCAAGCTTCACAGTGATTTGTCCCAATTTGTAAACAACTACCATACCTAGAATTATATAAAGAGTAAAATTTATCAATTAGACCTGTATTGTTTATCCCGTTCATAAGGAATATCCAAGATGTCTGTCTTCTACATTGTAATTAAGAAATATCCATATTTACATCTTAATCTGTTCTGCTCACATGTCTCTCTTAATGTCATGTCTATTAAGGGATTTAATTCCTGTCAACGTACACCCTTAAAACAGACATGTGAACTTTTCTAACATTCGTTGCATTTCATTGTCACTCAAGGGTTTTATCGGCATTTCCAAGGATTCTAGTGACAATTTTCCTCCTCCCTAGTGGGTCCTTATTACCTCTAGCAGAAAACACAAATTCTTCAGTCTGGCATTTAAATCACCCACAATCTGGATTCATCCTAGTTTCCAGTCTTACTTTATATTATTACCTATCCTACCTCTACCCTTTACATACTCCACATACAAGTCAACTGGCCAACCTAAACCATGAATTTCATCTACCTTCATGCTTTTGCCTGAAAGACAACTGATTTTTATATCAGCCTCTTAGCCTCAGGGTCAGTTGTAAGAAAGAAAAGATGCACTTAACATTACAAGGTCCATCCATTGTCCTCTGTAGGAAATAATGTCTATTTATGACTTATGACTGGTCATTTCCTATGGAGGCATCAAACTATGATTTTTTAAAACTAAAAAATCTACTAACCAAAGAACTTTATAGTCTATAGCTCTCATATGAAGATGTCTAATATAGCCAGTGAGTTAGCTAGTTTCCAGCTGGGCCATTTTTTATTGTGAAATGTATCTATTTATAATCATTCACACATAATTTATACATATGTCTCTATCATAATATGTTATTAGAGTTTTACTTCCCCAGGGTTGAATTTCATCACTAGCTTGACAACAAATAACCTTTATTAAACTGGAAGGAAAGAAGTTGAGCTTCTCATAAATCAGAGATATTGCTCTATATCTCTGAATAAATGAAAAGAATTAATCATAAATATGTTTTTAACAAAAGTTACAGGTTTATCTCATTATAAAGAAATACTCTTTCCCCCTTGCCACGTGATCAGTGAAACTTTTTACAGGAAACATAATATACATTAATCAGAGGATTTATAAATTAGCGAACTACATTTATAATGTATTATCACATTCATTAGCTAGGTTGTACAGTAAATGGAGCACCAGCCTCAAGTCAGGAAGACTCATTTTATGAGTTCAAATCCAGTAGCAGACACTCATTAGCTGTGTGACTCTGAGCAAGTCACTTAATCCTGTGTGCCTCCATTTCCTAATCTATAAAATGAGCTAGAGAAGGAAATGGCAAACAAGTTCAGTATCTCTGCCAAGAAAACCATAATGTGTCATGAAGACTCAGACATACTTGAAAAATGACTGAACAAAAACGAAAGGTGTATTTCAGAATTTTCAAACTTTCTTTCCACATATTCTTCTATTTCTTAATTATATTTAATCAAGGAATCAGATTTATTGTGCATTCATTAAGCATTTATTACATTCCAAGCTCAGTGTTAAACATTGAGAATACAAATAAAAAAGTAGCCTCTGCCCTCATGAATCAGGAAAGCATATATATAGGGGAAGAGTGGCCCGGGAAGGGAGTTCTATGCTGGAGAGTTGCCTCCCCTATAACTTCTACCCCCTTTTAATCATTACTCAATACTACAAACTACCAGTTTTTTATAAAATCCTGGGAAGTCAAATCTGAGCAACCCAGGACTTTCTGCAGAAGATAACAGAAACAGGCTAACATGAAGCTAAGCACTTTTCAGTTCTCTGTGATCAATTTAGTTAAACTGATGTTTTTACATTAGACTTCTTAAGCCAGGCCACTTAAGATGAAATACAGAATGACACCAGGCTGTATTGTACGTTGGAGAAAGCACTAGATGTTCAGACAAAAGAGCTATGTTCAAATCTCACCTCAGAAACTTAGCTATATGATTTTAGGCAATCATTTAACTTCTCTGAATCTTCATTTCCTCATCAAGTGAGGGGTTTAGACTAGATGGCCTCTAAGGTGCCTTCTAGTCTATCCATACACATTATTTATCTATTTAATATTTTTTGGATACCTTGTCTAATGTAACAACATCGGAGTAATTGAAATCCAAGCGTGGATTAGTTCTAATAACTTCCCTAGTAAGAAAAGATGTACACATTAATGCCTCCCCTCTGTACTTCCCCTTGCCCTCAATATTAGTAACATTTTCCTCAAGTCTATTTCCCAACTTCTTATTTCTTTCTGTCACTGTTGCCTTCAATAATCAACCTAAGGGTAAATATTCCTTGTTTTTATCTCTTTTCTGTATTTCATTTTAGCCCTAACCTCTTGTAATGGAAGTTAAAAATCTTCCCCATCTATTAATGGGCGTCAGGTAGGGCTATAAAGCAACACTTGATTAGGGGAGACTGGTTTTATAGGAAGGCCCACACTTCTGCTGATTGCTAATGAGGCACTGGGTCATGAGCTCTGAAAAGTGTATATTTACTCTGAGGGTAACATTTTACTTTGGGGGTTCAAATCAGTGGAAGAGTATTTGTGTGATGAGGTCAGAAGAGACTCTAAATAACTGTTAAGGAGCCTCCCCCTCCCACTGTAAACCCTTCCCTTTTAAAAGTCCAGAGGTTGGTGCTTCTTTCTCTGGTAACCATGTATGTATTGCATATGGTCAGACAGTTGGAAGCCCTGTCTGTTGGTCTTTGTGTTTGTAATGTCTGCTTATAATTTCTGTTTGTATTTTCTCTGAAGTTCAGGCTGTTGACTTTTTCCCCTGAACGAACTGAATGATACAGGTGCTTGAATAAAGTAAGATTGCTTACCCCTCTTAAAGTTGCTTTCCTTTTAGAAAATCTGGTCATCCTGGGTGCTAGGGTGCTTGCTGTGACACCTCTTCCGACTTACTGTTCTACACATCTCAACTAATGTGTACTAGTTATCACTGTGGAAACCCTGTTATACTGCATCTCCTGTGACCACAACTTTTTCTGTAATTGCTCCTTTCATCCATTTGCTTTATACCCCCTCCCCACCCTGTGATATCATTTGTCTTAAAATTCTCACCAAAAGAGGCCAATCCAACTGCTATTGAGAGAATCACAGGATTTGAGAATCTTACAATCTAGTCCAGACTATATATGAAAGGAATTTCAATTATAGAACATATCCATTAGGTCAGACATCTAGTACTTCACACTTAGAGAAAAGAAAAGGGTGCTGGTCTGCCATTGAAAGGTCATGTTCTGCCAACATTTTACAACCTTCACTCTTTCAAAATTGGTATCATAGAAATTTCTTGACCTACTGTATCTACTTATATCATGGTCCCCCTAATCTTATCAATACCATTTGCCAGCCTTTAGAATACTCTTCTACCACTGTCAATGACTTTAAAATCTGAATTGTGATCTTACTCTCCACTCAATGCTCATCCTTAGAGTTCGATGACTTCATTTTCAGTAATGGTAGTGCATCCAGTACTCTGGCCTTACCAAATCCCAAGGAAAACTTACTCTACTTACTCTCATCCACAAATACAAGAATGCCTTATTCTTCTCATCTTTGTAGCATGGTATATCATCAAGAGGTCAATAAATTCACATTCCTATCATGACCTTCCAACCTTCTACCCATCTTACTCCCTTACTCTTATTAAACTTACTCTCTCTGCTCATAATGACATCCAGTCCCCTGACAACTACTTCCCATTCTCTTTAACCAAGCTGAATCTCATGGTCAATTTCTGTACTTGTTGTTCAGCCATTTCAGTTGTGGCTCAAACTCCATGACTTTATCTGGAATTTTCTCAGCAAAAATACAGGAGTGATTTGTCATTGGCCTTTCCAGCTCATTTTACAAATAAGGAACTGAGGCAAATAGGGTTAAGTGATTTGCCCAGGGTCACACAGCTAGTAAGTGTCAAAGGCCAGATTTGAACTTAGGAAGTTCAGGCCTACCATTCTATTCAGTGTGCCATCTCACTGACTCAAGTTCAATACATTTCAACAATTTTCTCTATACCATGCTAGAATTCCTTACCCATATGCAATTTTATTATGTTCATTATGCCAGTTCCTGCTACTATGAAAATTCTGCTCTCCATTTTCTTCAGGGATGTTGCTGAATCATTGTTGGAGCAAGCTTTAGCAATTAACTATCTTACAAATTCAGGTAGAACTTCCAATATTACTCAATAATCACACTAAACATCTTATATCAAAGGCTAGCAAAACATGAATGGCCTGAATTCATTTTAGGGAATTTCTCTGGAGTATAGTCCCCACCTGGAAAATCTGGGAAAATCACTATGTGATACCAATTTCACTTATAAGCACACAGTTAATAAAATAAAATAAATGAAATTATATGCATATCTCTATGTGTTTGTTGTTCAATCATTGTTCAGTCATATCCTACTCTTTGGGTACACATTTTGGGTTTTCTCAACAGAATTACTGGAATGGTTTGCTATTTCCTTCCCCAGCTCATTTTGCAGACAAGAAAACTGAGGCAAAGAGGGTTAAGTGGCTTGCCCAAGGTCACGCAGCTAGTAAATATCTGAGGCCAGATTTGGACTCATGAAGATGAGTCTTTGTGACTTCAGTCCAAGCACTTTATCCACTGCCCCATCTAGCTCCTCATTTTATGTATTTATATATATATATATATGTGCTTGCATATACGTTTATATACATTCTATATAAATATATATATACACACAGATGCACAGCATATATACACATGCATACACATATATACTATATTTATGTGTATTTATACAATACACATGTGTGTATATGTGTGTGTGAACACTATAAGCAGTTGCTATATATAAACATACCTAGGTGTATATATGGAGTGTACAGAGAGCACTAGTACCTCTGGTGTGAGGGATTGCTGTGCCCTTTTCAAGTCCACTCATCCACCTTTGGAGTCCACCTATCACTCAATTCTCACCTGTGGCTCCAAGAAGCTGCTTCCATCCCAGTAAACTATCTTGGTAGACAAACCTAACCAGTTTGGGGATAACTTCTGTTGGTAAGTTAGGGGGATATCTACCCCAAGCATGTAAAGACTTCACATGACAGAACGAGCAGATAAGAATAAAGTGTTCCAATGACCATATGGTGGCTGAAGCATATTCTGTAGAGTGCTTAGAGTTCAGTCAGATATTGAAGATGGCAAGGTCATCCACTACATCCTAGGCCATCATCGGTCATCTTCACTTTTGTCTTGCCACTGGACTTCGAAGACTCTGGAAGAGTGAATGAGGTTGACAACTGTGGGCAACTCTGCCTCACTTAAAACCAGTTCACATACCAGTCAAGACATCAGTGGTCCTTTCAAAAATGAAGAATGAACAGCCACACACCCATGTATGCACAGATATACATAGATCCATATATGAAAGAACTTACAGCAACTATTTTGGAAAATGAAACCATGCTCCAGGGAACAACTTTGTCCCAGAGTTCAGAGTCAAGACAGTTACAACTAGATGGGGCTAGCTGGTCAGCTCCTCTTGCATGCCACCATGGGACATCAGGAACTTGCAACTGTCATTTCCAATCATGGCTCCACAGTTCTCTAAAGGAATCAACAGTCTTTGTTCTTAAGGTTCTCTTTCATTGAAGAGCATATCCTTCAGAAGGATATGCTTCTACAGTATTCCCAGTCTGACAAAAGTCATGAGTCCCCTGTAGTTTTGCAGCAGAATACAATCCTCCTCATCCTTGAGTTATACCCTCCTAAAAACTCAAAAGCTTTTCCTGGGAACAGGGATCCAGTCACAAGCATGAGGTTCATATGTAATGAAAAAAGTATTGTAGGTTCTTTTTCCTTCAAACATCAAGGAGAGAGATTCCTAATCTAAGTGACCAAACTCATTTAGCCAGGAATTGACAAAATACTCCAATTTCTTTTTCATTACTTTTATTAAATCCCAAAGAATCTCTCTGGGGCAACTGGATATGATTTTTCACATAATCTCAGAATTGGAAGAGTCATGGGGTTCACTCAGTCAAGTTTATATCTGAGCAAGAATCTCATCTTCAATATTGACAGAAAATAATTATCTGTTCTTTCATTGTAGACCTCTAGTAAAGAGAATCCTACCACCTTCCAAAATATTCTATTCTACTTTTGAGAGTTCTAATTATTGGAAAGTATTTCCTGACATTAATCAAAAATTACTTAAGTACCATTTAGGATGAAAGGGGTGAGAAAGGAAGGAATGGTTCCCAGAGACTACCCTTAACTTATACTTTAAGCAAATAATGCTTAAAATTGCACTAAGACTTTTGGAACCCCTTGTAATTTTCTTATACTCAAAAAAAAAAAACCCTAATCTTTTCTCAAGGTAGCTAGATGGTACAGTGGATAGAGCACTGGGTTTAGAGTCACAAAGACCTGAGTTCAAATACAACCTTAAATGCTTACTAGCTGTATGACCTTGGGAATGTCTTTTAACTCTGCCTCCATTTCCCCATCTGTAAAATGATCTAGAGAAGGAAATGGCAAACCATTATAGTATCTGAGCCAAGAAAACCCCAAATGGGTTCATGAAGAGTTGGATACAACTAAGCAATAACTCTTTTTTCCACAAAAAAAATTGTTAATAAGTCAATCTATACATGAGCAATAGTTCTTTTGATTTAAAGTGATAGATTTTACATTTATCCTTAATTTTATACCTAATTATGCTTTTATTATGCTGTAATATACCCTTATAAAAGGGTGCTTTCTGTTCTGTTGAACTCTAGAGTCTCTCTCTACTGAACTTCAGTTCTCATCTTCATGGATTTCCATGCAGCTCCATCTGATAGATATTTGTGTTGAATGAGGTTGCTCCTAGATGGTACCATGAATAGAATACTGGATCTAAAGTCAGGAAAACCTGACTTCAAATTCTGCCTCAGATATTTACTAGTTGTACAACCCTGACAAATCACTTAAATTCTGTCTGCCCTCAGTTTCCTTATCTGTAAAATGGGGATAATGATGGTACCTACCTCCCAGAATTGGTGCAAGGATCAAATGAGATAAGATTTGTAAAGTGCTTTGAAACCTTAAAGCACAACATAAATGATATCTATTAACATTATAACATGTCTATTAAGTGCCAAATTTCAGTACTGTTTCCTATTTAATTCCTTTTCTTAATATTTCTAAAATGTCAATTTATATTTAATACATGACTAATAAAATACTTACCATTTTATTATATGGTAAATGATTAAGTCAATAATTTAATTTATAAATTAACATTTCAATGATTTATTGATAGTTAATGATTGATGATGATAATTAAATGATTAAAACAATAAAATAAATATACAATATTTAATAAGATTGCATGTGTTTGTCCTTCATTGCCAAAGAAAACCATGCCATCAGGGAAATGATGACATGGTTTGCACTTGACTTTGCATTTTTGAGTGAGGGAGAGCTGTGCAGGTCACCAGCCTCATTTCTCCTCCAGAGCCATCTGGATCCAGTGACCAGATATTCATCAGGATGACTGGAGAAGGCCCAGGATGAGGTAACTGGGGGTAAGTGACTTGCCCAAGGCTGCACAGGTAGTGAGTGTCAAGTATCTGAGGTGACACTTGAACTCAGGTTCTCCTGACTCCTGCACTGGTGCTTTTTCTGCTGCCCCATATATAATAAAATGTTAATAGTATCACTAAGGTATGTGGAAATATAAAAATAAATATAAATAATTTTAAAATTAAACAAAAATCAAAAGATTTAAAGATTACACATTTATATAAAATATTTTTAATATATGAAATGTTTTAAAATATAAAATATATTTTGTGAATTTTTAATAATATCACTTTATTTATTCTACCATGCATATAGATTCATGTGAAATCATAAGAATTTTTCCTAATTTTCTTCACAATAATGTGATCCTATAATTTAATGATTACCTTCTCTACAATCACTCTTCTTTCAGTTCTATACCAGTCACTTTCCCAATGGTACCTAGTTAAATGGTTTTCTCAAGGAATTTCTATTCTTCTTTCACAATTTTCAGCTGTCTTCATCATCATATCTGTAAGTACAGTTCTAGCTTTGTAACCTACTATCTATATAAACCTTAGCAAGTTACCACTTCCATAGATATTTGGTTTTTTCCTTCACCAGTAAAATCAGACATAAAATAGATAAAATCTAAAGTCCTTTCAGAGTCTAATGTTCTATGAGTCTAAGTATCTAGCCAAACATGCTTTCCCCAATTCTCATGAGATGTTGGCATTATGTCTTTATCTAGGGACCTACTATTTCAGTATATGAACTGTATTCTAGAAAAACAAATAGTACTCTCAAACACTATCACTATAGTCATCTGTACAATCCCATGTCTTCCTTTGTTTTCATTTTTTCATTTGTTCACTGTTTTAATAAATATTAGTTTAGTGCCGATTATGTTCACAAGGAGAGTCTCTGGGATATAGTCACTAGAGAACTGACCTCAGTGTCAAGTTCATGTCCCACTCCTGACAAATGCTGCCTATATGATCCTAGACAATGTCTCACAGTGCCTTCAGGAAACTTAAGGATTTGAAATGACAGAATCGTAACTGATTGTGAATGCTTATTCTGGAAATATTCAATGAAAAATTTGTAACAACTAGGTTCTGAAGATGAGTTGTGGTTTGGGGAATTTTTTTTCCACATTTGGCAACTAAGCATCTTGATTTCCTTTGCAGAATGTGAGGTTTGGAAGGGTTACAACAGGCATTTATTAAATGCAAGCTATATTTCAGGCACTGCACTAAGTGGCTTGTAATAAAAATACAAATTTTAAAATGACAGTCTCTTCCTTCAAAGGGTTTACACTCTAATGAGGGATAAAAGATGAAAATGCCTGGGTGCTGTCATTAAAATGATGGTTCCAGGAAAAACCTACCAACCAAGGCTTCTTTGAGCCACAGATGCCAGGTGATCTTTCAGAATGAGAAGGGTGAGGAGAAAGGGGGAAGAATGAATGAAGTTCAAAGGTGAGAAGCCTGTTGAAGAAAGAATGTGAAAAGAAATATGTAGAGTTAGAAGAGGAATCTAGAACAGGAAACAAGAAACTGATAGACAATTTTTGTAAGAGGATTAAAAGAAGACTTCCACCCAACTCCACCCTTCAAGCAATCAAAGTCATATTATAATTTTAAGAGAATTAGAAGATCTTCTGGTCCAATTCTATGATTTTACAGAGCAAGAAACTGGAAAGTGACTCATTTAGGGAATCACAGAAGAAGGCTTATTCACTCTTACTAAATTGAGACTAGATAACTAGAATCAGAGGGCAAAATAGAAATTGAAAGAATTCACTGATCACTACCTGGAAGAGATCTCAAAATTATAACTCCCAGAAATAGCAGAGCCAAACTCCAGAGCTCACAGATCAAGGAGAAGGTACTGAAAGCAACCAAAAAAAAAACAAAACAATTCAAATATTGTGAAGTTACAATCAGGATTACATAGGTTTTGGCAGTTTCCACATTAAAGTACCACAGGGCTTGGAATATGATATTTCAGAAGGCTAAGGAGTTAGGATTACAATAAAGAATCACCTACCCAGCCAAAACTGAATATAATATTTTAAGGGAAAAAAGTATCTTTAATGAAATAGAGGACTTCCAAGCATACCTAATTAAAACACCATAGCTGAATTTAAAAAAATTGACCTCCAAATACAGGACTCAAATGGAACATTAAAAGGTTAAAAAAAAAAGACCCAAGAAACAAGAAAAAAAACATAAATATTGAATAAGGTTGAACTTTATATTTCTATATAGCAAGATAATATTTATAACTTAAGAAATTTATTACTATAAGGGTAATCAGAAGGAGTATACATAGACAGAAGGTATGGATATAAAGTGACTGATAGGATGATACCTTAAAAAAGAAAATAAAGAGGTGAAAAAGAAGATTGCATTGGAAGAAAAAGTGGGGAGGTAGAATGAGATAAATCATCCCACATAAGAAAGGTATGATAGAGTTATAATAATAGAGGGGAAGATTGGGGGCAGGGGAAGAGAAAAGGCAAAGCTTAAACCTTACTCTCATCAAAATTGGCTCAAAGAGGGAATAACATACACACTCAGTTGGACATGGAAATCCATCTTACCCTATAATAAAGTAAAAAGAAAGAGGGATAAAAGAACTGGAAGGATTCAGGGGAACTGATAAAATTCAAGATATAATGGCAGGGGGTTGGTAATCAGATGTAAAACAATTGTGAGGAAGTAAAGTGTAGGGGCAAGAGACAGATGGGGGGGCAGATAAACAAAAGAAATATAGCATGGAGGGAAATATACAGTTAGTTGTCATAACTATAAATGTGAATGGCATGAACTCATCTATAAAATGGAAATGGATAGCAGAATGGATTAAAAAATGGAATCCTACAGTACTTTTTTCTCATCCAGAAAAAAAACCTGAAAGAGAGAAATGCACAGGATAAAGGTAAGGGGCTGGAGCAGAAACTATTATACTTAAGCTGAAAGAAAGAAAGCAGAGGTGGCAGTCATGAGCCCAGAAAAAGCAAAAGTGAAAATAGATCTAATCAAGGGATAAGGAAGGAAACTGAAGAGTAAGGAAGGAAACAGTACTAAAGATGTGCACCAAATGGTATAGCATCTAAATTGTTGAAGGAGAAGCTGAATGAGTTACAGGAGGAAATAAGAAAAAAATTATTCTAGTTGGGGATCTCAACTTTACCATCTCAGAATAAGATAATTCCAACAAAAATAAATACATGAATAAGAAGTTAAGAAGGTAAAAAGTTAGGTATGGCAGATTCTAGAGAAAATTGAGTGGAACAGAAAGGAATATACCTTTTTTCTCAGTAGTCCATGACTCTTACATAAAAATTGATCATGTATTTTGACAAAAAAAAAAAGAAACCTCATAACCAGATGCAGAAAAGCAGAAATAGTTAACACATCCTTTTCAGATCTTAATGCAATAAAAATTACCATTCAATTACAGGCAATGGAAAGATAGATTAAAAATTAATTTGAAATTAAATAATATAATACAAAAAAGTGGGTCAAAGAACAAAGCATGGAAATAATAGATAATTTCATTAAGAAAATGACAATGAGACAATATACCAAAATTTATGGGATACAGTAAAAGTATTACTTAGAGGAAAATTTATATCTCTAATTGCCTACATTAATAAAATAGAGAAAAAGTAGAGTGAATTGGGCATGCAACTAAAATAAAACTAGAAAAAAGAACAAATTAAAAGCTCCCCAATTAAATACCAAATTGGAAATCCTGAAACTCAAAGAAGAGATTAATAAAATTGAAAGTAAGAAAACAATAGAAATAATAAATAAAATTTGAAGCTGATTTTATGAAAAAATAATAAAATAGATAAACCATTGTTTATTTTGATTTTTAAAAAATGAAAGAAGAAAACCAAATTACTAGTATCAAAAATGAAAGGAGGGGTGGAATTCACCACCAATGAAGAAGAAATTAAGACAATTGTTAGGAGTTATTTTGGCCAATTATATGCCAATAACTTTATAATCTAGATGAAATGGATGAATATCTACAAAAATATAAATTGTTCACATCAACAGAAGAAGTAATATAATTCTTAAATAGCCCAATCTCAAAAAAAAAGAAATTGAGCAAGCCATCAATTAACTCCCTAAGAAAAAATTCCCAGGATCACATGGATTCACAAGTGAATTCTACCAAACATTTGAAGAACAATTAATATCAATAAACTATTTGGAAAAATAGGTGAAAGAGTCCTGCCAAATTCCTTTTATGACACAAATGTGGTGCTGAAACCAGGAAAAGTCAAAATGGAGAAAGAAAATTATAGACCAATTTCCCTAATGAATATTGGTGCAAAAATTTTAAATAAAATACTAGCAAAGAGATTACAGCAATGTATCACAAGAATCCTACACTATGACCAGGTGGGATTTGTACCAGGAATGCTGAGCAGGTTCAATATTAGGAAAACTATCAGCATAATTGATCATGTCAATAAAAATAAAACAAGATAAATCATACAATTATCTCAAAAGACACACAAAAATCTTTTGACAAATTGTAGCATCCATTCCTATTAAAAAGATGAGAGAGTATAAGAATAAATGGAAATTACCTTAAAATGATAAATCATATTTATCTAAAACCATCATACGATTAGAGGTAAAGCAAGGATGCCCATTATCACCTCTGTTATTCAATATTGTACTAGAAATGTTAGCTATAACAAGAAGAGAAGAAAAATTTGAAGGAATTAGACTAGACAGTGAGGAAACAAAATTGTCATTCTTTGTAGATAAGATGTTAAACTTAGAAAATCCTAGAGAGTCAACTAAAAAACTACTTGAAACTATTAACAACTTTAGCAAAGTTGCAGGATATAACATATACCCACACAAATCATCAGCACATATTTAAATCACCAACAAAATCCAGCAGAAAGGGATGGAAAGAAAAATTCCATTTAAAGAAATTGTAGACAATATAAAATATTTGGGAATCT
The DNA here is from genome assembly GCA_028658325.1 of Potorous gilbertii. NCBI lineage: Eukaryota > Metazoa > Chordata > Mammalia > Diprotodontia > Potoroidae > Potorous > Potorous gilbertii. The sequence continues at coordinate 391,872,910 of CM053771.1, forward strand.
ACCTGCAAAGACAAACCTAGGAACTATAAGAACACAATTATAAAACAATTTTACACAAATATAGTCGTATGTAAACAATTGGAAAATATTAATTGTTCTTGGGTAGACTGAGACAATATAATAAAAAAATGACAATTCTGCATGAATAGATTTACTTATTCAGTGCCATACCAATCAAACTACCAAAAAATTATTTTGGAGAGCTAGAAAAAAATAACAAAATTCATCTGGAAAAACAAAAGTCCAGAATATTGAGGGAATTAATGAAGAGGAATGAAAAAAAAAGGTGGTCTAGCCATACCAGATCTAAAACTATAATACGTACACTATTTTAAAGCTGCAATCATCAAAACTACTTAGCAATGTCTAAGAGATAGCATGGTGGATCAGTGGACAAGGCTAGGTACACAAGACACAGTGGTCAATGATTATAGTAATCTACTATTTGATAAACCCAAAAGTTTCTGGAATAAGAACTCACTATTTCACAAAAACTGCTGGGAAAATTGGAAAATAGCAGAGCCCAACATCTTACACTTTATACTAAAATAAGGTCAAAATGAATACATGTTTTATATATATAAGGGTGATACTATAAGCAAATTAGGAGAGCAAGAGGTAATTTACCTTTCAGATCTATGGAGACCAAACAAGAGATAGGGAACATTATGAAATACAAAATGGATAATTTTTTATTACATTAAATTAAAAAACTTTTTGCACAAAGTTAATGCAACTAAGATTAGATGGGAAGCAGAAAGCTAGGAAACAATTTTTACAGCCAGTGTCTCTGATAAAGGCCTCATTTCTAAAATATATAAGGAAATAAGTCAAATTTATAAAAATATAAGTGATTCCCCAATGGATAAATGGTCAAAAGATATGAACAGGCAGTTTTCAGAGGAAGAAGTTAAAGCTATCCATATTTTAAAAAATAGTTCTAAATAACTATTGATTAGAGAAATGCAAGTTAAAACAACTCTGAGGTACCACATCACACCTTTGAGATTGGCCAACCATAATGGTGATTTAAATGGAAAAATCTTTCCCATTCATCAATAGCCCCATGTGACCTTAAATCTCATGGAAGTGTAAGTCGTATGTGGTGGGAGGAGCTTGCTGAATGAGTAGAACAGGAAAGGTGAAGCAGAAGTGGGAGGAAGTTGGTGAGAGTGTTTACAGTGAAGGAGAGAGGAGGGAAGGAGGCAGGCACATCTAAGCTCCTGAGCATTTGTGGGAAGACCCGGGCAGGTGGAGGGAAGGTTTGGGAATGGCTTTGTCCCCTACAGTGTTAATGTATATTGACTTCTTGGTTACCATGATGGATTTAGCTTTCTGGTGTTGGGATTTGGCTCTCTGGTGTCTGAAAAAATGTTTTTCTTCTGCTTTCTATATGGAGAGTCTGTTATACTTTGTGATTCAAAACTATGCCAGCATATTCGTAGTTGTCCTCAGTGCTATGAATACTGCCTGGTGATGATACACTAACATGACAAAAAAGGTAATGATAAATGTTAGAGAAAATTGGGAAAAATTGGAACACTAATGCATTGTTGGTGGAGTTATGAAAAGGTCCAACCATTCTGGAGAGCAGTTTGGTACTATGCTCAAAGGTCTATAAAAGTGTGATCCAATAGTATCACTATTAGGTCTGTATTCCAAAGAGATTCTAAAACTGGGCAAAGGTTCCACATGCACAAAAATATTTATAGCAGCTCTTTTTGTAGTGGCAAAGAACTGGAAATTGAGGAAACAAAATTTTGTAGATGATATGATGTTACACATTTAGACAATCAGCTAAAAACTACTAGAAATTATTAGCAATAAGAAATTAGCAAAAATTAGCAAAGTTGCAAGAAAGTAGATAAAACCACATAAATCATCAGCATGTCTTTATATTAGCAACAAAGCCCAGCAGCAAGGAATAGAAATAGAAATCCTATATAAAATAACTGTAGACAATATAAAATATTTGGGAGTCTACCCATAACTATAAAACACTTTTTCACACAAAGTCAAATCTAAACAGCTAGAAAAATTAATTGCTCATAGGTAGGCTGAGCCAATCTAATAAAAATGACATTTCTACCTAAATTAATCTATCTATTCAGTGCCATACCAATCACGCTATCAAAAAAAAGTTTGTAGAGCTAGAAAAAAATTGTAACAAAATTCATCTGGAATAACAAAATCTCAAAGGTATCAAGGGAATCAATGCACAAAAATGTGAAGGAAGGCAGTCTAGCTGTACCAGATTGCAAACTGTATTATAATACAGTAATTACCAAAACAGGGAGGCTTGTAGAGGCTAAGAAATAGAGTGGTGAATCAGTAAAATAGATTAAGTACAAATTTCATTATAGTAAATGACCATAATAATCTGGAATGTGACAAACCCAAAGATCCAAGCTTTTGGAACAAAAAATCATTTTTTCACAAACACTGCTTGAGGAAACTAGAAAACAGTAGGATGGAAAATAGGCATAGACCAACATCTTACATTGTACACCAAGACAAAGTCAAAATTGGTATGTGATTTACACATAGAGGGTGATATCATAAACAAATTAGGAGAGCATTGATTAGTTTATCTGTCATAACTATAGATAAAGAAGATACAGAGACCATTACAAAACATAAAATACATCATTTTGGCTATATGAAATTTAAAAGTTTTTGCACAAACAAAACCAATATAACCAAAATTATGAAGGAAAACGGAAAACTGGGGAAAATTTTTTTAGAACAAATATCTCTGATAAAGACTTCATTTCTCAAATACATAGAGAACTGAGTTAAATTAATAAGAATACAAGTCATTTCCCAATTGATAAATGATCAAAGGTTATGAACAAGCAGTTTTCAGGCAAAGAAGTCAAAGCTATCTAGGTTGATATGCAGTTTAAAGAAAGGTTGGGGCTGAATGGTGTGTGATTGGATGATTTTAAAAAACAAAATTGGGTAGAAAAGGTAAAAAGGAGCAATTATAAAAATGAGACATGAAAGGAAGAACTAATAGAGAGGAAGCAAGTTGGGGTAGAAGGCTGATAACGTTGTAACTTTACTCTCATCTAGGTTGAAGAGGGTGTAGAAGTCTTCCAAATACGTAGAGTGAGAAAACTGGAGGACAGGGAAGGGGAAGGACTTTTAGAGGGGTGTGTGAAGTGATATTAGGGAGTGAGGAAGGAGAAAATAGGGGTACTTTTGGAGGGATATGTGGATTGAGTTTGGGGGTAGTGGAGGATATGAGGATATGAGGAACTCTAGGAGTGGGTGAAATTGGGGTTGAACAGGTCAAGAAGAAGATAATATAAGAGATAGAGTAAGAGAGGCTGAGAATGAAAATAAGAAAATAAGATCAAGGTAAATTCATAAATAATAATTATAACTTTTAATGTGAATGGGATATTTATAGTAGCTCTCTTTGTGGTGGTAATGAACTGGAAATTACAGAGATCCCCATTAACTGAATGGGTTGTGGTGTACAGTTGTGATGGAACATTACTGTGCTATAAGCAAAGATGAACTCATTGATCTAGGAAAGGCATGAAAAGGCTTGCATGAAGGGATGAACAGTGAAATAAGTAGAACCAAGAAAACATTATATACAACAGGAGCAACATTGTTGTAAGAATGACTTTGAGAGACTAAGTCATTTTGACTATGAAAAATACACAAATTTAAAATAAAAGATATATAAAGATACTATCTGTATCCAGAGAAAGAACTGATAAATAGATGTATAGAATAATTTTAAACACACATACACACACATGCACACATACACTTATTTGTATCTAATGACAGACATCTCTGTGGGGGAGAGAAGGAAAAAAGGGGGAAAAGGTAATTTACATTATAATTTTGTAGTATATTTGGAAGGAATACCATGCTATATATGATAAATTTTTTATTGTACTTTGCCATGGAAATGTTTGTTTTGTTCGCTGAATTGAAAATAAAATACATTTTAAAAGAAAGAAATTTGCTATTCCTGACTCTGTGTCACACTCTATCCCCACAGAGAGGCATCCTCAGAGTCTTGGTCCTCTAACAATACTTCTGAGGCTGGCTCTTCCCTTTCCTTGCTCTGACTAAAGTGATCTCCTTTCCCCTACCAATCCTTTGATTTCTATTCCTATAGCTTTCCTAGGACAGATCATTCCCACAGGCAGAAATGAACTTGACTTGGGGAAAGGTCTGTCCCTCTTCCCTTCAGAACACCACAAGCCCTGCTTTCAAATTAGCTTTCTTGACCATGGTCCTAATCACAGACCCTGAGAAAATTTGAGAAGCTGGGGAGGGGAGGGTGAAAAGAGGAAGTGTTCCTAGAAAAAGGTACAATTCATCACCATGGACAGAGGACTCTCTCTTCTTCTACCATGGTCCCAATCTAAAAGGGTTCTTTCTCCACAAGCTACTTCCCCAAAGGAACAACAGAGAGGCAGCCCTTAAGATATTCTTGAGAAAATACTGCCAACTCCAAGAGTCTTTTAAATCCCAAGGCAAGAAAGACAAGCTAGTTGAGCCAGGGATAGAACCAAGGTTTGTCTTCCTTCTCTACCTCTAAACTCTGTTCAAGTTTGGATCTCATAAACCTAACCCTGAAGTCCAATGAGACAATTGAGCTGTTTGCCTTGAATGGTGGAAGCCTGCTCTTTTTCATTTGTTGCTTCCAGCTTCCCTGGGTCACACCTTAAAGGATTAGTTTCTTCCAGCCTTTTAAATTTCTTGCTCTGGACCAAAATTCCCTGATAATGGTAACTGCTCACACAAATACACTTAATTATAGCTCTTCTTAGGATACAAAGACAAATACAAAAACAGTCTCTGCTCTAACCTTTAATGGAAAAAATGGATGAAAATACCACTTATGACCCCAAACATTTTAGTATTTCCCGGTACTTCAAAGCTATTATAGCCTCATGTTCAATTGGTATTTTTTTTAATCTTTTAAATTTTTTAAAGTATTTTTCTTACAACAGTCTTATGAGATAAGTAGTGTGAACATTATGATACACATTTTATAGATGAAGAAAAGCTAAGGGACTTGACCAAGATTACATGACTAGTAAGTGTATGAGGCAAATCTTGACCTCAGGTCTCCCAATTCCAAGATCAGTGGTATTGTATACCTTGCTGACTGTCATTTTTCTTCCATAATATATGTTTCTATCTAAATCAACAAAAGTAAAAATTTGAAGGTTTGCTAAAGTGTTACAGGATCTAAGTCACATTCTGGGTTTATGCTCCAGGAAGACTATATAGCCTTCTAACCAGGACTCGGTGGAATGAGTCATTCTGCCTCCATTCTTACTTTGATGCCACAAACTCTATCAGACTGCATCTCTACCTTCTTCCTGAAATAACTGGTTTCTTTTAGCCTCTTAGGTTTTTCTGCCCCAGACCAAAAAGTTTCTGATCTTGGACAATCCTTTACATTTACTTCCTTAGTTACAACTCTTCTACAAATACAAAGTCAAATACAAAAACCAAAATACAAAAAAGTCCCTGCTCTCATTTTTGAGTTTGACCTGATTCTGAACTAATTAATATTTCAAATTTTTTAAGATACAAGAAAACTCAAGATAACAAAAAAACTTGAGAGCTGTTATGCAGTCATTCACACTTTAGGCCAAATTTCTCTTGAATAGAGAGATAATGATATTTATGCAGACTGTTCCATGAATTAATTAATAGAAGAATGAATCATCTTGTTTTTCTACTCCCTAGCTCCATAGAAAAGTATCCTTTAAAAAGTAGGATAGTGGAAAAAGTTTAAAGAAAGAAAGATTACAATTATTACAAGCTCCCACTCCACCCCATCCCAATTCATGTAACTAATAAGATGTTTTAGCCTCTGATAGTTTTATCAGGTAACAGCACCTCTCTGATTGAGTTGTAGAAACTATCATCCATTGGTTCAAAATAGGCATGACTAAACCCATAACTAATTAGCAAGGAAGGAAGTGCTTTTAGTCACTGAATGAAAATAGATGCTCCTACACAAGAAATGCATTTGGGATTGGTTGAAAGAATAAATGTATCTCTGTCTATGTATATCAGAGAAGGGATTCTAGTACCTTGAAGAGTCAGACCTTTGTATTAAAAGGGTAATGGGTGTTGAGGAGTTGGGAGTTATTACAATTCTCCCTTCTTCTGACCAAATGAAAATACTGAGAACTTCAAAAGAGTGAAAGACTTGGAATTTCCAGGAGGTGTTGAAAGTATTACTCCTTGAACAGCAGTGGCTGATGTTAGCACCTGCATTAGAAGCTGGGAGATACAATGAAGACAAACACAGCACACTAAAGAAAAGTTCCTTTAGGAATAAATAAAGGCACCTACCTCAGAGTCCAACAGAGAGCTATAATGAAGAAGATGGAGAAGACGTACTAGGGGTTGGAAAACCCATGACCTCAAGGCCCCATGTGGCCCTCTAGGTCCTCAAATGCAACCTTTGTCTGAATCCAAAGTTTACAGAACAAATCCCTTTAATAAAAGGATTAGTTCTGTAAAACTTGGACTCAGTCAAAGGGCCCCCACTCAAGGACCTAGAGGGCCAGATGTGGCTTCAAGGTCGCAGATACCAAACTCTTCTATTAGACCAAGTCTACACAAAGGAGATTCGTTGTAAGGGCAAGATAATTGTGAGAGTGTTGAGTGATTAGTTCATGTGTCAGTAAACACCCCAACATACACAGGGGAGCCTGCTATCACTGGTTCTTTGATCTGCTTTTTTAGAAAGAAAGGCAACTTTTGAGGAGTTAACAATCACTTTACTCAAGCACAAGTATCATTCAGTTAGCTCAGGGGAAAAGGTCAGCACCTTGAACTTCAGAGAAAATACAGAGAAGTCAAGGATCAGCAGACATGGCTTTCTCTGTCTGACCATAGTTGCCAGTCAGGGAAGCACCAACATCTGGATTTTCAAAGCGGGAGGGGGACGTTGCTCCTTACAGGCTGGCCAGAGCCCTTATCTGGCCAAATACTTCCAATCAGTAAGACCCAAAGTAAAACCTCACCCTCAGAGTATTTATACACTTTTCAGAGCCAGAGGGCAAAACTCTTGGACCCAGTACCTCAAGAGGAAAAACAAAAGGTACTTGGGACTCTCCTACAAAACAACTCACCTAATCAAACTTCCCTCAAGGGACAGATCCAACTATGGGTGGGAAAGATTGTTCTTAATCGCATTATTCAGAGACATTATACTTCTTAGTGTAAACAAAAACAACATAAAAATCCTACTTTGCTTGCCCTCATGCTTCACTAGTGATCTAAATACACCAAAGGTGTAGAAAAATCTGGGACGTTATTAAAACCAAAAGAAATAACTAAAAGAACATCAACTTCTATCCTCTGTGCCCCCATCTAGAGAGAGACAGAGTGATACAATTTATGTGAGAATTATTTATTGATATAGTGTGTTGAAGGCATCATTGGTGAAGATTTAATAGGAAACAATTAAGTTTTCACAAGCAATAATTCACAGTAGAACACAATCTGACCACAACTGACTGAAAGATTTAAGAATGAAAGATCCTACTAGTTTATTATTTGTTGATTTAAAGGGAAAAGTATTTGATTTAGGAAAGCAAACTACTTCCTTGAAGGCTCTTTTTTTCTTTCCAGAGACAGAGATGTCAAAATCATTTCAGATTCTTTGAAAGTTATAACAATAGAGATAACTTTATCAGTTAAGTCTCTAATCATGAACAGCAGAAGTATAGTTCAAAGATGCATTGGCTCATCAAAGGTGTTCACCATTATCATTATCAAGCATAGAAATTAAGTTGCAGGGAGATAAATCTATGAATGGTTAGATCCTCCAGATGGTTCTGTTTGCAGATGACTTCTGATTGTATCAAGTCATGGAATATTGCAGAGACTTCTGAAAAGAATATATAACTTACCAAAGTAGCTTAGTTCAACTATCCACACAGGAAAAAACAAATGAAGAAGATTTATTGGTCAAGTTATTACGTGCAGTCAGAGAGAAAATCTATGGAGTTTGTTTACTAACAGAGAGACAGAGTTAGATAAAAAAAAAAGTAGATAATAAATAGATATATGGTTGATAAGTGACACATAGGAAGATAGAGATACATGCTATATGTATACATACATAGATACATACATGTATATCTATATGTGTGTGTTTATATATATATATACACATATATATATATATATGTGTATATATATATATATATATAAACACACATACCTATATACAGGAAAAAAGTACCATGAATTGGGCCCAAAATTAAGCAGGAGGAGAGAAGTGCCTTCAGTAAATTACAAAGCTTCAAATTTCTCTTAGAAATAAACTCATCAGTTTTAAAATATTTGTAGTTATATACTTGGTTTATTCATTTCCTAATACACCCTTCCCTTCTTGCTCACTCTAAGAGTCATCTATTATAACAAAGAATAAAAAAAGGGAAAAAAGAAAGGGGGAAAATAGGAGAAAAAACAAACAGTTCAACAAGACTAAATAAAACAGCCCAATTTAAGAAAACATCAGTTTTCAATGTGTGCAAAAAAGGGAAAGACATATTTTCATATCATTTTGTTGAGGCCAAGTATGATCAATTATCATTACAAAGTGTTTGTATTTGTTTTTGCTTATCTTATTTGCATTGTCAAACTCATTGCACTAATTGTTTTCCTGTTTAAGCTTACATGAGTTCATGCAAGTGGTCCCATACTTCTCTATATTCTTCATTTTTATTTCTTATAGTCTAGGAATTAATACCCTTTGGAATTCATAAATCACAATTTACTTAGCCATTCTTCAATGAATTGATATATGCTTATTTCCAACTACTCGCTACTATAGAAAGGTTGTAATAAATATCTTGATGAATATCAGACATTGCTTTCTATCTTTGACTTCTTTAGGTTATGTGAATCAAAGAATGTGGACAATTTAGTGACTTTATACTACTGGAGCTATGAATTGGCTAACCCACTGTGCAAAATAATTTTAAATTACGCTAATAAAGTCACTAAATTGTCCACATTTCATTTCATGCCAGGACAAAAGTGAGAAAAGCAACTAGAATATTGAGTGGAACCCCTATAGCAACTTTATGGCAGAATATAGGAAAGGTTCCCACAGGATGAGAAGTTATAAATAGGCTATAATCTGTGTCATTAGAGTGAACACCCAAATTGATGAGATTATAGAAATCTTCAGGTATTTAAGTAAGATATATGTATTGTTACGAGGCACATAAAATTCCATTATACATTTTCAGGGGGAAAAAAATAATAGATTTTTAGTTACACTCTTCCAAGTCAACATATGACAAGTTATCTTCATTTTAGCCTATTTCCTTTAAGGTAAAAAAAAAAAAATGTATCAACTACTTTCATATCTGCTTTAGTGAGAAAACAAACTGTGATATCCAGCTCCTCAAACTCTCGGTGCTAGAATTTTAAGAAAAAATAGCCTCATTCAAGTGTATGAAAAACAATTTAGTATAACAAGAATTCCAAAAGCCTTCTTTGGTTATTCTTTACTAGAGCTAATAAGGATAGAAACATTTGTTTCTATCAAGAAATGGTAAGATAAGATCTTACAGAGGTCACTTATAAAAACATCACTCTCCTAGAAAAGTCTGTTTCATGATCTTCAAAGCAATTACTATTTCTAATGGGCAAAAAGAGAGAAAAAAAAGAAAGCAGGAGATTTGGTGAAAGTGAAGCACATATAGAGACTGAAAGGGAGTCTTATGTTTAAATCTTATTGTTATAAGAGGACCATTCAAATTTTTATTGAAACATTTTTATGTTACCTATATCTTCTCTTTATATTCCCATCAATCATTTCTCCCACTGTCCAAAAACTCTTCTTTCTGACGAAGAATAAAAAGAGGGAATAGATTTAACAAAACTAACACATCAAAAAAGTTTGATATTTTTTTGTACAACCATAATTCCCATCCCTTCAAAGAAGTAAGGCAAAGTATTATTTCGTATATTTTCTTGGGGGCCAAGTTTAGTCATTTAAATTTCATGAATTTGGTTTGGATTACTTTGTTGTAATTTCTATTTGCATCATTGTAGATATGGTTTACAATTTTTTTTAATTTTGCTTACTTTGCATCACTTCATATAAGTCTTTGCATGTTTCTTTGTATCTATCATTTTTTAGCACAATAATATTTCATTACTTGAATGTACCACAAGAAGCATTTCCCAATGAATTATCATCTATTTTTTTTCCAATTGTTAGTTACTGAAGATATTGTTGCTATAAATATATTATTGTTTATCAGACCTTTTTTTAAAATTATCATTACTGACTTCCTTGAGGCATATGCCTAACAGTGAGATCCCCTGGTTCAGAGGGTATGCATATTTATTTACTTTCTTTGAACATTTAAAACTAGTTACAGAATTATGAAAACAATACATTGCTCCACCAACAGTGTGCCTGTCTTTCTATAATCTTCTTCCAATTGGCTATTCCAATCTTTTGTCATCTTTGTCAGTTTCCTGCATGAGATGAGACCTCAAAATTATCATAATGTATATTTCTCTCATGTCCAAGAGCTTTTAAGGAAATCACTTTTGACAATTCATTTGTTTGGAGCGTAAGTCTGCTTTGGAGTAAAGAAGTTGCTGTTTTAAGTGTTTTAGCAATTCACTTTTCAGAGGTGAGCTCAGAATTGAAAAAGAAACAACTCTCACTCAGCATTCTGAGAGAATTGTTGATAATTTTGAATATGAAAAATTGTAGTATTTTGGAGGATGAAAGACTATTCTATGATATGGGACAAATGTAATTTATCTAATTATAGAGAGAAGATAGAAAATTAGTTAATACCCATAAGCTAAGGTGAAATAATTTATAGAGAAGACTCAGAGTCTGAATGCATGAAGTTGAAATATGGAGGAAAAGCATTTCATGCATAAGAGAACTGAATGTTATCACTATGAGTGGCTGATTTTGTGTAAATGGAAGCTAAAGTGGTAAATAGAATGCATATATTTCCTCACAATAAGATTGCCATTTAGAACTTCAAGATAATCATTTGTAATCTTTTGATGGTGAATCTTCTCTAGGAACTTAGACATGTCAATGTGAGAGTGAGTTGGAGTTAGCTAGCCAGCTGAACATAAGTAAATTTTCACACAATGAATGAAAGGTATATACAATGTAGGCAACCTTATAAATTACATTACAGTAGGTATTAAATAAATAGTTCTCAAATGAGTGAATCAACAAATTGAATCAAATTCCTTACAAAGGAGGAGTATTTCCCTCATTTATTTCTTACTATATTAAACAAGTGTCAGAATACTTTGTGTATTAACAACGGTATCATGATGGGGCTGTATTATTCAATCTATGGGGATATTGCATTAGATTAGAAAATAATTTACTGATCCTCATTAAAAATGAACCATTTTAATGATTTATTTTTATTGTGTCAAATGAATGGTACTAACAGGAGAGTCTTTAAAGATATTAAAGATCAGTACATTTTGGAAGCCAAAGTAAATTTCTTTTCTATTCTCTCTTAGTAGAAAATACTGTCCTTGCTTGGCACCTGTTTTTACTAATAAAATAAGTATGCCCCAGTCACATATAAAATGTTAGATATCATGCAACCTAAAATGCACCCTTTTTCATTTATTCATATTTTCATTTGTTGAAATTACAACTTACTCTTTAAAAACACACACACAGAGGGTAGAGCCAAGATAGTGGAGTAACAGTATGAACTTGCTAGTGCTCTCCCCCTCAAAACCTGTAAATACCTGTAAAAAATGACTCTAAAAAATTTTTGAAACTGCAGAACCCACAGAATGATGGCAAATCTTCAGCCCAAGAGAGCCTAAAGTTTGCGGGAAGTGTCTATCACTGGGAGGTGAATACAGTCCAGTGTGTGCCATACCAGCACAGAAGGGACCTGAGCAGGCTTTGAGGTTACCGAATCTTGGGCATCTGTGATACTTTCCAGACTTCATGACCACAAAAAAACAAGGACAAATTGGAAGATCAGTGGAAAAAACCAGTGGGACGTGTGTATGAGAGAGTAGAGTGGTTGGGCTCCAGTCCCAGGGCAGCTGAGAGGGTGGAAGAACCCATAAAATCACCAGGAGGGACAGGGGTAATGGTAGCGACAGTGACTGTCTCTGGTGCTCTAGGCCTCCAGATTTTGGGGGGATAGAGTGGCTGACAGTGTGCCCCCCATCCTCACTGTAAGCAGAGAACTACCTTGGCAAAGAACTCAAAAGTCAAGTAAATATCTGGGAAAATGAGAAAAAAACAGAAAAAGAATCAGACTATAGAGTCTTACTTTGGTGACAAGGAAAACCAAAAATAATCAAACAGAAGAAAACAAAGTGAAAGCCCCTACATTCAAGGCCTCGAAGAAAATATTAATGGGTCTCAGGCCATGGAAGAGCTCAAAAAGGATTTTGAAAATCAAGTAAGAGAAGTAGAACAAAAACTAGGAAAATAAATGAGAGTGATGCAAGAAAATCATGAAAAAAGAGTGAACTGCTTGCTAAAGGAGACCCAAAGAAATGCTGAAGAAAATAACATTTAAAAAATAGACTAACTCAAACGGTAAAAGAGATCCAAAAAGCTAATGAGGAGAAGAGTGCCCTAAAAAGCAGAACTGGCCAAATGGAAAAGGAGGTCCAAAGGCTTACTGAAGAAAATAACTCCTTATACATTTGAATGGAGCAGATGGAAGCTAATGACTATGAAAAATCAAGAAATTATAAAACAAAGCCAAAGGAATGAAAAAATAGTAGACAGTGTGAAATATCTCATTGGAAAAACAACTGACCTGGAAACTAGATCCAGGAGCAACTATTTAAAAATTATTGGAAAGTCATGATCAAAAAAAGAGCCTAGACATCATCTTTCAAGAAATTATCAAGGAAAAGTGCCCTGATATTCTAGAACCAGAAGGTAAAATAGATATTGAAAGAATCACCAACTGCCTCCTGAAAGAGATCAGCAAAGTAAAACTCCTAGGAATATCATAGCCAAATTCCAGAGCTACCAGGTCAAGGAGGAAATATTACAAGCAGCTAGAAAGAAATAATTCAAGTATTGTGAAAATACAGTAAGGATAACACAAAATCTAGAAGCTTCTACATTAAGGGATCAAAGGGCTTGGAATATAATATTCCAGAGATCAGAGGAGTTAGGATTAAAACCAAGAATCACCTACCCAGCAAAACTGAGTATAATACTTCTTGGAAAAAATGGTCATTCAATGAAATAGAGGATTTTCAAGCATTCTTGTTGAAAAGACCAGAGCTGAATAGAAAATTTGACTTCCAAATACAAGAATCAAGAGAATCACAAAAAGGTAAACATGAAAGAGAAATAATTAGGGACTTATTAAAGTTGAACTGTTTACATTCCTACATGGAAATATTTATTACTCTTGAGATATTTCTCAATATTGCAGTAGTTAGAGGGATTATATACATATAGACAGAGGGCACAGGGTGAGTTGAATAGGTAAGGATGATATCTTAAAAAATAAAATTAATGGGTGAGAGAGAAATATACTGAAAGGAGAAAGAGAGAAATAGAATGAGGCAAATTATCTCACATAAAAGAGACAAGAAAAAGCTTTTACAATGGAGGAGGTGAGAGGGAAGGAATGAACCTTATTCTCATAGCTTTTGGCTTAAGGAGGAAATGACATGCACACTCAGTTAGGTATGAAAATCTATTTTACACTATAGGAAGATAGGGGGAAGGGAATAAGCAAGGGGCAGAGGAGATGATAGAAGGGAGGGCAAATGGGACGAGAAGAAGTAAACACTTTTGAGGAGAGATAGGATAGGGCAAAAAAGAGAGAACAGAATAAATGGAGGTCAGGATAGGATGAAGGGAAATATAGTTAGTCTTTCATGATATGACTGTTATGGAAGTGTTTTGCATAACTACACATGTGTAACCTATATTGAATTGTTTGTCTTCTCAATGGAGATGGGTGGGGAGGGAGGAAGGAAGAGTAGTTGGAACTCAAAGTTTTAAAAATAAATGTTAAAATTTGTTTTTACATGCAACTGGAAAATAAGATATACGGGTAATGGGGTACAGAAATCTATTCTGCCCTTCAAGAAAATGGAGGGGATGGGGATAAGAGATGATGTGATATAAGAGAGGGCAGATTGCGGAAGTGGTAATCAGAATTCATGATGTTTTAGGGTTGGCAGAATGGAGAGATGGGGAGAAAATTTGGAACACAAAATATTGTGGAAATATCTGTTGAAAACTAAAACAAAATGAATAAATTAAAACAAAAAATACAATTTTTCTCAAAAAAAATTCTATTTAGTGAAAGATAATTACTTCTACTAGTGCCTACTGCCCACCATCTTTTCTTGTGTATCACTTCATTCCTTTTTATCCCTTTTAGCTCCGCAGGTTAGGGATCTTGTTTAAGTCCAATTGATTGACTATATTAAAAGTGGCAATGGTTATAATGATGATATTCATTTTAAAATGGGTTGGCACTAATTGCCATCTAGCCAAAAACAATGTTGAGTGTCTGGATATATGCCAATGCTAGAGCTTAAAACCTCAAAGTTCAAAATTACTTGAGTCAACTTTCCTAATTATTTTGTTATGAATCAATCAATATAGACCACGCGTGATCTGGACAGAAGGGACAAATAAATAAAGCTGACTGAGGATAGTATTTGAGAACTTACTGACACATTCCATTAATTAATCTTGGAAGCTTCATGCAGGTAAGTTCAGAGTGACAAAAATTCCCCTCACCTTGAACTGTACCTGCCAGCTTTATTCCTCTTCCTTTGTCAATCCAATACAATGTGACAAACATTTATTAAGCTTCTACTATGTGCAAAGAATTATGCACTGGGGATTTAAAAAAAAACAATGAATACTAGTCATTGCCTTCAAGGAGTTTACATTCTACTGCTAACAGGAATGGAGGGAACATGTAAACTGCTCATTTTATATTTGAATATTTGAGGAAGGAGACAGCAATAGCAACTAGGAGAACTCTATGTTTCTCACAGATAAAATATAAGCTCAATCTTACAGAAGTCAGGGATTTTTAAAAGAGAGGTGTTTCAGGCATGGAGAGCATGTTGTACAAAAGTTCAGAGATGAGGGAGGAATACTAAACTTGGAAAATATGGAATGAATGAATTATAAGCCAAGTAGTAACTGGAGATAGATTATAGAGGACTTCAAAAGGTAAGCTAAAGTGCTAATGCTTTATCCTAAAGAAAATAGGAAGCTACTGAAGCTTCTTGAGCAGGGGTGATATGGACAGACTTTGAGATTATTTTACTAACAGTGTAAAGGGTGATTTAATAGGGGAGAGGTTAGAAGCAGGAACACTAAATAGAAGACTCTTAATAAGCCTGAGGAAAAAGTGATGAGGACTTGAATTAGGGTAGAGGATGTGTGACTGAAGAGAAGTGACTTGAGGCAAGATTCATTATGGAGGTAGAACTGACAATACTTGGCAGTTATAGGCAAGTGAGGAAGGGGAAAGAGTCAAGGATATACTCAAAGAACCTTCCCATTATAATAATTTCTAATTATGACTGTTTTTGCAACCTAGAAAAAAGAATTATTCAGTGAAGTCCCAATTCTCCTTCCATGCTCTTCCAATGATTCCTTTTTAAGTTGGATGATGTTCATGGTGTTGCAACTCTGCCACTTTAAATTCTAGTCTTCATTATGCTCCCCATTTTAGCTACACTAAACCAGATCAGGTAATATCCTCTTTCAAAGTATTATCAGTTTTGGAATCTATTCCCCTGCCCATATCTCTGCATGTTGAATTCCTTCCTTCCTGTTAAAGCCCACTTCAGATATAACCTTTTCCATAGATCCTTGCCCTGTTTTTCTCTAGCTGAAAGTCTCTATATGAGATTCTTTGGGACCAGAAAGTCTTTGTTGGTTCACAGAATCATTTTCCCTTCAGTAAATGCAGACTATCATTTAGTAGTCCTCTAGTTTTGTTGTAAAATACATTAAATGATGCCAATATCATCTAGTTAGTTAGTAAATCAGGCTATTACACAGACTATCCCATTGTTCATACAACTTTACAACTATTCAAGTAGATTCACTATTGATTTTTAAGCATCTTTGGCTACAAAAGAAAACCATAATAAAACTCTGCAGTCTCCCTTTTGTGACTCACTTTTAGAGACCTGAATGTAAGAATTTTCACATGTATCTGAAAAACAACTATCTGGAATCCTGAAAGAATGACAATGTATTGGTTATAACTGAAAATAATTTGAACCAGAGAGTCAAAAGGCATAGGTTCTAGTGTTGACTTCTACAGTAACTAGTCAGATTTTGAACAAAGCAGTTTACCTCCTCATGTCTCTGTTTCCTTTTCTGTAAAATGATGAGCCTGGGCCAATGAGTTCATTCTAACTCTAAAATTCAATGTCTCTATAAGGCTTTCAGAAGAAGAGTTTTCTACAGAATTGAGCATTTAATT
The DNA here is from genome assembly GCA_028658325.1 of Potorous gilbertii. Lineage (NCBI taxonomy): Eukaryota > Metazoa > Chordata > Mammalia > Diprotodontia > Potoroidae > Potorous > Potorous gilbertii. Next base: position 391,889,403 of record CM053771.1, read on the forward strand.
TTCAGTATGGAAATCTTTGTAAGAATTCCCCATTCCCTTGATGACTCAGTCACTTTTGCTATGCTATAACACTAAGCAGTCTGAAAACAATTCATGTTTCATGATTTTAGAATTGAAGCTTCTTTAAATACATCAACTTTTCAAAGGTCTTTTATGTCTAAATTTAAAGTGAGAAAGATGATGTCAATTATCTAGATTATGTCAATTACATTTTATTGTTGCTTTCAACTGAAAATAATTAGAACTGGGAATTTCTTTAGTTATGGTGAGGGATGCCACATAAGTACATCTCTACAACAGTTTTCTACATTATTAAATATAACGATTGCAAATAAGGTACCAACAACATCATTATTAAAACGTGAAACTTGGGGTTTTTAACATATATGGAGAATAATGTTTTGTTTTGTTTTCAGTATCACAAAGTGTAACAAATAACAAATTCTTCAAGGTGTTATGTCTCTGTCAGAGGAGAGAGGATGTGCCCTCATCAACTGCCATTCCAGAGAACAGCCAGCAGACTCCAAGGCACCTTGCACAGATTTTTTTTCCTAAGTTAGTTCTTCCAAGCATGAAAAGAATTCTATCAGTTCTCTTCAAACACAAAAACCAGAGATGAAATTAGTGTCATACAGCAGCCATGCAGTACTGTATATTGTAGGCAGTGCTGCATTAGTTCATTATCTCATGGTTTTCCCATTTATTCAGATTTCTTCAAGAGTATATGATTAGGTTTCTATAAACAAAACTGTTAGTAGTATGACACTGGGGAGAATGAATAGACTGGCTAATTCCAGAGACCTGAACCTGTGACTTAATTTCTATTTCAGCAGGGTTTGGCTAGTGGAGATTGTTATTTCTGCATGTTAGAGGGTGGGTTGGTCTACCAAAGAAGAACAGCAATGATTTCAAATCAATTTCTAACACAGGAGATTCCTAGTCCACAATAACACAGAAAGGAGAAATTATTTTTTTAAGAATGAGGATTTGAAAGGAAATCCTTCCCAGAGAAGTATATCATCATCACCATCATCATCTCAATTTATAAGATGTCTTTTTCTTACGATATCTTATGATAACAACTTAGTTTTATAGGTAGACTAGAGAAATCCATTTTAATTGTTTAAGTGATATACATTCTTAAAACCAAAGGAAAAGCAAAATATTAACCTAGACCTTCCATATATTTGGCAATGAGTTTATGACTTGAGACAACAATGGCAACAGATGAGCAGTTGGAATTATTTTTTTCATCTGAAACACAAATAGGAAATCTGTCTCTTCTGTCTGCGTCCATAAATATTCACTGATTCTACCATTTTTCAGTAGATGAGGATTTTCCTCCCATCTGTCTGATGGCACCATTGAATCATTAAATGTCCCTGGATCTGGTGCTTTTCTACGATACAGACATTGCCTCTATTGGTAATGGAACACACTAATGGAAGACAGTATCACCTGAGTGTGTCTCTCTCTCTCTCTCTCTCTCTCTCTCTCTCTCTCTCTCTCTCTCTCTCTCTCTCTCGTCTCTAAAAGATCAAATGTTCTGAGAGACATGAATATTTTTATTTCTCTAAAACTAAAACTAAGAACCTTGTACCTACAAAATGAAGAGATCAGTTAATAACATTTATTTTTGGTTATCTGTAGTTTAGATCATTTGTTAACACCTTTTTCCTCATGCTGTGATGAGTTTTTGACTAATCTGTACTGGAAACTTAGATCTGATTTCACACACACACACACACACACACACACACACACACACACACACACACACACTTTATCCATTTGCTTTCTCTGAAGGAGAACTATTTACTGCTTCTATTTCAAATACCCAACAATTTGTTTATTTAATGAAATGTGTTTTCCTTCCTGACAAAGTCACAGAGCACAGGTTCAAACTCTTTTTTGTTTTAAGCTTTAAATCTTCCTCTATCTTTTTGCCTCTACCCTCCAGTCATGGCCTTACGTATAATTAAGGCATATAGTGAGGTCCCAGTTTGTGCAAAAATGGAACTTCTGAAAGGGTAGCATTATTTAAATTTACACTACAAATTTCTATTGGATTGGAACCAATTACCATATTTTGCATAATTATGACTTTTAATAGTTGGAATTTGGATACACGTGACCACTTCAGGGGATTCATTGTTCACACTATCTGGGGACCTAGTTATACACTCTTTGATTTGTTTCTTAGATATCTAACTAGATTCTAGGGTCTTTTTATTCCCCTACCATATAATGCTTTTACATACAGTAGGTACTCCATAAATGTTTGCTGAATAAATGTCTTGTATTTTTCAAGTTAGTATTTGCTCTATTGGCTCAAAAAAATTTAAGATAAAAAAATAATAACCAAATGCATAGTAAAAATGAGTCAACACATATGGGTAATGGGAGGCTTCCTTGTCCAGTCAAGTTAAGAAATATTCCATGGTCACAGGGAATTTAGTCTTATGTTTGAAGACAAGGAGTTCTGTAAAATCAAAGTTTAATTATATCCTGATGAATTAATCAATTATGGAAATACATCCCTGATGCCTAATTGCCATGCAAGGTACAAAGGGTTCAGGTCATTTACCATTTTGAATTTCCTTACTTTTATTACCTCTACTACTGTCCCCAAATAATAAACTCAGGAAATTCATTATATTGGATAGTGCCTTGCCATTTACAAATGACCTAAATGTAAAATAGCAAAAGATGCTTTACTAATCATTAACTACAAATACTACACAAAATTAGTATAGCAATCCAGTTGTGTTGGAGGGAAAACACTGGACCTACGAATCAAGACCTTAGTTCAAGTTTTAGCTCTTACACTCTGCTGTTACTCTCCTTTGCTTCAGGGTCATCTCCTAAAAAGAAGTGACCTTGATCCTTGCCAATGCCAACCCTTCTACTTGTATCCTTGAACCAATCCCTTCCCGTCTGAGAGGTTGTCTGTACTTTTTTTATCCAATATATCTGCTTACCTGTAATGTATCTCCCTCACTCTTTATAAAAAAAAAACAACACTCATTTGACTTTACCTATTCTCCTGTATCTCTGTTTCCTTGCACAGTGTACTCAGAGAACAAAATAGCTGTTCTCATTTCTTATTGCTTCCACTTTCTCACTTCCCAATCGCTTTTCAACCCCTTATGATTTGACTTTCAGTTTCGTCACTCAACTGAAACTGCTCTCTCCAATGATCTTTTAATTGACACATCCAGTTGTCTTAGATTCATTCTTCATCCATATGGATCTCTCCATACCATTTATCCCTGGTGACAACCTCCTAGGGAACTCCTCTCTTCTCAGACTCCTTTACTGGATCATTATCCATCATCTATTTGTGCTTATTCTTCTCTATCATCCCTCTTTGGTAGCCCATCAACTTTCACAGATTCATCTATTATCTCCACTCAGATGATGTCCAAATCTATATTGTCAAAGCTTGGCTCACTCTCCTAAGCCTCAGTCTTGGCAACATCAAATGCCTTTTGCACAAACATTTCATAGGCATCTCAAATACGTATAAAACAAAATTCAACATCTTTCCCAATATCCTCTCAGCTTCCTAACTTCTTTTCCAGTAACCTAGATGCACAAGAGTAATTTTTCCCACAAGAATTAGTCTTGATTTACCACTCTCACTTACTCACACACATTTACCCTATGCCTGCCTCAGTTTCCTCAATTGTTAAATGAGGAGAATAACCTCCCAGGACTGTTGTGAGGATGAAATGAGATATTTGTCAAGTAGTTAACACAGGGCTGACCCATAGTAGGTGCTCAATAAATGCTGTTACCTTCCTCTCTTCCTAATGACAGCATAGTGTAGGAGAATCTGAGTTTTACCTCCACAGTAGCTTTCCCATTCATCTCTTTTTTCTCTAACAGTGTGGCTGCCACCTTAGTTCCATCCCTCACTGTCTCACATACATTAGTGAAACAGGTTGGTAATTGTCTTCGCTCTCTTTCCTTCTTAATCCTTCCTCCCTGCAGCTGCCAGAAGGAAATTTCTAAACCAAATACCTGCCCTGTGTCATTCTTCTGCTCAAGAAGCTTCCGTCACTCCTTCTTGCTTCTAGGCTAAACTATATATATACTCCTCTCTTTCACTTTTCAAATCCTTCTCTCTCTGGCTCCAGCCTACTTTTCTGGGCTTAATATACATTATTCTCCTTCACACACTCTGCTTTCAGATATTGTCTTATTTGTTGTTCTTCATTAAAAAAACACATTCAATTTTCCATCTCTGTGTCTTGATGAGTCACTCGTGGCTCGCTTTGCCTCCTTCTCTAGCTTCCTTCAAAAGTTAATTCTAGGACCTCTACTAAAAATCTGTCCTTATCATCCTTACTGCTCACACACTCTGTTCTGACAAAACTCTGTTGGGCACATTTTGGGGGAGAGAGGGAGGAGGAAAGTTGTTCCTGACCTGCTTCCTTCTGGGTCTACTGTTTACTATTTGATGAAAGCTGCACTGTATAATACCAGAATCAATAAGAAGGGAAGAGATAGAAATCTCTCCTTAGCTGAAGAGATGAGGAGCAATTCCCTCTCAAGAACTTGGTTTTTCTTCCTTATCTGATTCTCTTTTCAATTGTCAAATCTCAGCCTCTTTCTTTGAATGGTTCTCTAAATACTGTGTTTGCTTTGTTTTCTAATGGCCACCAAGGGTATGGCAGAGCCTTCAACCAAGTAATAGTTAGCTAAACCAGGATTTCCACAAACTTGATTTCACTCCTCATAAGAGAGTAACGAAGTGTAAACATTTTTTTTCCACTTTGGTTAAGACCTTAGTACATCACTGTCTCAGTCACTTTCCCCTTACAGTCTATAATTTAATCTACTGGACTAGGGGGAAGTCCATTGATGGGAGATTTACCACCACCAGATTGGTCTCTCAAAGAAATAATAACGGTGATTACCCACCCCCAGCATAGAACGCACGCACACACACACACACACACACACACACACACACAAAATCAAACCCCTACATCCTTACAGAATAACCCACAACAGCACATGACACCTCCAGCAGATGGCAGTCTAGTTTAGTAGAAAAATGACAGTTATAGCAAAACGTGAAAGCTCTATCAGAGGACAACAGCATCTTCATGGTAAGGCAGATTCAGAGACTGAAGGTAACATGAGAAAGGAAAGTTTTAAGCTGATGATAGATGCAGATAAAGAGTAGAAAAGTAATTTTAAGAGAATTTTTGTACCCTGTCCCAGAAGCTGCAAGAGGCAAAGCTTAGAAGCAGTAGTTTGCTGAGAGAGCAAAAACAGAATGAGCACTGTCGAAAGTATTTAAGTAACAAAATAATCACCTTGGAGTATGAGTTATCCACGTAGTGCTGGCTTCTCTCCACTGGCATGGAAATTTGTGGGATACTGTATCTTTTCATGTATGGGCAAAGAGAAAATGGTTCTATTGATGAATTTCCTCCTCTGTTTTATTAGCTTATTTCTTTTTTAAATTAAATTTTTTTCCTATTTGATTTATGGTTCCTGCATAGTTTTTTTGGTTTAAAAAAAAAGACAAAACACTTACTGGGTCTGAAGCCATATTTGAATAACTAGGATTACACAAAGATCCACACACTGAACATGAGGTAGTGGAAAACTCCAGTCTTGTGGAATCCATGCCACACTGTGGACAACAAAAATGTTGGAAACAGAAGATAAAAGATAATACCTTTGTCATAGGATAACAGGCAACTGAGACAAAGACAGAACTAGGTAACTATTATTTTGCTTCCGTTGTTTTTGAACAAAAAAGAATGATCTTTGGGCTAGAAATGTTATGATAAAATTGTAAGCATGTCAATAAAATCCAAGATATGTGAAGAGATACAAACATGAGCACCCTAAGGCCTAGTTCGAGTAATTAGGCTCAAATTGATTACATCCAAATGTGCCGGACCTAGCGTTTGTGACAACTAACATTTATACTTACTGTTGTTCAGTCATTTCAGTCATGTCCAACTCTTTATGATCCCGTTCAGGATTTTCTTGGCAAAGATACTGAAATTGTTTGCCATTTCCTTCTCTAGTTTATTTTACACATGGAGAAACTGAGTCAAAGTGTTTAAATGACTTGCCCAGGACCACATAGCTGGTAAGAGTCTGAGGTCAGATTTGAGCTCAGCTCTTCCTGACTCCAGACCGGTGATCTATCCACTGCATCATCAACACTTATATAACCCTGAATATATGACAGGCACTGTGCTGAGTGGTTCATAATTATAATCTCATTAGATCTTGGGAGATAGGTGCTGTTATTTTTCTCATTTCATAAAATTTTGAAAAATTATAGAGAATAGCAGGTGCAATGCAGAAACCAAAAAGAACAAATGTCCCAATGTGGAAAAGAAAAAAAAGAGAGAGAATGGATCATTTGAAACTCAGTGATCTTGACTTTGATTCCAAAGAGAATTCCAGGAAATTTTTTTTTTGCATTTTTTGTTTTATCTGCCTTACAAGGGAACATAATCTTAAAACTCACAGTGCTCAAGATGAGCTAAAAATTGTGTTTTGGGTCTTAACATTTAACAGTAGTTTATTTTTCTCAATTATATGTTAATATAATTTTTAGCATTCATTTTTACAAGATTTTGAGTTCCAAACTTTTCTCCTTCCCTCTGTCCCTCCACTCCCCCTTCCTAAAATGGTAAGTAATTTTATATAGGCTACATATGTGAAATTATGTAAAACTCATTTCCACATTATTCACAGTTGTGAAGAAATAGGGTCAAAGTGGGAAAAAAACACAAAAATTAAGTGAAGAAAAATATGATTTGATCTGCATTCAGCATCCATCACTCTTTATCTGGAGGTGGATAGTATTTTTCATAGTAACTCCTTCCTTTGTAACTGTCTTGGCTCATTGGATTGTTGAAAAAGCTGTCATCCATGACTAGTCATCACACAATGTAGCTGATACTGTGTACAATGCTTTCCTGGTCCCGCTTATTTCACTTTGTATCAGTTCATGTAAATCCAGATTTTTCAGAAATATGCCTGCTCATCATTTTTTATTGCATAATAATATTCCATTACATTCATATAGCACAACTTGTTCAGCCATTCCCAAATTGATGGACATTCCCTCAATTTCCAATACTTTGCTATCAAGAAAAAAGCTGCTACAAATATTTTTTGCATATAAGTCCACTTACCTTTTCATGAGCTCTTTGGAGTACAAACCTAGTAGAAGTATTGCTAGCTCAAAGCCCTTTGGACACAGTTCCAAATTGCTCTCCAGGATGGTTGGATAAGCTCACAACTCCATTGCATTACTGTGCCAATTTTCCCATATTCTCTCCAACATTTATTATGTTCCTTTAATTCATATTGGCCAGTCTGATAGGTGTGAAATGGTGCCTCAGTAAAACAAAATGTTTAATTTGCATTTCTCTAATTAATAGTGATTTAGAGGACTTCATGTCTATAGATACCTTTGATTTCTTCATCCAAAAGATGCCTGTTCATATCCTTTGACCATTAATCAGCTGGGTAATGACAAATTCTTATAAACTTGACTTAGTTCTCTATATTTTTTTAGAAATGAGGCTTTTATCTGCAAAAATTTCCCTCAGTTTTCTGCTCGCCTTCTTATTCTGGTTGCATTGGGTTTTGTTTGTGCAAAAGTTTTTGAATTTAATATAATCAAAATTATTTTACATTTTTAATGCTCCCTATCTCTTGTTTGGTTATGAATTCTTCCCTTCTCCACAGATCTAACAGGTAGACTACTCCTTGCTCTTCTAATTCATTTATGATATCACCTTTTATGCCTAAATCATGTATCAATTTTGACCTTATCTTGGTATGCAGTATGAGATGTTGGTCTATACCCCTATTGGTTTCCAGTTTTCCCAGCAGTTTTTGTCAAATAGTGCATTCTTATCCTGCAGTTTGGGGTGTTTAGGTTTATCAAACACTAGGTTACCATGGTCATTTACTATTCCATCTTGTGTACCTAATATATTCCATTAACATAACACTCTTTTTTTTAACCAGTACTAGAATAGCTTTGATGATTAGTGCTTTGGAATGTAATTTGAGGTCTAGTATTGCTAGGCCACTTTCCTTTGTATTTTGTTCCTATTAATTCGCTTGATATCCTTGACCTATTTTTGCTGTTATTTTTTCTAGTTCTATCAAATAATTTTATGGTAGTTTTATTGGTATGGCACTGAATAAGTAAATTAGTTTAGACAGAATTGTGATTTTTATTATACTGGTTCAGCTTATTCAGGAACAATTGGTATTTTCCCAATTGTTTAGATATGACTTTATTTTTGTGGAAAATGTTTTGCAATTTTGTTCGTATAATTCCTTGTTTTGTCTTGGCAGGTAAACTCTCAATTATTTTATATTGTTTATTGATATTTTAAATGGATTTTCTCTTTCCATCTCTTGCTGTTGGGCTTTGTTGGTCATATACAAAAATGTTGATTATTTATGTGGGTTTATATTATATCCTGCAAGTTTGATAAAGATATCAATTATTTCAAATAGTTTTTTAGTTGATTCTCTAGGGTTCTCTAAAGTATACCATCATATCACCTGAAAAGAGTGATTGTTTTGTCTCCTTATTGCCTATTCTAATTTCTTCAATTTCTTTTTCTTCTCTTATTGCTATAGCTAACATTTCTAATACTATATGGAATAATATTGGTGGTAATAGGCTTTCTTGCTTCAGTTTTGATATCCTTGGGAAAACTTTAGAAAATATTATTGAAGGAATAGTTTATAACCACTTAGGAAGGAAAGTAATGAAATTAAAAACCATCATGGGCACAATAAGAAAAGTTTATGCCAAGCTACTTTTATTTTCTTTGTTAGTATTATTAGATTGTTAGCTCAAGACATTGTTATAGACAAGTGTATCAGAGTTTCTGCAAATCACTTGACAATCTTTCTCATGGTAGCTTCATAAACAATATGAAAAGAAGTGAATTACTTTATGATATAGCTAAATAAATAGTGGGACCCAAAGATTAGTAATTAAAGGGTTGCTATACCTGAAAAAAAAGGTTTAAAATGTCATATTTTTATAATGAACTGGTTTCCCTGGTTTCTTTTAAGTCCCAACTAAAATTGTATCTTACAGAAAACTTTCCCCAACTCCTGGAGCAGACCTGCATAACTTTTACACTTCTTTGGGATGCAGATAAGCTAGACTAAAAACAGACTGAGGATGGTTAGTTACCATGGGTCATATGACAAATTGAAGAGTGTGCAGAGGCATCTCTACTTTTTTCAAGGGTCACCTGAAATCTTTTGTTGGACCACAAGGGGCCTGCTGGCCATATGTTCTGTAGGCCTGCCCTAGAGCCTCCCTCAAGCAATATTGATAAAATAATACAAAAAATAATTAAAGAAATTTGTCCTGAAGCATTAGAACAAGAGGGGAAGGGTGGAAATAGAAAACAATTCACTGATCATAACCTGAAAGAAATTCTACAAGGAAAACTTATAGGAATATCATAGTCAAATTCTGAAACTTCAAGCTCAAGCATATAATATTACAAGCAACAAGAAGAAAACAATTTATATATGGCAGTGCCACAATGAGGATCATACAAAAGCTTGCAGCAATGACACTGAAGACCACAGGTTTTGGAATGCTACATATGTTAGAGCAAAAGAACTGGAGTTGTGGCCAAAAATATCATATCCAGAAAAATAAAGCATAATCTTGAATGAAAAAAGTAAAACTCAAAGAACAAAAGAAAAAAAGAAGTAAAGAAAAGATGGACTGCTCTGGATATGATATATTGTGTTTATTATATAGGCTTTCTTAAAATGGAAATTTATTGCTGTATATTTTGAATCCTCTCACGCATGTGCACATGGCAATGTGCTATGTTCTTTCCCTATTTTGTATTTGTTTTACTATTCAGTTTTATGTTGTTCTTATCTTATTTTGTATTTAAGTTTTTATATTTAAGCTTAAAATAAAGTGTTTTTTAAAGTAAATAAATAAAACAATGACTGACAGCGATGCTTCTAACGAGGAATGAATTGGACTTGGTCATTAATAGGATAAGAGGAATGAAGGAAAGAAAAGAATTTTGTTGTTGTCCTGTGTCTGACTCTTTGTGAACTCATATGAGTTTTCTTGGCAAAGATGTTGGAGTGGTTTGCCATTTCCTTCTACAGTGGAGTAAGGCAAACAGATATGAAGTGACTTGCCCTGGGTCACATAGCTAGTAAGTGTCTGAGGCTGAATTTGAACTCAGGTCTTCCTGATTCCAGACCCAGTGCTCTATCTACTGAGGCACTTAGCTTCCTTATGAGAAGAGGTTAGGTGTTCTCAATTATTTGAGCCTAGTTTGAGCTTTTCTACTCAGGAATCTTAGCCTTTACTGTTCTGGTTCCCTTCTAGAGGGTCTCTTGATTCTGAGATAGTTGCCCAAATTCCAATCTTGTACATTTATTACCCTCTTGCCATTCTTCCTAGAACCCCTGTTCTGACCTAACTTTTAAAGTTCTTTTTTTTTTAGCAAATTCTCTGTAGTAATATGTCAAAACAGGCAGTTTTGTTTGACTCGTTCCACTTGATTGCACCTGTATCACTTTTGTACTTCTTGACCACACATAGAACTGAGCTCTTTGTGTTTTTGTGCAGAGAAATCTACATTGTCCACTGGTATTTGCTATGGAGGATAATTAGGCATGAAACAAGGCATCAATCATTTAAATATGGTATTGACAGTGACTTAACAGCTCAGAAATAAAGTAAGCCTTAAAGGAACTTGTATATATTTATGGAGATAAAGAGTTTTATAAGATTCTGTATAGTTATCCCAAAAAGTCTTAGTACAATTTTTAAACTAGCAGAACTACTAAAATTTAAAATTGCACTAATACTTTTGGGACACATACATAGCCTAGATTTATTATAGCTATATTAGATATTATATTATCATAATTGCAATTATAACAATTAAAAAGAAAATATGAATATTTAACTTAGATACCAAAAATATAATATACCAATATTTACTAAAAATGAAGTTTATAGAACAAAAGGCATTAAAAATGCAGTGAAAATTTGGAATTTGTATTTGGAGTCAGAAACTTAGTTTCAGTAATTTACTACCTGTGCTTCATTAGGTAAATTACTTAACTTCTCTGAGTCTCAATTTCCTAATTCATAAAAGGAGGGAGTTGAGTTAGATCTCTAAGTTCCCTTCTACCTCTAAATTTATGACCCTATAATGTAATCTATCAATTATTCTTAATAAATAAGAAGGAAATATTGAAGAGTCTATAAACAACGAAGAAAACTTTTTAGATAGTTTAAATAGATTATTACTATTAAGTAGTTTATAAACTGCATAAAACTTGATTTTAAAAGCACATATTCAGCTTTTCTTCTTATCTGTGTAATTGAGGGGGGAGGGAGGAAAGGGATTCACAAAGACAGAGAATTTCCAATGTCCATTTTTCCCCATTGATAAAGTACAGCAGCTTATTTATAATATACAATGTCAAGATATTAGGAGACACCCTGTTTTCCAGAGCTGAGCCCCTGCAAGCAAGTTGTGCCCTGAGCTTGGCATAGCAACAATCCTTTGCACTCACTCTCTGGATGAGCTCACCCTCTGGCAAAAACACATAATTACTGGATTGATTTGATCAGCACTAGGTGTTCTCTGGGATTAGACAAGCTGAGACAAGCACCCATGTTCTGACCATGAAGCACTTCTATGCATCACACTTGTCTCATTATTTCTATCTTGGGTCCTCCCCCCTCATTCACCCCCTGACTATGCACAGGACCCCAGCACTGCCTCCTCACTTGCAAGCCACTTTTCTCACTTTGAAACTTCTCTTTGATTCCTGACTTTCCTGTCTTTAGCCTTCTCTGTTTAGCTCCAGGGATCTACAGGTTAGAGGCTGGTTTAACCTGGTCGACAAGTAGTCTTAGAGAACTACCTGAGGCATTGAATGCCAGATGACTGGTTCACAGTAAACCAGCCAATATATGTAATAGTCTAAAATTGAACCCAGAGCTTCACAGCACTGAAGATAGACCTCTATTCAGTGTACTAAGGTGGCTCACATTTTATAGATATATTTATCGATATATATTTATATATATATATTATATATATTTATATATATTTTTCAATCACTCTTTTCCACCCTTTGGCTGCCTGCCCCTTTCTTAAACGTAACACAATTTTTAAAAGTTTTCATAATAAAAATGAACAGACAAAAACTACTCTCACAGGCAACAAATTAAATGCAAATATATTACATTTGAAATATCCTTATTGCTAAGACCTTAAAAACATACCAAGTTGAAGTAAATATATTCCCTTACATATCCCTTGTGAATAAATGTTTTGCTGCCTCAAAGAACAGATGACAGGAAGAACAGAAATGTATATGGAGCCACCACTTCTCTTACACCAATGAGACCATTTCAGAGGATTCATTATTTGCACTAATCAGAACCTAGCTAGCAAATTTTTGATATTTTATTCCATGGTAAAAAAGCCAATTACAAAATAAAAATTGATGTAACAGTAGCAACAAAAGCTTCATAGGAAATAAGCCTTCCTTTTTTAAGCAATACTGAATACCAGGACAAGAGAAGAATTTATATAATGGCATTTCTGTCAGATTTGATCTGGCCTATTTCCTGTGTGTCCTCAAAATTTCCATTTCACTGGGAATGTTATGAAACATGATTTCTCTACTATGTCAAGGAATTGGTGTTGGTCAAGGAAGAAAGTGCCCTGTTTATTAAATACTCTGGTTAAAAATCGTTTTGTAATATTTATGACTACATACAAAAACATTAGATTACATAAAATGTTCTTTATATTAAAATGATAACTACTGGCAGACTTCAGAAAACTCTGGAGAGACTTATATGAACTGATGCTGAGTGAAGTAAGCAGAACCAGGAGAACATTGTTCACAGAAACAGTCACAGTGTGTGATAACTGATTTTGATAGACTTCTCAGCAATGCATGGACCTAAAACAATCCCAAAGGACTCATGATGGAAAATATCATCCACATCCAGAGAAAGAATTATGGAATTGGAATGCAGAGTGAAGCAGACTATTTTCTTTTTGTTTTATTTTGGTTTTTTTATTATTTTGTTATTTTTTTCTTTCTCATGGTTTCTTCCATTCATTATAATTCTTTTATGTAACATGACTAATATGAAAATGTGTTTAATAAGAATGTACGTGTAGAGCTCATATCAGATTTCATGCCATCTTGTGGGGGAATAAGGAAAAGATATAAAACTCATGAAAGTGAATGTTGAAAGCTAAAAACAAATAAATTAAAAACTTATTGTAATAAATTGATAACTGCTACAATGCTTCTGTATGCGATCTCCTAAAAGAGACCACTCCCTTCAATAATGAGCAACACATCCACCCTTTCTCATTCCATGCACATCCTGTCTATGACTAAAATTATACTGAACACAATTTCACGCTTGCTTAATGATCCAGAAAATCCTCAGGATTTTGTGGGACCTCAGAATCATTTTAAACCTGAATTTTGTTGAAGTACAAAAATTCTGGGTAAAACAATTCAATATAACAGGAAAAATGACGGACTTGTGATTGAAAGAAACTTAAAAATCAGCCAGTCCTTGTCACTCTTTTTGAAAATGAGAAAACAAAATTTTGAGGAGACTCAGTGACTTTATCACACAGGCTTTAGTTAGGAAGTTTGTTCAACTATACGTCATCACCTCAGAGTCCATACATAGGTGCATATTGTGTATATTGAGAACAACATTAAAATAATGATAATATTAATTACTATTTCCAGTCAGTTACTGCATCAGTCTTGGACCATCTAGCTAGTGATGAAGCTTATATATCATTCTTCAGGAATAACAGGTTATACATATTACCAGAGGGTGCCCTAGTGGAATACATATAATATATAGCTTGTCAATAACCCCAGCATTTGATATTATACATCACATCTAAGCAGCTGCTTTTTTGGATGTCAGCCTAGTTATGCTGAAAGTATGACTACAGAGTTGAAGATGAATTGGCTGAGACAGAGAGATTTCATGGTTAAAAAATGACTGAGACAAGAAAACTATATCTACAGGAATGACTATCTCAAGAAAAAAGTACTAAATGATTTTGTCAATATTCATACCAACTTAAAGATAAAATTAAAGATGTAGTCAACATGAATGCATGATAAATATCTTTCCACTATTCCTTTTCCAAGTAAGGTAAGGTGTTTCAACATTAGATTTTTCCTTCTTTGGAACAATATGACTTTTTCCCCTAGAAGTAGAGTCTATCTCCTGAAAACTTTTTGACCTCTCACTAATATCCATTCCCATGAGGAATAGTCAAAAAATAATTCATTTTGCTGAACTGTTTTTTTCTATCTCTTTTGTTCTTTATTGTAGTGGATGGTTCCCTGGAGAGGAGAGGAAGGCAAATTACATTCTAAAATGAAAATAATACTGAAAAAATTTTTAAAAATGAAAGCAATATGCATTTTATAACACACCCCAAATCATACCATTTTAAGTGTTTTACTTCAATCATGATCTATCACACTTCTAGAAAAAAAAATATGTCAATTCACCCTATTCACTCTCTGACAGTGTTTTAGAAGCTAGGACAAAATATAATTTTTTATGTATTTTATATATAAAATATATATTTTTATATTTTTAATATAATTTTCAAAGAATGTTCATAAAAATTTAGCTGTTATCTGATGAAAATATGACAAATACTTTGATAAAAGAAAAGGGTGAATACCTGACCTGTTTGCTCCTACCTTCAAGTGATATGCCTATATCATTCTTATTCCTAGAGCTGGCTTGAGGTCACCTTACCATTATTTCCCATTATTCTTTAAAAGTCTTCAAAAACAGTAGTTAGCATTTGAAAGTCACTTTAAAGTCTGAAAAATTCTTTATAAATCCAAAAATGTTAAGAAGTAGGTGCTATTAATATTCCCACATGTGTTAACTAGGTGTTCAGGGTCAAGCAGCAAATATCTATGGTTGAATTTGGGTTCAGTTCTAGGTCCAGCACTCTATCATATCAATACAAAGCTACTCCACATGAAAGTGTACCTTCCATAAGCAATAAGACAGAAAGAGTGAATAGTTTGATATTGAGGAAGACAACTACCCCAAACAAGAGATACAGGTGATCAAAAAAGGTAAAATAGACCATTCATATTACATGTACAATGGGGATAACCAGGAGAGCCTTCACAACTTACTGGAATGGGGCATTTCCCTTTGGAACCAAATCTGTATCACTGTCCCTTGTGGAGAACTCCATGCTTGGGCTATTTATGTTGACATATGTGTCTGGCTTCTTGCCAAAATGCCTATGTGACCATAGGTAGAAACCTGCCTAGTCTTCTGGCCTTGGTGATGGGTGAAGAGGGCTATACTAAAGAGGACTGGCAACTAATCAAGGAAGAATTACTTACTCAGTAGGCTTAAAGGAAGAGGTCAAAGTCTCTATTCTCTCCTCCCCTCCTATCTTTCAAGCATCTTGGGACTTCATGAGCTCTCACTTAGATTTCTGGGAAAGAGAGAAAGGAGAGAGATTCCCTTTCCCCATCACAGGAATCAAGGGATTCCAGATTAGCCAGGGCCAGATCATTTTTATCAACATAAGTGGGCCAAACATGAAATCCATCAAAAGAGGCCATAAGTTAAGCTCAGTTCCAATAGATGTGCCCTATTCTAGCATTGGGATATGGCGAAGGTATCAATTGTTTACCCACATGTCACACAAAATTTCAATATATTTACATAATTAAAATCAATACAGTCAAAGCAATGAAAAACTGCCCATTGAAAAGGGGAAAAAAAAAGAAATTTCCATTACTACAAACTCCCTAGAAAGAGTTCTTAGAATTCAGATGAGCATCTTCTTTGAAATTTATAGTCAGGCAAAATTCCCTGGGACAATGACAGATAAATGTCCAGGGTCACAATGTCAGTATATGGTAGAAGTGAGATTTGAACCTTACTAAAATTGGAGCTAGCTATGTCCTCCTTGTACTAGTTACTTTTTAATGTAAATTTCAAAAATCTCTCATAAAAGTCTAAGGTATAAAAGATATAGTTAATTGATGGAAACATAAAAGCAAGAACCATTCTTCAATAGATCAACAAATATGAATCAAGTTTTGTCTTTAAATGATAACATGTTTTTATATCACCTTTGTTTCTATATATATGTATATCACTTTCTCTACCCCATAGAATTAGCAATTAGCAAAGAAATGAGAAGAAAATGTGGGGAACATGCAGTTCAGCAAAATTAGCCAGCATATAAACTGAGTCTCTCAGTATATGTATAATTTCATTATGATACCTGTACAAAGAAAGGAAGAAGATACCTTACTTCATCTTTTCTCATATCAGAAATATTTGATATAAAGATATTTTACCATTTGATACCTTTCTTCTTTGGCTTAGTATTGCTTATTCAATTTAAATATTGCTTATTCAAAAACTTTTCAATTTCATGTAATCAAAAATGAGTTTTTCTTTTGGAATTCTCTCTTTTTCTTGTTTGGGTTGGTCATAGTTATGAAAAGAACCTGATCCTGTTCTTATCTATGTTTTATGATATGTTTTCATTAATAGTCATGTTACATATTCTGAGTTTGAGTTTATTGCAGTATATGGTGTGAGTAGTTGGTCTAAACAGAATTTCTGCCAAATACCTCTTCAGTTTTCCCAGAAATTCTTGTCAATTTAAGAATTTTCCACAATACCTGTATTTTCGGCCATCAAACACTCAATTCAACTATCTAATTCTTCCTGATCCAGTTTTTCCCATTATATTCTAATATTTTAGTCAGTATCAAAGAGCTGTGATAATTACCATTTTATGGCATAATTTGAGGTCTAGACATTCTATTCCCCCTCTATTTTCACTTTTTCCGTGAGTCATTCTGATATTCTAAATTTTTGTTCCACTAAATGAATTTTATTATTTGGTCTAACTCTAAAAACTATCCCTATAGCATTTCATCCTCAAGTTCATTGAGGCATCATCATTATCTTTATCCTATTGACATGACCCAACCAGGCGGATTGGACATTCCTTCAAATTATCTAAGTCATTCTTCATTTCTTTGAGGAGTTTTGTAAATAACTTCATGGAAGGTTTGAGTATGCCTTAGTTTACATTTATTCCAAGATGGTTCATGCATTTTGTAATTATTTTTAATGGGTTTTCTCTTTCTGTTATTTTATCCCAGATTGTTATTGCTAAAAAATGTTGCTGACTTTTGTGCATTATTTTTTCCTGATACTTTCCTGATGCTATTGTTTCATTGTTTTTTTTTTCACTGATTCTCTGGGATTTTCTAAGGAAAACATCTTGTCAGCAGCAAAAAAAAAAGGATCATTGTGTCATCTCTATTTTCAAAGTAATATTTGAAGCAATAATTTGAAGCAATATTCAAAAGAATATAGGTCTAAATTTCTCTTTCTTTGGCTTAAATTTTCTTGCTTTGGATAATAGAACTATGTTTATCTCATCACAAGAATCAAGTAACATGTTTATTTTATTTTTTTTTTAATTTTAACAATTACTCTTTAAATATTTTATCAATTTGTCTCTAAATCCATTAGGACTAATTTGTTATTTTTTAAACCTTTTTTAGACTGTTCCTTTACAGTTTGTCTATTTTTTTCCTCTGAAATTAGATTGTCTTAATGTATTTTAATGTTACATTGAGAATTTCTGTTTGTTTAGATAACCTTCCCCTTCTTTAAAGTTTTAATTTTTCTGGCATATAACTGGGTATATTAGATTTTGATAATTCATCTTATTTTCTCTTTGTTGTGATTTCACTCTGTTCTCTTATTAAAAAAATTTCTCCCTCTTTTAAATTCTATTTTCTAAATATTTATTGATTTTTAGTTCTATAATAGTTTTCCTTTTAAATTATCTACTTCTGATTTCTAATAGTTCCTCTTTTGTGCTTACTTTGGGTTTATTTGATGATTGTCTAATAATTTAATTGAATATTAAGTTCATAAATTTACCATTTCTGGAGTTTTCAGAAGAAGAAATGCAAATAATACACAACACTGAACAAAATATTTCACATCACTAATAAATAAAAAAAAAAGCAAATTGATCCAACTCTGAAGTTTCACCCCTCAATCATCAATTTTGTAAATATGGTAAAATGTGGAAATAATCAATGTGGGAAGATCCATGGGAAGTCAAGCACATGAATCTCCTGTTAATGGAGTTCTAAAATGATCTCGCTATATTAAGAAACAATCTGAAAATATAGAAAAAAGCCATCATAATGTTTTTGACCTTTTAGTTGGTAATCCCACTACTGAGCAAATACCTCTAAGGGATATTAAAAGAAAAGGAAAAAAAAAAGAATCCATATAAAAATATTAACTCTTTTAACAGTGAAAAAATGTTGAAAGGAATAAGTGGAAAACACATTTATTAAGCACTTAACAGGAATAAAAATAGAAAAGTAGAGGATAATCAATTGGGAAATGGCTGAACAACTTATGATATCTGAATGTAATCAGTTGTGCCATAGGAAATAATAAAAATGAAATATTCCATGAAACTTTGAGAAAACCAATATGAACTCATATAGAGTAAAGTAGCCAGAAACAAGAGAATAGACATAGAATAAATACAAAAATATGTTCTGTAAGGTTCCTCCCAAGTCTAACATTCTATGGTTCTATAACATGAGCCTATTCTTCCACTAGTATGTTAATTTATTCTTGTTCTCATATTTATTTTGTTTTGTTCTCATATTTAGAGAGCATATAATTAGGTTAATATTTAGAGATGGTATGAAAACCACATTATTCTTGGCATCAGAATCTCCTTTGCCAGGTAGAATGTTTGCGTGTATATTGTGCCAAGTAAAAGATAAAATGACTGAAAGAGTGAAGGTTTACTCTTCGGAGGATTTAGTAAACAATGCATGGAAACTAATCAATAAATTAGGACTTCCTCAACTTGGGACAGGACCCCAAATGTAGGAGGAGACAGACTTTTATATCAAAAATAATTAACAAATAAAATAAATTAATAATTAATTTATATTATACTAATTCATATTGCGAATTAATAATTAATAAAAATGAATGAATAAAATAAAATAATTTATACCTTAAAATTATTTTTAAAATGAACAAAGCAAATTAATTAAAAGGATACACTATTAAGTGCTTTAATTTTTAATTGGAGGAAAGATTAGAGACTTTCTAAGCTGGAAGAGAGAGCCTCAAATTCAGAAAAAGAGGTATCCCATTCCCCTCAAGTGTTGTGAACAATGAGAAGAACATGGAAACAATAACTGATTGATCAGTACAGGGCCAGTTTTCAGATAAGACATATTAGATGGCTTGTGATATACAATTGTGGGGAATCTCCTTTTATCAATCATTGGATCTGACTAGGTTTCTGGAGGTTAGTTCCTTGGTTACGGATCCCTAAACAGCAGGTAGAAGTGATCCAGTTTTCTAGCCATACTGGGGTGATTAAAACAGTGCAATACATTTTTCTCCCAGATCCCAGAACTAAATAATGTTTCTCATAAGACAAAATTTGGACTAGACGCCTAATGAATAAAAAATAAGCTACCTCAAGAATTGAGTCACAAGATGGAGTCATCATGGTTCACTCAATTCCCATAATTAACCACTTGTTGTCCTAATACTTTGAGGGGTGGTGGGAGGGGAAGGTATCTTTTGGGGAATGACTAAACAAATAATGCTATATGAATATAATAGAATATTATTCTGTCATAAGAAAAGACAAAATGTACAGGCTCAGAGGAAACTGAAAAGGTTTCTGTAAACTAATACCCGATGCAATTAATAGATTTAGCAGAACAATTTATACAATGATAACATAGCGAGAACAACTTTGAAAGCCTTTAGAACTTTGGTCAAAACAATGATAAATCACAGGTCCAGAGTAAACACACATTGTTGGCCTCAATTCCCTCAATTTCTTTAGTATGGGGGGGGGGGGGGCGCAGAAAGAGGGGAAGCTGATACACAAGCATGAATATTATTTCTTATTTTTCTTTATTTCATTGCTTGTCATGAGGATGGTAATTGCCTTGACTTAGAATGCAATATTATTAATGGAAGGTTGTGATCACTAGATCTATTAGAAAAGATTCCTCATAGAATATAGGTAATCTCATCTAAAAATAACCATGATTACTATAAAAGCAAACAGACCACCATGAAGGATTTTTCAACTTTTGCATGAACAAGTGTTGCAGAGGATGGAGGAGTGAAGAAATGCTATGTAGAATTTTTTTTAATATTTAAAATCATCAAGATAAACTTCAAATGGATTGATCATACCTTAGACTAAAAAAGGTAACCTCATAAGCAAATCAGAGGAAAATTCAAGAACTTGCCTTTCAGGTCTGGGGATAGTGGGGAGAATTCATAGCTAATCAAGTAATGTTGAAGATCACAGAACATAAAACAGAAAATTTTTGATATAAAAATTTTAAGTTTTGAATAAATACAACTAAAACAGTAAAATTAGAAAGGAAATAGATAACTGGTAAAAAAAAAAAAAAAACAACAACCTGTACAGCAAGTTTCTCTGATAAAAGTTCTATATTCAAAATACATAAGGAACTAATGGAAAGTTACAAGATTAAGAGTCATTCCCAAACATAAATGATCTAAGAATATGAAAGTTTTCAAAGGAAGAAATACAACCTGTCAACAACCATATGGGGGAAAAATGTAGTAAATCACTACTAATTAAAGAGATGCTAACTAAGGCAGCTCTCAGGTTCCAACTCATACAAAAAAGATTGGCCAAGATGACAAAAGAGGAAAATGATGAACATTGGAGGGGCTGTAGTAAAATAAACATACCAATGCACTGTTGGTGAATTGACTCAGCCATTCTGTAGTGCAATTTGGATCTATGCTCCAAAGACTGCTAAACTGTACATACTTTTTGACCTAACAATACCACCTGTCTCTCAAAGGGATCAAAAAAGAAACAAAGGACCTATGCAGTGTGCAAAAATATTTAGAACAATTCTTTTCATAATAGCAAACAACAGCAACAAAAACAGTAAACTAGATAAGGGTCATCTTTAAGGGACTGGGTAAATGAAAGATGCTATGTGAAAATGATAGAACATTATTGTGCCATAAGAAATGACAAAATTTACAGTTTCAGAGGAAACTTGAGAAACCTCGAAGAACTAATACAGACTGTAATGAATAGAATTAGGAGAAGACTTTATATAGTGATAATATTATGGAAAAAACAACTTTGAAAGAAAGACTTTAAAACTTTGACCACCACAATGATAAGTCGCAGGTCCAAAGTAAACACACCAATCACATTCTGCCAGAGAGGTGATAGACTTAAAATGCAGGATGAAACACACATTTTTGTATATAACCAGTGTGGCAACTGTATTTTCTCGACTACTGTATATTTGTTATGAGAGAATACCAACCTATATTGCTCTTTCCCTTCTACATAAAATTATAAGAATAATCTACATATATATCTTAATATATGTGTATACATCTTAAGCATCCTAATGAGGTAATAATAAAGAATAGAAAATGGGTTTTCAAAAACAGTATTTCCATGGTGGATCACATCTTCATTATCACACAGTTGTTAAAAGATTTTAGGAATAAATATTATTTTGCTTATTTTTTGTTTGTTTAATATTTTAAAAGTTGATTTGGGGGTAGCCAAGTTCCACCTGTAAGATTCTTCTACCACAGAATATAATCTGTGCATAAATCATAGTTGTGCTGTATTTTTTGTGTAACACAGAGAAACTTTTACAAAGGAATGTTTACTTCAAAAGGTATGGTGACAAATGTACATAATCTCACCTTAACACATGGGATGCATAATCCTCCTATGCTTTGTATAACCTCCTTCTCTGCAGAGACAAAGGGGATTGATTAGGTTCGTGGTTTATTTCAATTCCCATAGACCATAGTTCCATTGCCATGTCCCAGTTACCTCCCAGGGTTCTGGTGTGAACAGAAGGAGCACTGACATCACAAACATTCTTTCTGTTAGGCCTCCCCACAAGCAAATTCCCCTAGCCTTTATTTTCTGAGAAACAGAAGCTGCAGGCAGGAGTTCCTAGGGCCTGTTGTCAGGCAGAAGCAGGAAGAGTTGGAGAGGAACAGTCCATGTAAATTGAGACAAGAAGCAGGAGCAGAGAATTGCCTGTGTGGGAACCCAAGCAAGAGCTAGGAGCAGTTAGCCCAAGGAGGAGGAGCCATGGGGTTTGGAAGTCAGCCTCCAGTCAAGATGAGAAAGGACTTTACTTGGACACTGTATTCACTAAGGAGATTGTTCTTACAGTTGACCTAGGGGTGGGTGGTGTGATATTTTCTGCTACCCCTTAAGGATGCATGGTGCTAAGGAAGATCTTACCTGGGGCCCCTTGACTTTGGGAATGCAATGATATACACTATGCACCATATGACGTATTGAGTGTTATGAGATACATATATGCCTTAGATGATATGTTTTGCTTAAGAATGTTGCCATGAATGTTATGCTTTACTTCACTGAATAATGCTCAGTTTATTGCTGAATACTTAGAGAGTTCATTATATTATGTGATTAGACCCTTAAAATTATTCACATCAGCAGTCCTCAGGTGTGCTGGCATTACGCATGGCTGACTATTTTACCTCCACATCTGCAATCCTGGTTCCAAGGTCATCATGGCTCAAAATCATTGTCCTGTGAAGATTACTTTGGGCACCTGAAATTGAGGACAAACAAGACAGAATACAAACTAACAGCCCCAAGTGCATTTGCTGGAGCCAGGGTAAAAGGGTAAGATCTAGGAAAGGCAAATCCCTTTTCCCTTGCAACCCTTCAGTTCATGGCATCCATGTGGGGAACAGAAGCAAAAGGATGGTAGAAAGAGAAGAACCAGAAGTAACCAGGCTCAATATTAGGCAAATTAGGCATGCTTAAAAGCCAGGTTACAGTTGGAGACTATAACAATGGAGAAAATTCTGTTTACAACCCTCTCTTCATTAATATTGACTGAGGCATAAAGTTCAAGGATGATATTCATTGTTATGGAGAAGATCCAATGCAAAATCCAAGCAGAATGAGAATTCCTAATGAATAGAGAATGAATTCAAATGTTCATTGCAAATAAAATTATACTGGTTACATCAAACTAAGGATACTATTTAGACTTCTGGATAATATCTGTAATCCAAAGCCTGGCCTGATCATGTACATAGGAAATGGCAATTTTTTAAAACATGATGTATTTCTAAAGAAACATGATAGACAAATGTTCCAAAATATAATTTATTGTAGGAAAACTATAGTGATTGCACACACACACACACACACACACACACACACACACACACTCACACATACACACACGCACAAATAGCTTGGATAGACATTGAAAAAGGAAAAGTTGATCTTGAAATTTAAAAATGAGGACAGAAGGCTAAACTGCCTCCGTGAAAGTAACCTCAAACTTCTCCTTAAAACAATGACCTATCTTTAAAAAATTCTGATGCTTACCGACACTTTTAGTTTTTCTATCAATTTCATCTTATATATCCTACCTCCACTCAGCAAAACATCCTTTGTATGAAGATTTAAAAGGAAAACAAATAGTTCATCAAGAAAAGACCAAACCAGCAATCTCTGATTTTCTTTTGGCAGTATTCCATATTCATAGTCTTCTGATGCCAAAGGAAAATGTATTGCTTCTGAAAGAAAGCTGAGTCATTCTAGTTGCACTGTGCTCAGAAGTCTTGTCATTTTTCCAATTATGTTATTGCAGTCACTGAATATTGTTATTCTGGTCTGTTTGCTTCACTTTGTATCAGTACATAAATATTTTCCCACTTTTCTCTGAATTCTTAATGTTATTCACTATTACAATGCAGTAATATTCCATTACATTCATGTAACACACTTGCTTTAGTCATTTCCTAAGCAAAGAGAATCTTTTTTTTGTTGTTCCCAGTCTTTAGCTATTATAAAACAAAAATAACTGCTATGAATATTTAGGTATAAGTGGGACCTTTCTGTCTTGATCTTCCTGGGATATATGGTTAGCAGTCAGAACATAGTGTAAAAACATTTCAATCACTATCAGCATAATTATAAGGTACTTTTCAGAATCATCAGATCAATTCAATATTTTAGTTTACATACCTTTCCATCATGCCTCCAACAACAACCAGTTTGCTAATTTGTGGAATGTTAGTTTAAGAACTTGGTTATGTTGACTTGCATTTCTATTATTTAGAGTGATCTTTCATATGGCTGTCAGTAGTTTGGAATTTTTTGAGAAATGTTCCATCATATTCTTTGACCAATTATTTATTGGGAATGGCTCTTGGTCTTATATGTATGTCATAAATACATATGTTTAGAATATTTGACCCACATCAGAGGTTTTTGATGCAAAGGATATTCTCCATCAAGAGCTCTGTTTCTTCTTCCAGCTGAATAGTTTGTTAGTACAAAGCTTTTAAATTTCCATTTAACTGAAATTGCTTTATTTTTTTTGTTAACCTTTTTCTCTTGTTTGGCTAAGAATTCTCCCCAGTTTTAGCTACGAAAAGTACCTTATCTGGATCTTACCTAATTTTTCATTGTGCAATCTTTATTAATATTCAAGGCACATACCCATTTTGAGGTTATTGTGTTATATCATTTTAGAAGGTAATCTAAATCTAATTTCTGCCAAACTGTTTTCAGGTGCTCCAACAGTTCTTGTCAAGGAGAGTTATTATGCAAGTAAAATATGTTCTAAAATATATTGAACACTAGATTATTGAGTTTAGTTGTTCTGGATCCTCCTTATCTAATTGATTCCCCTGATCCACTTTGCTTTTTTTAAACAGTAAATGTTTTTGTAACTACTGCCTTATAATATAAACTGGGTTCTGAAGTATTAGTCTATCTTATTCCTGTTTTTTTAGTGATTTCTATTGATTTTCTAGAACTTTTGTTCTACCAAATGAATTTTGTCAAGCACTATGAAATATTTCCTTGGTAGTTTAATTGGTATATCTCTGAATCTACAAATTGATTGAGGTAATATTTTAAAATTATTTCATTGACTCAGTCCAACTATAAGTGATAAAAAGTATCTCTAATCATTTAAGTTGTTCTTCAATTGCTTAAAGTTCTTTGTAATTGTATTTCTATGCCCTAAGAGTATCTAAGTAGACTGACTACCATATATTTTATGCATTTTGCATTTATTTTGAATAAAATCTCTTACTTTGTTTTATTGCATATTAATATCCATGTGGATATTGTTATTAGCCTATAGAAATGTTAATGATTTGGTGAGTGTATTTTTGAATATTTAACCATTAGAAAAGCCTATAGAATCAGTAAAGAAATTAATTAGTCATTTCTTCAGCAAATAGAGCTAATTTTGCTTTATCCAATGTTTCTTTCTTTATCCAATGCCTCTCTCTGTCTTGTCTGTCAATAACATTTTTAGGGCTTTGCCAAATAACAAGGGGCAGAGTGGATATCCTTGCTCTATGCTTGCATTTATTGGAAAACCCTTGCAAATACTAGTTTTTGGTTTTGGGGAAACTTTTCCTGCTATACCTTGCAAGAATTTTAGTATAAATTATTTTTGTATATTTTAAAGGTCTTTTTAAAAAATCTCCTCATTTAATCATGTCATTTTGCAGAGTTTTAAAACAAGTCTATGTTAATTATTTTCTTAATTTTGATTCATCCTTATATCCCTCATATGATTCCAAGTTGTTCAAAGTGAATAGATTATATACATACATATATGTGTGTCAAGCTATATTACTTTACCATTTTATTTAAAATTTTGTGTCAGTATGATACAAGTGAATTTATAGTGTCAAATAAGTGATCTAATGATTACTTCTGTCTTGTGTTTGGTTAAGAACTCTACCCACAACCAAAACTGTGAAAAGGCACATACCCACTTTGAGCATATTATATTTGATATAGGGAGTTGGACTAAACCTAAGTAATTTCACTTTTTACTTTTCCCCACAGTTGTTGTCAAATAGGGAATGCATGCTTCCCTAAGTAATTTATGTTCTCAAGGTTGTTAGTGAGTTCAGTTGTTTCCGACTTTTCCATATCTAATACTTTCACAACATGACTGATGTGGAAATACGTTTAACATGATTGTACATGTATAAATTATACCAGATTGCTTGCCAAGATGGAGACAAGGGCAGGAGAAAGAGGGGGAGAAAAATTTGAAACTCAAAATTTTATAAAAAATGAATATTGAAAACTATTTTCGTATGTAACTGAAGAAAATAAAGTACTACTTACAAAATAAAATGTTTGTTTTTTCCATAAACTTTATGACCACACTTGAGCCATCTCTTAAATAAAAACACAAAAGGGGAAAAAGGTAGTTCGACAAAAATAACAACAAATTAGTCAAGTACTTCTTACTTTTGAGAGCACACACAGAGTTCCACATCCTCTATTCCCAACTGCAGCAAAGAAGGAATAGATATATTTAGTAATGCTATACTTTTAAGCAGAAGTTGATATACATTTTAATCAATGCTTAAAAACTCCTTGAGGGCAGTACTGAGTCTTCTTCAACTTTGTATATGTAACAGTATCTATTATGATGTCTCACTCTTAATTCAGGTTCAATAAATATTTCTTGAATTGAATTTTCATTAGAAAAAGGAGCAATTATGTAAACTTATAAGTGGAAAAATATAGGCAGATATTTCCACTTGACAGGTTAAGGTCTTGTTCTATAATGCTTTCCCAAATAAGATATTCAGTTATTTCAATCTTACTTTCTATTAAATTTTGCTTCCAGTATCAGTAGTTTCCTCTGACCAAGGACTGATGCAGCATGATACTCTTTATTTCTCAATTTTTCACAGTTCATGTAAAGACATTTAAGTAATGAGAGAATTTTCTGAGAATTTTAAGCAAGTGACTTAAAAATGTTAGAGTATTATACTTACTTAACAATAATCATCAACTTCCCTAACTTGTAAATATTCTCATTTCATATTCATAATTCAAAATTTAACTTATGAAGATGTAATAAAATATCATTTTAAGTGTAACCACTACTTTTACTTACAGTGTTTGAAGTATCTGTATTTTAAATCACCGGCATCAGAGAATAATTTTCTTGCCCGGTTTGAAGCACCTGAGACTTATCCTCTTGTATCAATAAGTAAACAACAATTGAAATTAATAGTGCTTAGACTAACTAAATATGAAATATAAATGACTTTTTAATCAAATATTGGATTTTCACCTTTTTTCTTCCCTTTTGTTGGATTTTGAGCATTTCAGTCATGGTAATAACAAGGAGACTGTGGCACAATAGAAAAGTCACTCGATGTTTTGTCAAGGGATGTGAATTATAGTCAGTTTTGCTTATGATTGTTTCTTTGCTTATGATATGATTTCAAATTGTTCTACAGAATGGTTGGATCAGTTCACAACTCCACTGATAATCCACTAATGTTCAAACATCTTCAACATTGATCATTTTCCTTTTCCATCATATTAGTCAATCTGGTAGATGTGATGTGGCACCTCAGACTGTTTTAATTTGCATTTTTCTGATCAATAGTGAGAGCATTTTTTTCCATGACTATAGATAGCTTTGATTTTTTTTATCTGAAAATTGCCTCTACATATCCTTTGACCATTAATCAATTGAGGAATGACTCCTATACTTATAGATTTGACTCAGTTCTCCATCTATTTAAGAAATGAGGTTTTTATCAGAAACACTGGATATAAAAAATTGTTTCCCAGCTTTCTGCTTCCTTTCTAATCTTGCTGGCATTGTTTTTGTTTGGGTAAAACCTTTTTAATTTAATGAAATCAAATTTATCCATTTCACATTTCATAATGTTCTCCGTCTCTTACTTTGTCATGAATTCTTTCCTCCTTCACAAATCTGACAGGTAAACTATTCCTTGCTCTCTGAATTTGTTTATGGTATCACCTTTTATGTCTAAATCATGTACCCATTTGAACCTTATCTTAGCATAGATTGTAAAATATTAGTCTCTGCCTAGTTTCTGCCACACTATTTTCCAGTTTTCTCAAAAGTTTTTGCCAAATAGTGAGTTCTTAGACCAGAAACTGGAGTCACTGGGTTTTAGCAAACACTAGATTACTACAGTCACTTACTACTATGTCCTGTGTACCTAACCTATTTCACTGTTACATCACTCTGTTTCTTAGTCACTATCAAATAGTTTGGATGAATATCACTTTATAATAAAGTTTCAGATTTGGTACGGTTAAGCAACTTTCCTTTTTTTACTAATTCCTTTGATATTCTGGACTTTTTGTTCTTCCAGATGAATTTTGTTATTATTTTTTTCTAGCTCTATAAAATAATTTTGGTAGTTTGATCGGTGTGGTACTAAATAAGTAAATTAATTTAGGTAGAATTGTTATTTTTATTATATAAGCTTTATCTACCCATGAGCAAATATTATTTTTCCAGTTATTTATATCTGACTTGATTTGTGTAAAAAGTGTTTGTAATTGTGTTCATATATTCTTGGGTGTTGTCTTGGCAAGCAGATTCCCAGATGCTTTACATTGTCTACAGTTATTTTAAAAGGAATTTCTCTTTCTATCTCATGTTGCTGGGATTTTTTCATCATAGATAGAAAAGCTGATGATTTATGTGACTTTATTTTATATCCTGCAACTTTGCCAATGTTGTTAATTATTTAAAGTAATTTTTAGTTGATTCTCTAAGTATATCATCTACAAAGAGTGATAGTTTTATTTCCTCATTGCCCACTCTAATTCTTTCATTTTCTTTTCCCTCTCTTATTGCTATTGATAATATTTCTAAATACTATATGAAATATAGTGGTGATAATGGGCATCCTTGTTTCACTCCTGACCTTATTAGGAAGTCTTGAGGCTTATCCCCATTACATATAATGTTCACTGATGATTTTAAATAGATACTCTTTATTTTAAGGAAAATTCCATTTACTCCTGTATTCTCTGTTTTTAATAGGATTAGGTGACAAAAGCTTTTTCTGCATCCATTGAAATAATCTTACGATTTCTGTTAGTTTCGTTATCAATATGGTCAATTATGCTGATAGTTTTCCTAATACTGACAGAGGCAATATTTGAACTTAGATCTTCCTGACTCCACATCTAACCTTCTATCCACTGCATCACATAATTTAAAATGCAAACTTCCTCACAATACTCACAACACTAATGCTTGGTAGCATTGGAATTTCTATCACTAAAAATAACCATGTGTATATATAAGAAAATTAAACATTTTCTTTCAAAATATTGCTGTAAGGTATTCTAAGAGTAAGAGCGGTCCCTGGTAGAAATAGCTATAAAAAAAAAAACCAATGTTATGGATGCTGAGAAGAGGAAATCTTGCAAGTTAAGAAAAAATAGACAGGTGAAGAGAAAATGACAGTGATATTCCATGACCCTGGAGCTTCCAGAACTTTAAGATGACATCAAAGAGAATACAGGAAAACTTTAGCGTACAGATGAAAAAAAGTTCCATTTCTTGTTAAGACCTTAGAGGGGCAGGATAGCATTTCCCAGGCCATAACTAGAGGAGGCAATAGGTTCTGAGATGACCCAAGTTAAGCATTAGAGACCACCACTAGACATAGTAAAGGTTAGAGGAGTAGACAATAACGATAAAGGCAATTCTAAACAGCCAAGTTCATGTTAATGGAATGATCATTCAGTTAATAGAAAGACATGGAACAGGAAAGTCAAAATATAATGTAATCTCCTAGTAGGCAAAAACTGTTTCTTCTTTTTGTCTTTGTAGCCAGAACTTAGTACAATTCCCAATACACTGAAGGCTCTTCATAAATAGTTGTAGAATAAATTATGGTATACTTAGTACAATATAACTGGAGCATTTCAACATTATGCAATAGTAATGCAGAGTTAAAATGATAAAGCAACTCAAATTTCAATGTCATTTTAAGTACTGTAAAGCAAGGAGTTTCCTTGCAACACTCTGATGAAGTAAATAGCACATGTTTTATCATCCTCATTTTATAGGAGACATAATAAACTGAAATAATTTTGCCACATGTCACTAACCTCATTAATATCAAAGCTGGAATCAAAACTATTCAGACCTTTTAGTTGATGCTCTCCATTTCTACACACACTGTGTTAGAGTTGGAAGAACTCTAGAGATAATCTAACCAAACATATCATGTTGGACATGAAGAAATTGGAGCTCAAAGAGAATTGAGTAATAATATTTTACATTATGAGGAGTTTATAATTTTGAATTCACTTCAGGATAGGTGATTTGTACAAACACTTTACTGGCAGAGTCAAAAGTAGAATCCAAGTCTCTTACTCCCCTTTTCACTTCCCAACATTGTACAATTGTTTTAAAATGATGCCAAATTTATGTAAATGATAAAAAGAATCATACATAAGATTTTGGTGAACCATTATGTATCTTCTGATGCCAACTTTTCATGTCAATGATTACAAACTATCCATTTTTTTTCCTCCTGGCACTCTAATAAAAAGTTTAAAATATGAAAAAAAATCTGTAGTAAATTTAAAATTCTGAATAACTAAGTTAAAACAATAAAACCCTAGAAAAATGTATGAAACAACAATAAAAGGTACAGACCTAAAAGGAGACTTCCTAATGATGTCCTGAATGCTCAAGAAAAAAAATCAGAAAGCAACAATGATGTGAAAGGATAACAGAGATCAGATACCACAATTTCTGAAATTCAGTTAAAGTAATATTCATAGGAATAGTTATCTCTTTGTAAATATAAAACAACAGATGTTTGTTTTGGTTTATAAGTTAAAAATAAAATAAATATAAAAAAATGAAAAAGAATATGTATAACAACATAAGAAAAGAGATTAAAGAACTGAATATACCATTTTAAATGTTAGAAAATTCATAAACAACAAAGCACCAAAATGGAAATTTTGAAAATTAGAAGAGATATATATAGATAAAAATGGAAAACAAGAAGTCCTATAAAATTGCTAGATAAAAACTGAAGGTTAGTTCTTTGAAAGATTAACAAAATTGTTAAGCATGACATGATTTTTAAAAAAGAGAGAAGAAAATAAAATTGCTAAAATAAAAAATGAGCAAGATAAAAACCATATCAATAAAAGAAATAAAAATAATTATCAAAACTTTCTTCACACAAGTATATGCTAGTAAAACTTAAGAATTTAAAAGTAATCAATATTTATCTAAAATATAAATATCCAAATTAACAGAATATGAAATAAAGTTTGTTTAAGCAAGACAGTTTCATAAGATGATACTGAATGCTGCATAAAGGAACTACCAAACAAATGTATCCTAGTCCAGGTGAACATCTAAGTGAATGCTGTCATACATTTAAAAAGCTAATGGAACTTATTTTATAGCTCTAATTCCTAAGACAGAGAGACTAGAACTAAAATAGGAACCACAGATCAATATCACAATGAATGTGAGGAGATGAGGGAAATAAATAAAATCATAGCAAAGATGACAACAACATATCCTCCAAAATATTCACTGAGTTGGACTTATATTACATGTGTAGCATAACAAACAACATAATTAATTAAATCAAAAGAAAAATAGCACAAAAAAATTATCAGTATATTACCCCCCAAAAAAAACCTTTGACAATGAACAATATTCATTTATATTAAAAACTCTAGAAAGCATAGCTATAAAAGGGCTGGTTTTTACTCTCTCAAATAGTCCAATTAATCTGTGTTTTTATTTCAGGAACATTCCTCATCAATGATAAAAACAGCGATGACATAGTCCATTACAGTTTTCAAAGTACATTATAAATTCATTTCATTTGTATTCTTACTACAACCCTGGAAGATAGGAGCTGTTATTATTTTTGCAATTGAAGAAGCAGATCAAATAAGTGTCTAAGGAAGGATTTAAACTCAGGCTTTTCTGAGTCCAAGTCCACCGCTGTATCCACTCTCCCACTTTGCTGTCTGAACAAGAAAACCATGAAACTGAGCACTTCATAATCACCATTTCCAATCTGAGTTGGGTGAACATACTGTACTAGACAGATGACAACATGTCGATTAGTTTTGTCAAACTATTTTTTTCTTGTTTTTTATATTCTTAGTTACAAGACATGACTCTCAGGGTAGCAGAGAAGAGACGGTTATATTGAGAAATGAAAGTGATATAAAAACAAAGTGTTTCAATATAATTTTTTTAAAATTGAAATTATATATACATTTCACAACAGTCATATCATTGAGCGTGAGCTGTCTAATGTTTTGCACATGCTCGTTGCTGAACAGTGTTGTAGGGAATGGATGAGGGAAAAGTGAGGGCTGAGCAATTTAAACTGCTCTCTTGAGAGCTGTTGATGTTCTCTTAATTGCCATACCAGATTTGCCCACTCCCCTTCAATCCTTGTCCTTCTTGACCTCTTTTCAATAACTGACAGTGTTGACCATGCTTTCTTGGGTAGTCTCTGCTCAGCAGGTTTTCATGACACTGTTCTCTTGGTCCTTCTGACTGTTTGACCAGTCTTCGGTCTCCTTTGACTGATCGGGGCAGATAGGTGGCACAGAGGCACTTTGTTGGCATGGGGGATAGAACATTAGACTTGGAATCAGGAACAGGCTGGGTTCAACTCTGGCCTCTGACATTTACTTGTTTGTGTGACCCTGAAAAAGTCACTCAATCTCTGTCAGCCCCAGTTTTCTTCCTGAAGATAATTATAGTGTCTCCCTCCCCAGGTTATTGCAAGGATAAAATGAGATATAAAAGTACTTTCCAAATCCTAAAGCATTATATAAATGCTCTTATTGTGGTTTTTGTTATTACTATTTATCAATATCAAGCTGATTAACTTTGGATATACCTCATGGCTCTGTCCTTTCTATACTGTGCCTTGGTGCGCTCATCAGCTCCCATGGTTTCTTTTTTTTTTTTTCAGTTCAGTCTTTTAATATTATTACTATTGCTATTAATTAATTTTTAGTTTTCAACATTCACTTCCAAATGTTCTCCTCATCTCTCCCCTCCCCCAGCTCATTGTGCATGCTGAGTACCCCTTCACTCAGTCTGCCCTCCCTTCTATCACCTCCCTTTCTCTTATTCCTTTCCTTTCTATTTTCCTGTAGGGCAAGGTAGATTTCTATACTCCATTACCTGTATATCTTATTTCCCAGTTGCATGTAAAAACAATTCTTAACATTCGTTTTTAAAACTTAGAGTTCCATATTCTCTTCCATCTGCCCGCCCCATCCAACCTCATTGAGAAGGCAAGTAATTTGATATGTTACACATATGCAGTCAGGCAAAATACTTCCATAAAAGTCATGCTGTGAAAGACTAACTCTGGGTTTGGGCCAGACCACACTTCTCTCTCACCCAAGTCTGACAGACCTTTCCTACTGACCTAAATTACCTTTGGCATTTGTGGGTTGAGAAGGCTGGAAACGGCCACAGATGCCTCTGATTCAGTCCTGTCAGGCCTACTCTGACCCTGTCTGTGCCAGTGAGGCCCACACTAGACTGTGTTCTTCTCTCAGACTGAGGCAACAGACCTTTCCTGTCAACCTTCCAGGTTGTCTCAGGCTGGAAATTTGCTTCATCCTGTCACTTTGTGGGTTCTGCTGATCTACAATTTGTTTAGAGTCATTTTTTACAGGTATCTGGAGAGTTTTGGGGGAGAGCTCAAGCATCCATCATCTTGACTTCTCCCGCAGCATGGTTTTAATTTTTGTCTTTTATGTTAATGACTCTCAGAAAGGTTTTTGTAGCCCTAGTTTCTCTCCTAGCTTTAGTCCTACATCATCAACTGCTTATTAGACTTATTAGTGTCTAGCAGACATCTCAAATTCAACATATCCAAAACAACTTATATTTTCTTTAGAACCCACTCCTTTTAAAAATATCCCTAAACTTTTCTAAAGTGAGTCTACATATTTCACTCCCTTAGTCAATCCCTCTATCTCTAGTTTCAGATTTAAACTTCTCTGGCATTTAAACCTCTTCATAATCTGGCCCCAATTTACTGTGTCAACACTTATTATTACAGACAATATGATTCAGTCAATATGGCCTTCTTACTGTTTATCCTACAAAGCAATCCAAAGACCTCCATGCCCTTAGCCGTAGTGGTACCCCCTTCCCTGCACATCTTAGAATCCCTAGTTTTCTTCAAGGTTCAGTGTAAGCATTACCTTCTGCATGAAGCCTTTCCTAATCTTCCTTACCTGTAGGCATTTTGTCTTCCCCTACAAAAATTGTCTCAAATCTATTTTTTCCTCTATTTGAATATACCTGTATATGTATCTCTTGTTCCAAATGACTAAAATGTTAGCTCCTCAAGGTCAATAGGTGTTTCATTTTAGCCTTATATCCCAAATGCCCAACAAAATACCTGCCCAGGATAGGTGCTTGATAAATGCTTATTACCTACGGTTTAACAATTGAGAGTTTTAGTTATAAGATCAAATAAAACATATGAATTTTTTTAAAAACATAATTCTTTAATTCACACACAAAAAATATAATACACTCAGTGCTCTCTGGGCAGATGTGTCTGCCTACAAGCTAAACAAAAATAAATTGACTATAAAAGGAAAGAAAACAAGGTTTTCTTATCTGTTACTTCAAAAGACTTATCCACCTAGATGCTTATCAATAATTTGCTTATCTTTCTGTCTGACTTTCTTCCAGACAGGTAGCAAAGAAGTGGAAAGAAGGCTTAACTGGAGTCATAGGAACTGGGTTTGAATCCTGCTTCTACCTTAATATGAAACATGTTACTGTTCCAAGCTTCAAATTCTTCTTCTGTAAAATGAGAGATGTCAAAGATCACTTCCAGATCTAAATTGTAGATAATTTAGGGAAGAAATGGCTTTTCATGTTAAAGCTTTTCTCTACAGATAACCCATTTGTTATTTTGTGCACACATACATAATTCAGTGAGTTGGACATACTGTACACCACTCAATAGTTTTTTCTTTGTGTTTCACCTGGATTATGAGTTTTCATTTCACTTTAATAGTATAGACTGGAAGTATCAAACACACACAGCATTCTTCAGCTGGCTTCAATCAGGCTGAAATGTAACTGAGAAATATTTTGTAAATGAAATAAAAATATAATATAGATGTTAATATACAGTTTTCTAAATCAATATATTACCTATGGGGTCTTATTTGTAGTCTAATAACCCCCATTTCTATTTGAGTTTGACACCCCTGGTGTAGGTCTTGATTTAGAAAGGTTTCTCTATAGAATAAAAGATAGTTGTTATTTAAGAAAATGATGTTTTATTTGTTAAGACAAAAGATCGTCTTAGAGTAAAAGGCCAAGTTTATGTCTCTATATTTATCCACTAAAATTTATTATAGAGAAAGAATGTTTGGTTTTAGTAAACTTGCATTCATTGATTCCACAAAACTTAAACTCATTGATAAGCTTACAGTTTTACCTTCACTTTTCATGTAAAAGTTTTCTTTCATTGTTCATTTAATACCATAATCAGCCCAAGAGAAATAAATATGGTAGTTTTAACTTTGTGTTAAACTGAGATCAATATTATCAAAAGAGCACAATTTGTCCTAATAAAAATCTCCATTTTAGCAGTAATCCAGGGGCTGAAATATTAGTGTGATGCATGGCAATCCTAGATCACTGAAAAAAAAAAACAGGACCCAGAAATAGAGATTCTTTCAGAGCCAGTCACTAAAGTTTTCACAACAGACCAGAGTCCTTATGGACATCATTTAGCCAAGTTCTTGTTCACTTGTTTCAATCCTATCTGACCCTTTGTGACTCCATTTGGGGTTTTCTTGGCAAAGATACTGGAGTTATTTGCCATTTCCTTCTCCAGCTCATTTTACAGATGAGGAACTGAGGCAAGCTGGGTTAAGACTTCCAGGCTAACACACCTAGTAAAACTAGTCTGAGACCAGATTTGAAGTTAGAAAGATGGGCTGTTCTGACTCCAGACCTGGCACTGTATACGCTGCACCATCTAACTGCCCTGATGGGTCAAGACAATGACTTATTTCCTTATTATAACTGAAATGTGAGACTCCACAAAAATATGTCTGGTGAAATAACATGTAATGCTTTAATCTCTCGTTTGCCGATAGCTTGGGAGCTACCTTTGTTGAATGGTGGACAGTATGTTCAACTCACTGAATTACGCATTATGTGCACTGAATAACAAATGGATTATCTCTAGAGAAAAGTGCCCTGCTCAAGGATAGAAAGTACATTTTCACTGCAAATACAAAATGAAACTCTTCATTCCAGCAGTAGGCATTTAGAATTCCACTCCTCCACATCCAATCAGTTACACATTCTTATTAATTTACCCTGACTCTATCTTCAGATATCACCCTCTTGCAACTCTTAAAGTTGCCCCCCTAGTTCAAGGCCTCATCATTTCTTTAGTAGGATGTTGAAATCATATCCTAATGAGTCATCCTGCTTTCAACCTTTCCCTTCTCCAATCCAAACTCTACGTAGCTCCAGAACCACTATTCCTAAAATCCAGGTCTAATTGTGTCATTTCTATACTCAAGAAGCTTTCATTCCTATAGAAAAAAATATAAATACCTCTGTTTGACACTTAAAGTCCTTCACAATCTGCCTTCAGAACATGTACAGTCTTACATCACATCATTACCCCTCATACACTACTCTATATTGCTGTTAGTCAGCCAGAGAGGCAAACTTCATCTTCTATGTTATACATTCAGATAGCAATCAAAATCCAGATCTCAAAAGCATGAAAGGAAAATATAAGGTCATATTTACAAGGCAGCAAATTTTATGGGAAGGAGTAGACAAAAAGGGACAACTGGTGCAAGGGTCTATGGGACAATTTACAGTGGCAACAGGCCTAAAGGTTGCACAAAAAGACTCATTAAATATATCACGGCATATCAGTTGGTGGTAAAAACAAAAACAGAAACATTTCTCAGTACAGGCTATCCCTAATTATGAAAACTTGATGTGTGTCCCTTCTTCATTTCTGATCCTTAAAATCCCTACCTCCACCTCTAAGATCAATTCAACATCCCTCCACTAAACAAGGTATTTCCTGATGCCCTCAATTATTAGGGTTATGACTATGTACCTACTTTGGACACACTTTGTATTTATTTCCCTATAAACCTGGAATGAAGCTATGAGGTTGTATTCAATTTTTCAAGAACTAAGGGACTTTCCCAAAGAATTTCCTTTAATCCCAACTTCCCCATTCTAGGCTATCCAATAACAGGCACTGTAATATACTCATCACTTCTTTTACCTAAGTGGTTCTTATATCCAGATTTTTACTCAACTCTGTAGAATCCAGGTATTAATTGTAAGTACATAAAATTTAAATTAGGACAGACAGCTATATATCTGTCTGAAAGGAATTTCCCTAACTGGAGGCTCTGAGCTACTGCGATTGTTTCAGTAACTTTCAATCTGCTGTAAACTCCATAAAATACCAGAGAATGAAACCCCATTAACCTGAGGACTAGTGCTTTCGTCCCTAAGCTAAAATGAAACTAATTATTATAAAGGGGTGTGGCTGATTAAATATCAGAAAGGAGAAAAGAAGGAAGAAAACGTGTTAACCAAAGAAAAGATTATACCCTAACCTAATTCCCAAGGTAGAGACTGATGAGGCTGATTCAATTTCCATTCCTTTCCAGAATGGAGTATTTAAAGCCGAAAGGATTGAGTATTAGCCAACCAACTCTATCCTTAATGATGATGCCTCAATGCTACACAGCTGGTTCTGGCAACACATTAAGACCACTAGAAGTATTATTGAATGTTGGATAGAGAAATTAGG
The DNA here is from genome assembly GCA_028658325.1 of Potorous gilbertii. NCBI lineage: Eukaryota > Metazoa > Chordata > Mammalia > Diprotodontia > Potoroidae > Potorous > Potorous gilbertii. Next base: position 391,927,309 of record CM053771.1, read on the forward strand.
TCTGAATTACAGCTCTCCCTATTTAACGTCTGTGTAACGTTAGTCAGTTATTTGATCTTTCTCAGGCTCCGTTTTCTCAACCGTAAAATGGATGTAATAACACTTGCACTATCTATCTTATTGAATTGCTGCAAAGTAAGCACACACTTTGTAAATATTAAAATGGCATAGAAATGTAAGCTATTATTATTTCTTCATGTTAATAATATAATCTCCTTACACAAATAAATTCTCCGATATAGAGATCTTGAAATAAATAAAGCATAACACGAAGCTATGATTTACTACGTTTTTGTTTTAAGGACTAGGATTTAGTGAAAAATCACAGTTGGGCAGGAAGTGACTGGTTTGAAGGACTGAGAGAAGAATGAGGGCTTGAGTGAAATACTTGAAATTACATGAAGAGATCAAGTTTATATTGCCAGAGTGAAATAGGCAGAGAATATGTACGCAAACTTCATCCCTCCTTTTATACACGCGGATTAGCCTACAAGGTTCAGATCTAGTTCTCCAAGTCATAGGAGGTGAAAATAAGATTTTTTTTTTACATGGACTTTCTGGGGAAAGAGGGAAGAGTTCAAAAAAGCCAGCTGTTAGCAGGAACTGGAGAACAAATTTCAGTGACAACAGGCTTAAAAGTTGTGCAAAAGTTTGATAAAATATATGGCTGCACATCAGTCTGTAGGGAAAGGAGATAAGCCACAAAGGCATCCAACAAAAAGCACTAGCACCTTAGGGAAAGAGTTGCTAATGGATTGTGGAAGGAGGTACTCCAAAAAATAAGCATCCTCTAGCTGCTGACAGGGAACAAAGTTGAGAAACATTGCCCTAGGTTTGAAGGAGAGAGGAGGTTGAGACTACGTGTGCCTACAACTGCCTCCCAAGAATAAATTCAAGTTTCAGGGTTAAACACTGATCATATTCTAAATTCTCTTGGCTCATATCAGTTTTCTTAACTCTTCTTTTTCTCTGCTTCCCAACTCTGCCTTTTAGCCCTACATCTTTTTTCCTATAAATTGATACCCTCATAGACTTGGGGAATAGATTGATTCTTTGACCTAACATCAGATCAAAGAAGTTTGAACTAGACAGAAACTTGGAGGTCTTCTAGCTCAAACCTCCCAGTCTAAAGGTTAGGAAACTAAGGTCCCTGAGGTACTGGACAAAGCTCCCAAGGTCCCAGGTAAAAATAGCAAAACTGAGATTCAAATTCAAGTTTTCTGATTTCGAATCTGTATCTTGACAGAGTAGATCTTGCAGTTGGCCTCTATCTCTCAGCTCCTACTCCAGAACTTATCTGTCCAAATCCATTTTGCCGCCCCTTCCCCACCCCGGAACAAAAAGATACATTTTTATTCACAAAGCCACCTAGGAATGGAATTCAAATGCTAACCAAAGCCTTCCTCTGATCCTTCTTTCCCCCAGACTCTCATTTCGTTTTCCAAACTCCCCCAGCAGCTATGAGTCTGAGCATCTTTCTGAAGTTAAGGAGTCTCTCTCCACTCCCACCACCCCCACCATCTGTGGTCAGTAGTACAAAGGAAGGGAAGGAATGTTAGCCAGGAGTGAAAGCGGGCACAGAAGAAGGACAGGAGGGAAGAAGAAAGGAGCTGGCGGGGGAGGGGGTTGAAATCATCGCCTCGGTGCCCGCAGAACTCCGCCCCTGAAGCCAGTGCCCCAGATATCCCTTGCCTCCTCCTTAGCTCCAAGTCCAGTGGGGAAGGACCCGATGCGCTGTCCAGCAGCGGCAGAGGCAGCCCTGCGCTGGCAGCGGCAGCCCGGGGCCATCACCTTGCCTTCCTGGCATTCCTAGCTCGCTGCCCGTCACAGTTCGCCTCTCAAGTCCTCTGCGGGACCTTTCCCTACAAGAGATTTCACGGTCTGGAAGGCTCCGAGAAAACTCCGTGGCGGGGCGTTCGGAGAAGCGGGGCAGGTGAGATCGCGTTGCGGGGGCTGTGGAAAACAAGGGGAGGGCAGGCTTTTCTCAGACTAACGAAGCGCCTCCAGAGTTCAGGGTTCTTCCCTTCTCTTTCCCCTCCCCAATTGCTTCCAGTGGGGAGTCCTGGAGCGCAGATGTGTCTACATGCTAAGTACCTGCGACGGTGTCCCGACATTAGGACCTTAGGGACGGGGGGAGGACACGGCGGGTAGGAAAGGGACTGGAGAGGAGACGAGAACGGGGACGGAGATGGAGAAGAGTATACCTCTCTGCCCTGTGGAGAGGAGTATACATCTCTGCCCTGTGGAGAGGGGTATACATCTCTGCCCTGTGGAGAGAAGTATACATCTCTGCCCTGTGGAGAGGAGTATACATCTCTGCGCTGTGGAGAGGAGTATACATCTCTGCCCTGTGGAGAGGAGTATACATCTCTGCCCTGTGGAGAGGAGTATACATCTCTGCCCTGTGGAGAGGAGTATACAACTCTGCCCTGTGGAGAAGAGAAGAGTATACATCTCTGCCCTATGGAAAAGAGAAGAGTATACATCTCTGCCCTGTGGGGAAGATTATACATCTCTGCCCTGAGGAGAAGAGTATACATCTCTGCCCTATGGAGAAGAGAAGAGTATACATCTCTGCCCTGTGGAGAGGAGTATACATCTCTGCCCTTACAATCAAGGCTCTTGCGTCTCCTCGGGAGAGTGGCCAGCATTAGTGACAGGGGCTTCGAAAGAATTCCCGAGGGATCAGAGAGGACAAAACCATTAGGAAGGGGGAGGTGGGAGTGGAAGGAGGGTCACAGGAGAAGGATAGCGCCACTTACGGTAGCTGAAAAAATAGAAGGGGGGTGGGGTGAGGAGAGAGAGAGACAGAGACAGAGAGACAGAGACAGACAGAGACAGAGAGAGAGACAGAGAGAGAAAGAATTGGGGCTGGGGTGGAGTGGAGTGAGATTGTTATGGGGGGAATACCAGAGGTTGGAGGTGATGCTCTAGAAACACGGAATTATCCTGCAGAGGACGGTGGAAGATCCTAGCACCAAAAACTTGAGACAGGAATGAAATGGATGAGGAGTGGAAGCTGTCGAAGTATTTAGGGTTGTTTTTGAGATACATTGGTACTGGACTGATGTATCTGGCATTGTCTTCATCTAAAAAAAAAGTAGTGACTTGATGCTAGAACAGAACTTCCACTGATTGTAAAATACACATCATAATTAATTTTCTGCTTCTCTGCCTTGGAAAGTGCTTTACTGGAATCTTGGGGTGGGGGTAGTGGTGAAAATGATCCCTGAAAATAGGTCATTTTTGTTATACATGGGTGTTATTAACTATTTTTTCTAGATTTTTGGGTGGAGTTCTTTCTGTATGGAGGGAAATAGAAAAAGAACATATCAATCAATAAATATTTATTAAGTGCCTACTATATGCCAGGTATTGTGCTAAGTATTGGGGATACAAAAAGAGGTGAAAGAGAGTCCTAGAGAGTTTCATTATTTTGCTTAATATTAAATTTAAGACAAGTTTTTAAATGTACTTTGTATGTTAATATTGAAAGACAAATTGATTTTAAAACTTCTCGTAGTATGAGGAAGCAAAACATGCTATACTGTGATCCTAAAGGCAAAGGGGAAAGGAGTGGGGGGACAAGGAAGGTGTTGTAAACAAAGGACATTTGCTGAGCAGAATGAAGTTAAGGGCTTCTGATCTTTTTCCTCTGCCCTTCCTGGTGCAGTTTCTCCCTCTGATTCCACTCCAACCATACAGTTTTATTTCTATTATAGTAATTGGTTGTTTTTTTTTTTTTTTGGTCTGGTCCTTGGTAATACCCATGCAAGATGTGTATTGCAAGGTCAAGCTTGTAATATAAGGTTGTTATCCTTGTTCATCCATGCTAGCATAATTTCACATCCAAATCATATTGCATACCAGTTGTCTTTCACCAATAGACTAAAAAAAAATTAAAAGGCCTACTGCTAACTGAAAGACTTAACTAGATTTCAAAAAGGTTTTGTTTTGTTTTCACCAGGACTTGCATGTAGTCTTTCCTCTGAATACTCTTCTAATCAGCAATATTAGCCTGTGCAAATGAGGAATGAAAGATTCACAGGTATTCGAAAGGATGTAGGCATACATTAAATCCAACAGGTTGTCCACCCCTCCACCCTGGGACTGTTAAAAATGCACAGGAAGGTTTGAATTGTTGCCATAAAAACTTGTTTTAACAAATAGGATGACTTTTTACTCACCTTTGTCATCAGTCTAGATTGTCTGCATGATAGACTTCTTAATATTGTTGTTTAAATGTTTTTATAGTTTTAGGGAAAAATCTGATTTACCTATATGATATACATAAATCCTTTAGTTTATATAATAGTGATAGGCAGATATTATAGAGACTATCAGGAAACTGTCCTCAGTAGCATGTTTTAAGCACTATTGTTTTTATTTTTGCTGAATATGCTTTGAAATATGTCATTATTTTTTAAAACAAATTACCTCAAATTTCTGTCAGTTTTTATTTAAAAGTTGGGAACAGATATATTTTTTTAATGTAACTGTCAATGAAAGAGTCTGATCTTGTGTGTGTGTGTGTGTGTGTGTGTGTGTGTGTGTGTGTGTGTGTTGTAATTGCTATTGAACTCCCACCTCAGTTTGAAAGATACATCCTCATCTACTGTTAAATGGAAATAGGTTTGTTTGTGAAAGTAAGATGGACAGTATCACATATGGCAGACCATCTCACACCTCCTTATTTTAAGGATAATGACTTTAATAAGTCAGTCATGGCTAAGGAAACCTTCATTACTTTTTGGAGCATAAACCTGCAATAAACATATTCTTAATCCCAAATGTGAAAAGAGAAAAAAGAAATGAAAGAAATTGTGAGGCCCTTGGTTTCATATTTGATCAGACTTAACCTTGGCAAATTGGAAATATCCTCTCCTGTTTCCAGTATGAAGATCTGAAGACCTGAATTGGTAGGTTACTTCTACTTGACAAGTATAATAGCTACAAAGTATAGGTGTGAATTTAAGTTGGTAGGCATTATGCTGTAAAGTCCATTGAAATAATAAATGATAGTCAAATCTTGAAATAAATCAGACTCATAAGTGAAGGAAAAAGCATCCTTAATTGAGACAAAGAGTGCCTCCTACACTGCCATGTATCTATGTACATGAGAGGCTGCCAAGAAAACTTACAGGAAGGTTTTTATACATTTAGGAGAAAAAGGGGGAGGGCATGTCCTATGAGGAGTTAGGCCTGATCTTGAGGTCTTAGCCCTTGGCAATCTGAGCAACAAAACCTAGTTATTTACCCTTCTTGAGCCAATTTGTCCCAAACCTTTATGAAAGTAAGGACACTTAAAGTCACTTTTGTTAGCTTCGGTTAGGCCAAGCTAGTTCTGTTTATGGGATAAACAGAGCTAAATATTTCCAATCTCAGCCAATTAAGAGTAAGTACCTCAAGGGCAGAAATACAAGGACATTACTAGGACCCTTTAGAGGGAGAGGCAGGGAATATTACATTTGATATTAACAATATTAAATTAATTTTCCTGTCAATAATACTAAATTTTATATGTAGATATATCTTCAGAATCAGTGGGTTGTCTTCTGTAAAATTTTCTTTTACTTTTCAGGTAAAAGAAAATGAATGGTACATTCTAAGAACTTAATAAAAACTTGAGCTGGGTTGATTTCTGCTTCCCCCACCTCTGAGTTCTGAATGTCTATCCTTTAAAATTAGCTTATATTTACTTTATATGTGTTTTCAATGAGAGAGGTCATGGTGTACTGAACTGAGATAATCTTGAAGGCCTAGGTTTAAACCCCACTCTGACACAGACTACCTTTGTGACTGGGCAGAGCAGTTTACCTCTCAGAGCTCTAGGTACCTCTTTACTTTGGTAAGTTGCAGGGAACATGCTAATTTACATTGGTAGGGGCCTTGGGGTGTGTGTGTGTGTGTGTGTGATCTGGGAAAATGCCAAATCAATAAAATGATAGACTCAGCTGTTAACCCCATATATTTATATTTAGAGAGTTTGTTCTGGGATAGTTAAGTGACTCAGTGGGCTACACCTGGAGTCAGAACTTCAGTCAGTCTTCCTGAGTTCAGATCTGCCCTTAGATTCTCACAGCTGTGTGAGTCTGGAAGTTACTTGTTTGCCTCAGTTTCTCATTTGTAAAATGAGCTAGAGAAGGAAATGATACATAACTCCAGTATCTTTCCAAAAAAAAAATTGGGGTCCCAAAGAGTTGAACATGACTAAACAATAACAAAACGCTTTATGTGTCTTTGTGTTATTTTCCCAGATACAATGTTAGCTTCTTGAGGGTGGAGCTATTTCATTTCTGTGATTATATCCTCTGGGTCAAGCATATGCTTAATACTTGCTCACTTAATTTACATAATTGCAGTGTTAAGAGTTAAAAGGGGACCTCAGAGACTTGGAGTACTTGATAGAAGCCCTTCTACAATATCCAGCATTAGTGGTCAAGCCTGTGCTAGAAGACTTCAGTCTTTATGGTCCCATTTGGGGTTTTCTTGCCAAAGATACTGAAGTGCTTTGTCATTTCTTCCTTCAGCCCATTTTATAGAAGAGGAAACTGAGGCAGATGAGGAAACTGTGATGCCTACGGTCAACAGCTAGTTAAGTGTCTGAGTCCAGATTTGAACTCAGGACTTCCTGACTCCAAGCCCAGTGCTCTCTCTACTGTGATACCTACCTGTCCCCACTTAAATATATGATAGGTAGCCATTTCCATTCCAGAAAAGTTTTAATTTTATAATTATCAATAACTGACCTTTGATAAGAATGTGGCACTAAGATGGCAAGTTGAGGAACTATAGGAGTCAGATACCTGATAAGGCACCCTTACAGATAACAAATGTCCCATTCTTTACTATTGTATGACCAAGGCAATATTCACATCACCAACAGTGATTGAACCACTGACATAGTTCTGAATCACAAAGTATAACAGACTCTCCATACAGATGGCAGAAGAAAACATTTATTCAGACACCAGAAAGCCAAATTCCAACACCAGAAAGCCCAATTCATCATAGTAACCAAGAATTCAATACACATTAGTGCTGCAGAGGATAAAGCCTTCCCCCTCCTCTTCGTTCCCACAAGCAAACACTCACAATCCTAGCTGTCCACCTGCCTGTGTCCTCTCTCCTCCACTCTAAGTGCTCTCAACAACTTCCTCCCAGCTCTGCTCCACCCTTCCTGTTCTACCCATTCAGCAAGTCACCATATATGACTTAGGCTTCCAGGTGATTTAAGCAGGTCATGGGCCTATTAATAGGTGGGAAATATCTTCAAATTAGGCAAAAAAAAAATTAACAATACAACTGTTTTTCAGTAAGTGTCAACCCTGATCAGAAAAGATTCTCCCTTAATAGCTCAGGACCCAGAGAAACCTCCACTATATAGCATGGACAATTAAAGTAAAAACATTTTTTTGCTTATAGCAGAACCAGCTTTTTTCTATACTTGATAATGTGCATTTATATTCATTATTTCTTCTTTTTACATTTTTGCATGACCTAAATTCCTCTCACCATTATTTCATTCCTCTGTTTGGAGGAAATGGAGAAAAAATAATTTTATCCATCTTCCATTAGCTCAAGAGAGTCTGTTGAGTTTTAAGGGAACTGGGACTCAAAATAGCAACACTGCCCAAATGAATTCAACTCAAGCATTCTTTTACCAAAGAAATACACCATTTATTAAAGATCCGCCATACTGGGTAGACTCTCAAGGTATCTGAACATTGGCTAGAGTCTTAAGGAATCTGAGCATTTGTGATGGTTGTATGGGCAAGCAGGCTAGACTGAATCTGAGCACCTTAATGGAGGCTGAGATGTATCTTGTATAACAGAAAGACTATGGGAGAGATCTAGACTTGGCCAAGTAGTCTGGAGAACAGGGGGTCTAGGTAGGAGCTTGATGGGAGTGGCCAGTAGGTTGGGTGACTAGAGATCTACTTCAAGGAACTAAAAGAATGGGGTTTTGATAGGATCAAGGGTGAGAAGTAGCCGAAGGCTGTCTGGACAAAACAGACAGTGGAGGGCTAGATTAGGTTAAAGATAACAGTCTAATGGACATAGAGATAACGAAAGATTTATAACCTCAGGCAAATGCCAGATCAAGGGGGAAGATTCAAGGAAAATTCAAAGGGGTTCCCAAAGCCTGTACCCATCGAATCCACTAATATTTTTTAGAGCTTTCAGTAAAAAATAAAACAAAACAAAAATAAAAACCTTTCATTTTGTAGTAGCTACTGAATATTAGCCAAAATAAATCTGAATTCTTTGTTCAACTTTAAAATTTATTTTTCCATGTATGATTTAATTTCCCACTTAGAAACTTAATATGAGCTTCTTTCTTACCTCATCAACAGAATAAGTAAGAATTTTATCTTAAGATAAAGATATTATATAAGTAAAGGACATAGTATTTATTATTAATCTCATGTCCCTAATTGCTAAAGGCCTCTAAACATACTATTGAATAACAATTGTATTCTTTTAGTGGTGAGATCTTAACAGCACATTGTTCTCATGTTTTTGAAATTATTTAAAATAATTACTAGTTGTAGGGCTTTCTTTTGAATTACCATAACAAACAAAATTTCTGGCTGCTGAATTAATAACCAAGGTCATTTCAAAAAAAAAAATCTTACTTTTTTTAAAGGGTCACTCAGCATGATATAAGTAGGATAACTAATAGGGCAGTGGTACATTTTCATGCTTCCTTGTTAGTTAATGTTTGAAATAATAACTACAAAATTTGGAAAGTAGTCATTTCAATATTCTCTTTGCATACTACGCAGTGCAAAGATTATGACGCAGCACTAATATTTCAAGGCATCTCTTTAACTGTTCTTTGGAATCCTGGCAACTCTTCCTGACAAGCCAAGGACCTTTAATTTTTTCCATTTAATTTTAGCTGAAATTAATTCTTTAATATTTTCCTTCTTTATTCTAGAACTTGGACCTTTTCTGTTCTGGGGAAATTTAGAGGTAGAAGGTAGGAAGAAAGAATCAGAATCTTAAATGTCCATCCTATCATGTTTCAAACCTTGCCACAACTTTGGATCAAAAAACCATGTAAGAAGAAGACAACCAATTAACTTATGAAGACAGACAGAGAGACAGAGAGAGAAAGAATGAGTTTTCTTGCCTTTTCCTTGGTTGCTCAAATTAGCTACCATGAGAGATATAGGTAATTAGAGGAAAGAAAATAATATTTTCAGATGCCTCAACATTTCTCTTAATCATTCATATGTGTCACCCATTTGCCCAAAACAAGGGATCCTTCCCTTCCTTTCATCCTCCTCTCACATCTTTGACTCTAGGTTTTGAGGCTTTAATCTAAACTTTAATCCTCAGAAAGCCTGACTCCAAAGAGAGGGCATCAAGATTTTCTTATACTCTCTGGCTTATTATCTCCCCTTGAAGTCAAATTCCAGAGAAAATTCCTTACTCAAAGCTTCAATATGGAATTAGCAATTTCTTTTAGAAAAATTTCCTCAGTGTACAAAATAGTAGATATCAGGTATTTATTCCCTACTGTATAAAACAAATGCTTAAAACACAAAATATCCCTAGTTCTTACTAACACATATTTCAGACATTAACAGTAACCTATTACCTCTATTATCCCCCAGTGAATAAAAATTTTTGCAGAATTGGAAATCAGATATTTCCATCTCACTCCAGAACTGCATCATCTGAGCAACTCTTATACCTAATCACTTTGGTCTTTTTTGGTCAGCAAGTTTTAATTTCAACTAAAGCCTCTCTCTCAGCAGTTGCATTCTTCTCCCCTGAGAAATTTTTGCACAATATACAACTCAAAGTTCTCTCAGTTTCTTGAACTCCTGAGGTAACTTCCAAGGTAATAAAATTTCCTCTCAGTATCCCTCTTTTTTCTATTCAATCAAGTATACTTGGGGAAAGAAAAATAAAACAGAAGAGTCAGCCAGTCTTGTGTCTGACCAGGAGAGCAGTGTCTGGGGGACAATAATCTTTTCACTCTCTTGCTGGAAATCCAAGGGAAAGGTATCCATTTTCTGTATCCTAATGAAGAAGCCATCTCACAAAGAGACTGGAAGCCATCTCAACTCATTTATTATAGCCCACTAAGGGGACTGTTTTTCCTGATGCCATGTCAGTCTTCCTTGGATTGTTCAGTCACATGAGGTTCCCACAAGGAACAAATGGTCACAAGTGTCCTTTAGAAAGAAACCATAGCATATATTTCTCCCCCAGTAGCTAAAATGGGCCTGCCCAACTTCATTAAGAGCTGTCCTAGTCCAGTAGGGTAGGGACTTCCCTTGATTGCCCCTATTACACTAGAAAACATTTTTAGAGAAATTAGCTTTTTCAACCTTACAGAGTTCATTCTAAGAAAGACAAACAAAATTAGGCTGCATATGCATATTTATTTCTCTCAAAGCTAGAGATGTGTATGGGTTATACGCAGGAGTTCATGAGAATAAACTCAAAGAAAGGACAGTCGAAAAGGACTTTATATTCTCAGAGTAATCCCCCTATACCTCCTGACTCAGGATGCCTGTGTCAGCCAAAATTAGTCTCCATATGCATCTGCCATAAACATGGGCATAAAACGTGAATGTCATGACAGAACATAACAGTGTTCTTAAAATGACAAGATAAGAGAAACGCCATTTTTCAAGATATTGTCCAATTCAAGATGCCTGGTGCTTATCAGTCATAAAGAGAAGAATGCCCTGGTCAGTTTCATCCATCCATCCTTGCTGTTGCTTACACAGAAAGGGACATATTGGGTTCACTCAGAGAGTATGCAAAGGATGATGGTAGGTTGCATTCAGAGGGGGCCAAAAATGTCTTTCTCTTCATTGGTCAATCCAGGTTTTGGGCCTTTTTCATGGTGGGGGAGGGGGGAACTCAAGGTAATAGAGGGGAGGGGCAAGGTGTTTTACAGTAATAAATAGGTATAATGAAGCAAAACAAATCCACATGTTGGCTGTATCTGAATGCTTGTTCTGAACCTCTGTCCATCACCTTCCTGGCAAGAGATAGGAAGCATGATTCATCATCTTTTAGACTGCAGCACTTCTTAAACTGGGGGTAATGACATTATATGGGGTCATGAAAAATGGCAACAGTAAAAGGTTTCTGAACATGCAATGACCAAAAATGATTAAAAATCAAACGCTTAATATTTTAATGAGGTGTTTCAGACAGTGTTTGGCCTGTATTGCCTCATGTAACTTCACTGCAGCCTTGGTTCTAAACACAAAGCATGTGCACTATGCATGCCCTCAGGCCATGCAAACTCAATGAAAGCTATCAAAATCTGAAAAGGGATCTAAGTGAAAAAATTTTAAGAAGCCCTCTTTCAGAGACATTGACAATTGTGTTGATTAAAGTTGTCTTTCACAATTGTTTTCCTTTAGGATTTTTGTGGTTACCATCAAAGTTGTTCTCCTGTTTAACTAAATTCACCTTCCATCAGTTCATGTCTTCCCAGGTTTCTCTGAATATTTCCCTTTTGTCATTTCTTATAGCACAATATTATTCTATTATTTCATATTCCATAACAATCTATGGAGGGGTGGGGGGCCAGAATGTCTCTCATTTTACAAGTGAGGAAACATGGGCTCAGTTAATTGACCAAGGTCAGAGGCTAGGGAGAAGATCTGGAAAGAGAAGCTAAGTCTACAAGTTCTGTGTTCTATTGAAGAGAGATGGGAGAGCTGGTTCAAAATGTGAATGAATTTACTTAGACCTTCTCTGTAGTCACTGGGAGCTTTATTAACACAAAAGCAGCGGGCATGAGATTGAGCAAGGAATTAAACAAAGGCCATGGTATAGGAAAAGGACCAGACTTACATAGGATGATTTTAGGGGGTTTTCCTACGGGGTTGGAGATCTAGGATGAGTCTTGAAAGATACAGAAGTCTTGCAAGATAAAGGGGCAGGGTGAGAATCATGAATGACATAAGATAAGGAAATTCCCTTCCCCAGGATGAAGGGTGGGGACAAGGAATCTTATGATCCAGGATAAGGGGAAGTTGTAGCAAGGGAAAACTTTAGGGCACTAAGGGCTTCACAAAGTCAATATTATTTTAACTCAGGGTACTGTTTCTACCCACATCAGTTCTTTCTGTTACTGGATGTTTGTAAGAGTTTGCTGTAAAGTTTCCTCCTTATCTTCTTTCTTTTCTCGGCTCCTCTGATCTTAATTGGAAGAATAATTGTGACTTTTCACACATTTCTCTCCTTCCCTCATCTTTGCTCTCCCCTATACCACTAAATGCATTGGAGCCTTTGCTAAAATTCATTATGCAGTACTCAATTTTTATTTTTTGTTAATGCATTACCTTCCATTATTTCATTCACATTACAATATGGTACTTTACAGGAGTAACTCATTAACCTTTTAATCATTGACTACAGTAGGTTATATTAGTTTGCATGATTAGCCAGCTGGTGAATAGGGCCCCCAAGGCTATAAACAGGTAATTATGCATGGCCAGAAGGGGAAATTTCTGCTGCTGTTCTAGTGAGTAGCTCTAGCTGCTATGACTGTATAAGATGACCTTGAGTCACTAGGAAACACAAAATGAACATAGGTATTTGAAGTTTTTAAACATGTGGGCAAAGGAAGACAATTTGTCTTCCCTATTCCTGGTAATTACTAAGAGCCTATTAAAACTCCTAAGGTTTGCCTTGAAATTTAAAAATAAGATAATACAATTTTTAGAAGGCTATGAAACAGCACCTCACTTTACTTTCTGCTTATGCATGAATGACCAAGGTCATTATTCTCCACGGGCTCCAAGGAGCTTCCTTTCAAGTGATGGGCATCTGAATCTATTAAAGTCCCACCCTTCCTTTACAGACCAACTAAAGTTCTATTATCTTCTATGTAGTCTTCCTAAGCCACCTCCAGGCAACAGGAAGACCTCCCTTCAGAATATTTTGGTTGGACCTGTTCCTTAAATTTATCTCATTCTGTTTTGTTACTCAGTTTTCCCCCAGGATAATTGATATTACATAGTGCTTTGAAGGTGTAGGGTGTGTTCAGGGAGGATTAGCACCTTTGGTGTGATGGTTGCCAAGCTCTTTTCAGGGCTCTTTCCACCTTTGACGTCCACCTGTTCCACCTAACTCTCACCCCTAACTCCAAGAAGCTTCAGCATGCTCAGCAGTCACACCCTAGTAAACCGTTTCAGCAGATGGGCCAAACCAGGTTGAGGGTAACCAAGGGTTCCCAAACTGCTTGGTGAGTTAGTGGGGTATCTACCCCAAGCATATGAAGACTCCCTCTGGTGAAATGGAAAGATGAGAACAATTTGTTCCAAAGGCCATGAAGGTAGATGAAACTGGTAAGGTAGAGCACTTAGAGCTTGGTTAGACACTAAAGACACCAAGGTCATCCAGTATATCCTGAGCCATCGCCAGCCATCTTGACTCTGTCCTGCCACCAAACTATGAAGACGGTGAAGGAGATAGTGAGACACTACTCCAAAGGCAAAATGACTACCAGAAGAATTAATGTCAAAAAATTAGAGCTCTACTCTGAGTGTGAACAGTTTGTTGCTAACTTGGGAGGGAAAGTTGAGCCAACACACAGTTTGCAACAGTGGAGCAGAAAAGGAGTGGGCAGCTTTCACAAATTTGATATACAGCACTGCATTTACTCATCTGGGTAAAAATACTCACAAACACTAATACTGGTTTAATGAAAATGATGGGGAAATTCAGAAGATGCTAAATGAAAACTGAGAACTCCACAATATTTACCAGCAGGAGAGTTCATCCACCTCTAAGAAGGGAGCATTTAATTCCATTAAAAGCAAAGTACAAGCAAAGATTAGAGAGATGTAGGATTCCTGGCTAGTAAGAAGGCAGATGAAACTCAGTTTTATGCTGATAGTAACTATACAAAGTGCTTTTATGATTTTATGAAAGCTATTTATGGACCAAAAACCTACAGTGCATCACAACTACTCAGTGCTGATGGAGCTACATTGATTAGTGATAAGGACATGATCCTAGAGATATGAGCTGAACACTTCCATAGTGTTCTCAACAGACCATCATCAATCAATGCTGAGGCCATTGACCATTTACCTCAGGTTGAAGTCAATCCTTCCTTAGCTGAACTTTCAATTAAAGAATAGGTTTTGAGGGTCATTAGGCTCCTTTCATATGACAAACTACCTGGTGCTCATTATATTCCAGCTGAGATTTGCAAGGTAGAGGGACCATGGCTCATACAAAAGCTGACTGAAATTTTCCAGGTTATATGGCAAGAGGAAGTTATCCCTCAGGAGTTCAAGGATGCCTCCATTGTCCATCTCTATAAAGGCAAAGGGAATAGATTGTCCTGCGACATCACAGGGGGATCTCTCTCTTAGTCACTGATGGCAAAATTCTTGCTAGAGTTCTCCTTAATAGGCTGATACATCACCTGTAAGATGGTCATCTACCTGAGAGTGAATGTGGCTTCCGAAATGGCCAAGGAACAGTTGATATGGTATTTGCTGCCCAACATCTCCAGGAGCAGAACAGAAGTTTGTATACAAAGTTTGTAGATCTCACCAAGGCCTTTGACACTGTAAGTTGTGAGGGCTAATGGAAATTATGTCAAAATTTGGTTGCCTGGAGAAGTTCATTAATAATGTATGTCAATTTCATGATGGCATGTTTGTCTGGGTTCTGGAAAATGGAAAAAGTTCTCATGCCTTCCCAGTCACCAATGGAGTGAAACAGGGCTGTGTGCTTACTCCCATGCTTTTTAGCATGATGTCTTCAGCCATGTTGTCAAATACTTTTGAAAAGGATGAGCATGGCATCAAGGTCAACTACAGTACTGATGGTAAGTTCTTCAATCTGAAAAGTCTATGAGCCAAGATCAAAGAGGAGGGAGCATTGGTACATGATTTTCTGACTGCAGATGACTGTGCACTCAATGCAGCCTCTGAAGCTGAGATGCAACGATAGTTTGATTAGTGTTTGCATATATGTACACACACATATGAGGTCTATCAATTACCTTCAACCTGGTTTAGACTGAATGCCAAGATGGTTTACTAAGGTGCAGTCACTGCACATGCTACAGCTTCTTGGTACCACCAGTGAGAATTGGATGAAGGTGGACAGCAAAGGTGAATGAGCAACTCGAAAATGGTTTTGAAAGTTCTCATACTGAAGGTAATAGTTTTCCTTGAATACTCCAAGCACCTCAATTGTGCATGTACACATGTGTATATATACATGAATATATATATATATGCATATATCAGAAATATGAATATGGAGTTAGCTGATCAGATACAGTGATTGATTATATCATCCTAGGTTATAAGCTCTGGGGTAGGGTTTGATATCTATAATGTACAGTCCAATGCAGATACCTAAAGAAAGTTTTATTGTTTTTTAATAAATAATTTTTTTTCCTGGTAAGTCTAGAATTGAGATTGATAGTAGTGAAAAGCATGCAACAGAAGAAGTGATTAAACTGATCCTTGTTATCTCCATTTGACAATTCCCTGATTAGAATGATATAAACTTGGACTATTTAAAAAATTGCCCTTACAAACCATAATAGTTAGGAGTGTTGGATTTGTTGCAAGGCTGAAAGTTTTCATTTCTTTGTTATAGCCACTATATATGGAACATATATATTGCAAATTATTATTCTTATCATTGAAATAAATAAGATACATATATGGCTCTGATATATCTTGACCTATAATGCCACTATCTTTTCAGTTTCCTTACTCTGAATGCTACAAAGAGAGTTTCAATTTTTAAAAAATAAAAAAACAAGTGGTTAGATTTCTAAGTTTTCTTTTTTTAAATCTCATCATTTGTTGGCTTTACAAATGCTGCCTTAGCATCTTACTTGGGCTGAAGATGAAGCTTTGCTATATAAAGCTCAGCACTGTCAAAATCAGAAGAGAAATAGGCAAGACCTTCTTTGTCAGAGAATGAATTGAAATTAGTATATGTTCTACGGAAATTCATAAATAACCTTCTAAGATCGGTGTTTAAGTGTCCAGATTTCAAGGATTAATAAGAAAGAAAAAATATAATCTCTATTTTTCTAATAGGTGTTTTTTTTTCCATTTTTTCCCAGATGCTCTAAAGAGTTACACATGTGCAGAGTGCCTTTGGTGTACCTGGTACTAGTATTTTTTTTTCTTATGTGCAGATACACCTGCAGCAGAGGAACCTTCAAGAATGAGCACTTTGTTTGTTAAATTTAACCAAAAACTTTGATAAATACTCTTAAAATTATGGATTAAAATAGAGGTCCAGAAGATCAAATAATAATAATAAAGCAGCAATTTCAGTGAATATACATCAAGGTGATAAGTATACAAATATGCTATTAAGATCTAGTTGAAAAAAAAACTTTAAAATAACCCAGTTTTGCAGTATATATGGAATGAAGGATCCTTCCCCAGCCCCTCTTAGTTCCAGTGCCTTGCCACTGTTAGTTATTTCCTATTTCTCTTGTATATAGCTTGCTTTGTCTATATTTGTTTTGGTGTTGTCTCCCCCATTCTACTGTAAACTCCTTGAAGACAGGGACTGTTTTTTGCCTCCTTATCCCCAGCAATTAACTCATTACCTGGTACATACTGGACACTTTATAAGTGTTTATTGACTGATTGATTTGATAAGGATGTGTCTCACCAATGCAATATTCACAATGCCTTTGACAGTCAAGAGTATGCCAGTGCAATTCTGAATCACAAAATACAGCAGATTCTCCACATGGAAGACAGAACCAAAACATTTAGTCAGACACCAGAAAGCCCAATCCATCGTAGTAACAAAAATCTATTCATAATAACAATGCAGAGAACAGCACCAGCCCCAAGCCTTCCCACTGGGAGGCTTCCCACAGACTAGCTCCCTTAAACAAATCACAAACAAGCTCTCTCACTCACAGTCAGTTGCCTGCTGCCTGCATCCTTCCCAGCTCTGACTGCTCTCTGACCAACTTCTTCTCAGCTCTGCTCTAGCCCCTCCCCTTCCTGTTCCATCCTTTGTACCCCACCCCTTCCTGTTCCATGTGTCTTAGTCTCATGAGATTCAGGCTTCCATGTGACTCAAGCAGGTCACACAGGACTATTAATGAATGGGAAAGATCTTCCCATTTAAATTACCATTATAGGATGGCATAGCATAGTAGAAATATAAATTAAACTAAGAATCAAAGAACTTGAAATCAAAGTCTAGCTTAACGACCTGAAGTCTAGGCCTTTGCTTGCCTCTTCCACTTTGGTTTTTTGCGGGATTTTTTGCCTGAATGCAAGTGGCTCTAAGATGGACAGTTACAAGTCTGGAGGCGGCTTCCTAGGAAAGAAGAAAAATGGACAGAGAGATAAGTTCAACCCCTGGCTTGGTTGGCAAAAGACATGGACCTGAATGAAGTGAGTTGTTTGGACAGTGAAGTTAAGGTGAAATACGAAATATCAATTTAGTAGTTCCACAAACTGCTTAATATTGTGGATAGTTTTCCATACCAATCTTCTGGAAGAATGTAAATAATCATACATTAATGTGGTTTTATTTCTTTAAGTTTTTCTTTCCATGCCTGCTTTATAAGTCATTTATATTTAGTATTTGTGTAAAAAAAATCAAACGTTTGATCTGCATTGTACATTGGATATCATTCTACTTTTCCTTTTCAAAGAGAACCTAGACATGAGTCAGATTTAAATTTCAAGTGATTTTCCCTTGGGTTCCTGAATTTGAGATGGAGATCTTTTTCATTAGCCAAATAAATGAACTTGACTCTTCTCTTTGAAGATCAAACTCTTCCTAGGTTTGAACCTCTTTTGTAATCCTAACTCTAGAGCTCAGACTCTAGCTCTCTGGGACCAGCAGTGGTTCTTTTTGCTGCATAGTCTCTTAGCTGGGAAGGACCATTGTCCTGAGAGCAACCATTTCTACTGTCAAAAGAGAAGCAGTGTTATTGCTTACTCTAGAAGTCTAAGTAAGATTTTATCTCCTTAAAAGATTTGATAATTCCACAAAATAGTAGTAGTGTCATATAGTGGATAAGGTGTTTGTCTTGGAATTTGGAAGATCTGGATATAAACCTGCCTTTGACATTACTAGCTACATATGCCTGGGTATGTCATTAAACTATCTCTAAGTTTTCTCATCTGTGCTGTGAGGGGTTGGACTTTATGGCCTCTAAGGAAACTTCCAGCTCTACAACAATTAGCCAATTATCCTATAAAGGTTACTCTTTTGTTTTTAACATGACCCAATAGAAGTTGAGGAAGTTGTCTTGCAAGATCAAATGTCCTATATAATATAGTCCTCACTGGTTTGCAGGTAGCCAGAGGCAAACATGAATAAACCAATAAAGGTTAAAGTCACATTGATGGACTTCTGATGTAATGATTATGTGAAAAGTTTTAGAGGATCCCAGCTCTCTCATTTAAGCCCCAATAAATATCTCAAAAGGGCTCCAGAAAGAACAATGATAAAAAACAAAAACTGGAGAAAAATAAATGGAAACTCCTCTATTCCATCCAGATTTGCATGAAAGACAACATAGAAACCAACAGAGGCTGAAAGTGAGATTACACCACAAAAGCCAGCACACTCAAAAGTGATCCTAAAGACAGCTTACTTCCTGAAGCCATCTCCTAGCCCTGAGCTAGAACAGAAGTGTGGAGTAGACCCTCCCTCATGTCATTGCACAATAAGAGAATGCAGCAGTATATTCCTCAGTGCACTGGGATCCACCGCAGGATTAAGGCTAATTCAGGCCCTAGGCATTCATGCCAAGCAGCCTTGCAAGAGGTCTGAGATGAGTATGATATCTGACATTTGAACAAAGCCAGAATAAATGATCCAACCAACTTCTAATAAAATATTATACAGGGAGAAGCAGAACTTTCAGTGACCCACCAGAAAAAAACACTGCGACAAATTTCAGGGATTAAGGCAAAAGACAGGGCCTGATACCAGTCACCCCTTCCATAGTGGTACCTGAAGTGGCACCCACATTTCAGAGAGAACAGGCCTGACGAAGATCTATTCAACCCATCTATTAGTATCAAAGGGAACTGCCCCAAGAACCAAATCCCAGTACAAAAACTGAGGTAGGTTATAACACTTAAAGAAGAAAATACTGAACATGATGAAGAAATACTACGTGTTAAGAGAAACTCAAATAATTAACCCTTAAAAAGAACATCTCTAGAAAAACTATAAGTAGAGCTGATTTTTAAAAATGGCTTGGTCAAAAAGATCAAAAAAGCGACTGGAAAAAAATGAAGGAAAAATCAGAATATTAAATTAGGGTTTTGAAGGGGGGGAAAATGAGAGGAAAGTAAATAACAGACCAGAAGGTAGAAAACTTCATGTACATATTAAAATACTTGAATAGAATGAAAGAAAAAAAACAGTTATTCCAGGAAAGGAGAGAGCAAAGTCAAAAGGTTGAAAATAAATTAAAGAACATCTAAGGTGTCTACCATCAAAAACAATTGATCTGGAAAAAATGTAGTTAATAGATCATTTCAGACTATTTGAGCTCTCTCTAAACCTTGACTAAATAAAAAAAAAAAACCTGGATATTGTGCCTCAAGAAATAAGTGTGTGTATGTATGTATTTGTGTTTACATATACACATATGTATATACATGCATATGCATGCACATTTGTTGAAGCACAATAATTAATATGTTTTTGTTTAGTAATGCTGATGCAGTTTGAGGTTGCAGGGAACCCAGAAATGTCAGGGTACAAAGTAGCATCTTCTTGGAATGAATTAACACATTCAAACCTTCTTCCAATCAAATGACAAGGTTTTTTGTAATGCCAATACAGAACTTTCTAGTGAACCTGCAACTATATGAGGGCGAGACTGATGCTTATATACAAAATGGACAGTGAAAAGAAATGGATGGAATTAAGGTGTGGCAAGTAGTCTGGGGCAGACCAAGAGCTACAGAAAAAGGAAGATCAAGTAAACTATGTAGGTGATCTAGGTAGGCTGGGGAAGGCCAGTTGCCTTGGGTGGAGGCCAGTGATCTGGGCTTCTGAAATGCATGGGAAAAATCAGGAAATGGGTTGTTTTTCAAAGACATGGTCTTTTCCTATTAGGGATTCAGGTCTCATCACCCAGTCAGAACTTAATCACAATAGGGTGAAGTAAAAATAAAAATAATTCCCTGATCACCTCCTGAAAAAAGAATGAAAGCTCCTAGTAATTTCTTAATCAAAATTCAGAACTTCTAAGTGAAAAACAAAAATACTGCAAGTAATCAGAAAGAAAAGAATCAAAAAGAAGGAAGATGGTGGAGTAAGTCAGAAAATTCCAAGCTCTCAAAATTTTCCTCCACAAAAGAGTTAAAACAGCACCTCAGGGCAAACATAGAGTAGTAAAAGTAAACAAGAAAAGAGGCAGAACAAGGGTCCTCCTGGAACAATCTGAGATGTGAAGAAAAATCCCAGGGCAAGGTTGAGTCCCTATGAAGAGTGAACACCTCCAGGCTAGTGTCTCCTTAAACAAGTGGCAAGCCCTGGGATTAGCTAATTTGGGAGGCTGCCTTGACCTCAGCCATAGGAACTGTTATACCCCTTCCACCCAAGCAGTGAGGGGAGTTGGGCATCTGAACTGGGGAAGACTGAGGGAAAAATGTGTTGACAAGAAACTCCAGACCCAGCTGTTCTGTGGAAACACAGCCATGTCAAGAAGGAACCAGCATGTGTTCAGTGAGTACAAAAGATGGCTATGAGTGCTGGATGAGGGTACTTACAGGAGGGTGGAGGTCAGAGAGAAGAACTGGAGAAAGATGTGAGGCCAGAGGCACCACCACACACACCTCAGGACTAGAGGTGATTACGAAAATTAAGTTATTACAAAAAAATGCACAGGCCAAACAGAAAGATTCCAACCGCAGAGAGTTACTGTGTAAAGAAGACTGAGGTTCATCTTCAGAGGAGGATAATGAAGCGAAGAGCCCTCTTATACCCCAAAGAGTAATGTCAAATGGTCACCTGACCAAAAGGAATTAATAAACAAACTTTTAAAAGACTTGAAAAATCCAATGAGAGAGACTGAGGAAAACTTAAAAAAAAAGAACAATCCAAGAAAAACAAGAAAATATAAAAAGAAAGTCAACCAATTAGAAAAGGAGATACAGAATCTTAAGGAAGAAAATAACTCCTTGAAAATCAGAATTGGGCAAGGGGAAGCCAGTGAAGTTAGAGATCAAGAAATAATAAAACAAAATATAAAGAATGAAAATTTAGAAGAGAATGGGAAACATCTCATAAGAAAAACAAATGATCTGGAGAACAGATGAAAAGGAGAAACAGAAGAAGAAGTGGACTATCAGAAAACTATGATTAAAAAACCTTTTATACAATAATAAAAGAAATGAAAGAAAATTGTCCTAAAGCATTAGAAAAAGAGGAGAAAGTAGAAAGGAAAAAAAAATCCACTGTTACCGCCTGAAAGAAATCCTATGAAAAAGCATACAAGAATATTATAGTGAAATTCTGAAACCTATCGATAAGATATTACAAGGTACTAGAAAAAAAATTTACGAATGGTGGTTCCACAATAGAATCACAGAAGACCTCACAGCAATACTAAAAGACCTTAGGTCTTGGAATACTACATATACAAGAGCAAAAGAATTAGGGTTCTAGTCTAAAATATCATATGCAGAACAGGTAAGAATAATCCTGAACTGAA
Organism: Potorous gilbertii; assembly: GCA_028658325.1. Lineage (NCBI taxonomy): Eukaryota > Metazoa > Chordata > Mammalia > Diprotodontia > Potoroidae > Potorous > Potorous gilbertii. The sequence goes on from CM053771.1 coordinate 391,949,006, forward strand.
AAAAAAAGACATTCAATGAATTGTCAGACTTTCCGGACTTTGCTTAAAAAAAATGAACTTAATCAAAATTTTGACATACAAAAGCCAAGAGAAACATAAGGTATACACCAAAGTCCAATTACAAGGAAAGCAATAGGGACAGATTTTTGTGTATACAGAATATAAAATGTGTGTCTAAGATTATTATTAGTAATTGGGTAGTACACAAAAGATTGGGTTAGACTGGGCATAATATGACTTCAAAAAGGAAAATCATTCATGAATATTCAGTTAAAGAACAATTATGTAAATGGGCTGGGAGAAGAATTGATGCAAAGGAATTAGATGAGAGAGGAGGGCTATTAGTTCTGGAAACCTACTTTCATCAGGAATGGTTTTAAAAGGGAACAATGCAATACATCTGGAAAAGTATCAAAGTCTTGTAAATTTAGAAAAGAATAAAATGTGAAGGGGGAGGGAAGGTAAAGGAGGGATGCTTGAGAGGACAAGGGAAGGATCTTTAAAAGGGAGGCTGAGGGAGTAGGTCAAAGGGCATCTAAAAAGGTGTTTAGATTTATGGAAATGGAAGGATAATGGAGGGATCCTTGGAGGATGGGGTAGGTTAAGTAATGAGAGGGCAAGGTAGCTGCTAGAAGCAAAGTAGAGGAGGCAGGGGGGACAGGAAATAAGAGATATACACAAACATATAAAAAAAATTAGGAGTGGAATCTCTTAGGGAAAGTATATGTTTATATATGTATTTATGTGTATATATATCAATATCTCTATATAAATACACCCACTCTTAACTGCAGCTGTTGGGGGAAGGGAGAGGGAAGGAAGAGGGTAAAAGAACAGAGTAAAAAGTGTACAGGAGACAACAAAATAAAACCTACAAGGAGGCAAGGAAAAGATGAGAAGAGCTTTCATTACAGAGTGTAGAATATATAGGTTTTCTTGAAATGGAAATTTATTGCTTTGTATTTTGAATCCCCTAACATTCTGCTGTGCATATAACATGTTTTTTTTTTTTTCTTATTTTATGTGTAAGTTTTACTATTTAGGTTTAGAATATTTTTTCCCATTATATATTTAAGCTTTAATATTCAAATCTAAAATTTTAAAAAGATTTTTAAAATATGAAGCAAACTTAACAGAATCACACATGACTATGATGCAACTACCTTAAAGGAAAGAAATTCTAGTAATATAATATTCCAAAAGGTTTATAAAGCAAGAATAATGTATCCTGGGGGGGGGAAATGAATGTTTCTTACTGGAAAAGAATAGAAATAAAGTAAAACAGAGGACTTTCAAGCATTATTGATGCAAAGATGAGAGATAAATAGAAACTTTGAATTGCAGACACTTAGGTACTTGAATGTGTCCCTTTCTTATATGGACAAGCCTAACAAGAGATAAATAAGAAAAAGTATTAAGGCATGAGTAGAATTTTAGGAAAGTTAGATATGATAGTTCTTTGGAAATTATTGAATGAGAAACAAAAAAAAGCCAAATATTTCTCAGATATATGTGGCACCTTTACAAAAAATGACCATATATTGGTGCATAAAAACATCATATGGGGGCAGAGACAAGATGGCGGAGTAGAAAGACTCACATTTGCTAGTTCCGAACCCACAGCCCATAGATTTCCTGTAAAAAGAACTCCTGACAAATTCTGGAACAGTGGAAGCTGCGCAGCAACACAGTGAAGGAGATTTCCGTTGCAGGGAGCCCTGAAAAACCGACCGCAAAGGGTGGCCGCACGGCACTGAGAACAGCGAGCAGATCCAAGCAGGCTTCAGGGACCAGAATCTCCAGCAGCCTCGAAGGTCCCTCCACCCACAGATGCACAGGTCAGTGAGAGAGACGAGCTGAGAGGGGAGCGGGGTATCTCTGCGACTCGGACCCCCTCAGGAGGCAGCCACTGCAGCAGAGGCAGAGGCAGCATCGGCCAGAGGCCCGTAGAGCAGGCAGGAGCTCGGCAGCAGCTCCATTACAAAAGATCTCTGCATAAACCCCCTGAGGGAACTGAGCCTGAGAGGCGACCCTGCCCCGACCTGAGCACCAGCAGATAAGCTCCCATTGAATAGCAGTCAGGACTGCCGCCAAAAGCCCTGAGGCTAGAGAGCAGCATTTGAATCTCAGACCCCAAGCACTAGCTGGGCAGACCTAGGCCAGGGGTGGAGAGGACTCTCAGAAGTCAAGTAACTGGCTGGGAGAATGCCCAGAAAAGGGAAAAAAACTAAGATCATAGAAGGTTATTTTCTTGAGAAGATGATTCCGCCATTCCTCTCTGACTACGAAGAGATCTGCTTACCATCAGGTAAAGACATAGGATTCAAAGCCTCTGTATCCCAAATATCTGAAATCGATACCCCATGGGCTCAGGCCATGGAGGAGCTCAAAAAGGATTTTGAAAATCAAGTCAGACAGGTGGAGGA
>CM053771.1:391951931-391982050 GCA_028658325.1 Potorous gilbertii
CAAAAGAGAGAATAGAAACAATGGGGGGCAGGATAGGATGGAGGGAAATATAGTTAGTCTTACACAACATGACTATTATGGAAGTCATTTGCAAAATTATACAGATATGGCCTACATTGAATTGCCTGCCTTCCCAAAGGGAATGGGTTGAGGGAGGGATGGGGAGAAACTGGAACTTAAAGTTTTAGGACCAACTGTTGAGTATTGTTCTTGCTACTAGGAAATAAGAAATACAGGTAATGGGGAATAGAAAGTTATCTGGCCCTACAGGACAAAAGAGAAGATGGGGTAAGGGAAGGGAGGAATGATGGAAGAGAGGGCAGATTGGTGATATGGATAATTAGAATGTCTAGTGTATTGGGGAGGGGGGAGGGGACAAATGGGGAGAAAATTTTGGAACCCCAAATCTTGTGAAAATGAATGTAAAAAATTAAATAAATTTATTAAAAAAAAATAAAAAATAAAAACATCATGAAAATGGAGAAGGGCAGATATGTTTGGCACATCCTTTATTGTGCAGATCACAAGAAAAGTTGTAATTAATAAATGGCATTTCAGGAAATAATTTAAACTCAAATGGAAATTAAATTTAATCCTTCAGCATTAGTGAGTAAATGAATAATTATAAAAATGATAGACCATTTCACATAAGAAAATGACAATAATGAGAAGACAAAACGAAATTGTTGGAATGCAGCTAAAGTCCTCCTTAGAGGAAGTTTGATATTGCCTAATACTTTCATCAGCAAACAGAAACAATAAATCATATATATATATATATATATATAATTAGAATTATATAATTAGAAAATGAACATTTCATACAAAATAAAAATTCTGCAAATCAAAGATGAAACAAAAATAAATGTCAGTTATTTTGAAAAAAAGACTAATGAATACAACATTAATTATTATAATTGCAAAGAAGAGAGGAAAACAAAATTGCTGATGTTTTTAAAATGACAAAAAATAATTCTGGGGTGAAAAATTAGAGTAAACACAGGAAATAGTTTTCCCAATGATGTTAACGAAGCTGACAAATAAAATGGATTAATATTTTTAAAATATAAAAAACCAAATTAAAATAGAGAATTTAAGTATAAAATAACTCATCCTCAGAAAAAGTAATTGAACAAGTCATAAATGAACCCCTGAAACACACATACATTATGTACATACATGTGTGTATATCTATCTCCATGACCAGAGGGCTTATTTCATATAGTTATATCAATAGATAAAGAAAAGTTTTAACAAAGTATAACTTCTTTATTTTCAAATAAACATTAAAAGCAAAGTAATGAAGTCATAAAGGAACTTCCATTTTTTTTAAAGGACCAGATGGCTTGACAAGTGAATTCTAGGAATCATTCAAAGAATAATTGATTCCAATATGACATAAGTTTTGAACAAAACAAGGAAAGACTGGATCTTATCAATCTCCTTTAATCATACAAATATCAACCAAATCAATAAATCAAAAAGATGTAATCCAGAAAAAGAAAATATATACCAATAACTCAAATTAATACTGATATAAACTATACAGTAAAAATCAGTAATGAAACTATAGAATATTAAAAATACCACTGTGACCAGAATGAATTTTATGTTAAAAATGCTTGGTTGGCATAATAGGACATGTTGATGACAATAAAAATATCATGATTATAACAAAATACAGAGAGAATTAATTTGATCAAAAACAGTCATTTATGGGTTTGGGTTTTTTTTTTTGGAGGCAGAGTTAAGTGACTTGTCCAGGGTCACACAGCTAATTGAAGTTGGATTTGAACCCAGCTCCTCCTGACTCCAGGGTTGATGATCTGTCTATTACACACTTACCTGCCCTTTCATTTATGTTTTTGAAAAATTAAAGTATAAAAGGCAAGTGTGCCTTTCTTAAGTGTACATATATATACATATACAGTTACATATACATATATACAAACACACACTCATATCATAACTATTTCTGTAATGGAAAAATGTTAAAGACTTTTGCAGCATTCCAGCATGACCTGGAATAAAGCAAGGATATGTATTGACAACATTATTATTTGAATTTATGCAAGAAATATGAGCTATAGCAACAAAATAAGAAAAACAAATTGAAAATAATCATATTCAAAAAGGAAACAAAATTACGATTTTTGCAGGCATTATGGTTTAATTAGTGAGCCCTAAAAATCAACTAACATGAATTTAATAACTTCAGCAAAGTAACAGGATATAAAATAAACACAAAAAATTAGCCTTTTTGAATATTAACACATTCAACAGGAAGGGAATAAAAATAAATTCCATTCAAAATATTACATGTGTAAAATTTCTAGGAGTCTAGCTATTATTAAAATGCACAAAGGAATTCTATAAATATGGCTATAACACACTCTATAGAAATGATGACCATATTAAATAATTAGACATATTAATTGCTAATGACTGTTTTGTGCCAATATAAAAAAATGACAATATTATCTAAAATAATTCACAAAGGCATTGTCATATCAATATAAATACCATAGACTTATCTTGCACGTAAGGACTGGCTAGGAACTGGGCCAGCGATTCACTGATAGAGGGAACTTCCAAGACTGAAAGTACCCCTACTAATACTCTGAAGTTTAGAGTCTAGATTATTGCCTAGAACACTGAATGGTTTCACAACTTGTCCAGTCACACAGTAAATATGCATTAAAGACAGGACTACAGTTCAGGTCTTCCTGACTTCTAGGCCAGTTGTCTATATGCTGTGCTAGGTTGACTCTCTTACTTTTAAGAACTAGACAACATATGGGTTCTTTTCCTTTTCCTTAATTATTTTTGCAAACAGACCAAGTAATGCTATTGCTGGATCAAAGGGTATAGGTAGTTTAATGATAATTAAGATAATGAGAGAAAATTAGGGAAAAAGGAAAAGAGTCTATATATTCTAGAATGTTTATAGCACATCTCTCTGTGGTGGCAAAGAACAGGAAATGGCAGAGATGCCAATTATTTCGGGAATGACTGAACAAGTTGTAGTATGTGATTGTGATGGGATACTATTGCACTGTAAGAAATGATGAGCTCAATAAATTTAGAAAAGCATGGAAAGACTTGTGTGAAATAATGGAGTCAAATGGGCAGAACCAAGAGAGTATTGGATACAGTAATAGCAATATTGTTTTAAGAATGACTTTCAGTGAATAAATCATTTTGACTATTATAGGTACCCAAATTAACTGTAAAGAACATATGAAGAAAGATGCTATCTGCATCCAGAGAAAGAACTGATAAATATGCATAGAATAATTTTACATACATACACACATAAATATATGTGGATGTATGTACATATACATATGTATGTTTGTGTCTGATGGTAGCTGTCTCTGATGGGAATTAGCGGGGAGAGAGGAAAATAAAAGAAATTATGAGATAATTTTGTTGTATATTTGGAAGAAGTAGCAACTTGCATATAGTAGATTTATAGTTTCATGTGTATTTTTATTGTACTATGTTATAGAAATGCTTGTTTTAGTCCATAAATTAATATTTTAAAAGAACTAGACAAAATAATAACATTTCATTTGGAGGGGAAGAGGTCAAGAATCTCAACAGAAATAGTGAAAACAAAAAGCTAGAAGGGGAGAAAAGGTAAGCAGGACCAGATCTCAAAATGTACAGCAATAATCTTCAAAACAATTTGCTACTATTTTTTTTAAAATTAGACCATTGGGACAATTAGATATATAAGGCCCAGGAAGAAATTATTAGAGTAGCATAGTTTTCAATAAACACAAGCGCTTGCTATTTGTCAAAATAGTGGACAGTCTGGAAGAAAAATAGATTCTATTCAGATTACTTCAGAAAATTTCTACATTCAGAAAATGGTGTGTGCAAATTCACACCATCTACCACAATAAGTTCCACCTAATCCAACATAAAAAGTCATATCATGAACAAATTAGGGAAGAGTTCTAGACAAAGCTGGAATAAAGAGAATCACAGAGATAAAATAGACAATTTTTATAACAAAATTGGTGGGGGGATTTACATCAAAAAAAATCAATGCAGTTAGCACTAAAAGTGAAAGTTAAGTGTACAAAATATTTACATCAAATTTCTCTTATAAAAATATGTTGAACACATGTGTAGAAAACTAAGAAAAATGTATAAGAATATATTGTTAGTTATCAAAATGAACTTCCTAAAGGGTGTCTGACCATATGTCTCCCTTATTCAACAAACTATTGATTCCCTATTACTTCCAGGATCAAATATAAAATCTGCCATTTGTCTTTTAAAATCTTTTGTAAAATGCGACCTTTCCAGTCTTCTTACACCTTATTCCCCGTTACCTCATCACTTTTTGACTTGGTAACACTGACCTTTCTATTGTTTTTCTTTTTTTCCCCACTTTGTTATAAAAATTTAATATTAATCTACAATACAATGTAAATTTTATAAAAAAAATTTAAGTACAATAGATTTATTCAGTAAATGATTATGTAACTATTCAGGTGCAGTATAGGTAGGGTCATTACATCCTTTTTAGGATAACTTTCTCATTGCTGCATTTCTCGCAAGTCTTTAATAATAATAATTTTTTTAAAATGTAAAGTAGGGCCCCTTTTTTGAGCACAAGCCGGCAACACTCAGTTCCACACATTTCTGACCGGGTTCAAATCAGATAGTCTCCTTTAGCCAAAAGCAAAATAAGTAAAAAGCAGTGACTCTAAAGATTCTGGTCTCCAACACAGTTCCCTTCACCCAATCACCAACTAATGCAAAAACATTAGAAAGCAAGAGACAGGAGAGGAGCATTCTAAATCAAGTCAGAGGTTTAATAATTAAAGGACTGGAGAAAAAAATGACTGAAAAAATTTGAGATCCATTGGACTCCATCTCTGCATAACTCTATCCTCTGGAAAACACCAGAAGTTAGTAAGGTATTTACTAACCTCCCCATGTCCTGCTAAGAGAATGCCTGTACACAAGCAGGGAGGTTGACTCAGGATTAAATGGAAAATTATCTCCTATCTACTCTGATACTAAAAGACTTCATATAGGGTTGAATGAAGAACTTGATTTGTGTTTCTGAAGTCACTGTGAGTTCAACTTTTAAGATATATGCTTGTGGTTTGTTTTCTTTTAATCCAGTCCTGAAATAGTAGGAAATTAGGCTGGAAAGTAACATAAATTCAGGCAAAAATTTTAACTCTACCGGAGTTGATATATTAGATATGGTTGCATATGCCAAAGACAGTGAGATGTTCACAGAACTCCTGGTGGGTCTTCCGTGGTCCCACACTCTGCCCTCACTGGTGACATTCCTGAGGAGAGGGATGAAGTCAACACTGATGATATGGAGCATAAAATAGCTGCCTTAAATTAAAGTTAAAAAAGAGATGCAGTCTGTAGGTCCAACAAATTAGATCTTATCTTGATCTGAATACCGTCCCACAGTACACTGGGGCCTGTAGTCTCAGTAGGTTGCATCTTTCCCCTCAGTAGCCAATACTCACCATATCACATTTTGACTTATCCATCAGCTCACACTGGTCTCAGGGCCCTAAATTAGATTCTCAGTATCACTAACTCAACTGGGCTAGAGCTTCAAGTATGTAATACACAGCCTATTAATCTCTGGTCCAAGAGCCCTATGACTTCAACACAACATTCAGGGGAAAAAATTAAAATTTCCTGCCTCAAGCAAGCATCTACAGGAGAAACACACATGCCTTCCACTTAGGCATGTAATTCTTGACCAGATTAAATAAAGTTACACTGAAACACACATACACATAAACCGGGCAACTGTCCTGTTTCTCTGTAGCCTGACCCCTGTAACCAGAAATCTCTGGGGAGAAAGGAGAGGAATAGAAAAAGGGATAAGAGGAAGTAGGAGTGATGATTCCTATGACAACAGGAAAGGAAAGCTATTATTCTTTGGTTCAAACCTTCCTATTGTTTCTTGTATAAAAAAAATTCCCTTTCTTGAATGAAAATTTTTCTGACTCATAGTCCATGCCCAGAATTCTTTCCCTCTTAATTTTGCCTCTTGGTTTTCCCAATCTCTCATAATACCAGTGTCTTTACTTAAGATTTATATGGGAATATATATATATTTATATATATATGGGAATAAATATTTATATACCATATAAATCTTGTTACATGTTTGTTTGCTTATCTCCCTCATTAAACTGTTCTTTAAGAATAGGGACTGTTTGTGCCTTTTTTTTTTTTATCCCCAGTGCTTAGTACAGAGCCTGAAATATAATAGATATTTAATATATGCATGTTGATTTCTTAATAGACAAGTGGTCAAAGAATAATTGGATCAACTAAAATCCCGTCATCACATTTGTATTGACAACTTTTGATGGTAAGCACCTGGCCAGCTCCTTCAATCACTTGGAATAGAAGGTTAGAGGGCAAAGCAAACATCTCCCAGTAAACTTCCTTTACTGGGGGCTCAGAACTTCCCAGGTAACTCTCCATGCTCCTTTGCCACATACTCTCCCTCCCTTTTGGAGCAACGGGTAGAGTGCTAACCTGCAGTTAAGAAGACTAAATCTGGCCTCAGATATTTACTAGCTATGTGACCCTAGACAAGTCAATTAACTCTCTTTGCCTCAGTTTCTTCATCTATGAAATGAGCTGGAGAAGGAAATGGCAAGCCATTCTAGTATCTTTGCCAAGAAAACCCCAAATGCGGTCACAAAGAGTCAGGATTAAAAAATTCCTGTTCATACACACACACACACACACACACACACACACACAACACAACACAACACAACACATCACACACATTTTCTTCCCCATTAGATTGTAAGCTCCTTGAGAGCAGGAACATTCTTTTCCTTATTTGTGTCTCCAGTGCTCAACACCATGCCTGGCACCTAGTAAGAGCTCAATACATGCTTATTAAGTTTAATTGATTTGAAAGGATATGAACAGGCAGTTCTCAAAAAGAAAAGAAAGAAAAAGTATCAATAGCCAAAAGAAAAACTGTTCCCGATCACTATTACAAGAAATGCTACTTAAAACAATTCTAAATATCAAGCAGAATGCCAAACATAACCCCAAAAGGTATTATAATGCACTTGTTTGAGAGATGCAAGAAGATAGGCACACTGATACATTGCTGGTGCAGGTCCACCTATTATGGAAAGCATTTTCAAACAGAAGCTCAAAAAAGTCACACTTCACATCACCACTAGGGGATCACTGCAAAGGGCTCATACAAAAATATTTCAGGTGGGTTTTTTTGTAGTGGAAAAATACTGAAAATTAAAAGGTCTCCATATGCATGGAATAGAATAGTATTGCTGTAAGAAATTACAAAAGGGAGGGATGTATAGAAAGCCTGGAATGACACATGACAAAAATTAGCTCGTTTAATACACAAAAGAACCCTATTATTTCCATTTTACAGAGGAGGAAACTGAGGCATTAAGAAATTAATGAACTTCTCAGAGTCAGACAGTAGGTGAGCATCTAAGACTGGATTTGAACTTTTCTTCCGGACTTCAAGCGCAGTGGTCTACCCACCTTCACGTAAGCAGATCTAGAATACTTTATCCAAAGACTATAGCATTATAAAGACAACCATCAAAGACTAAGTTAACTTCAAGCAATGCAAATGCCAAGCACTACTCCAGAAGACGAGTGATGAATGAATCGTGCTTTCTACCCCTTGGCAGAGAAGTGTTACACTAGGGGTGCAGAAGGATTCAGACATTTTCATGCATGGTGTTTGGACTCCTGTTTTTGCTTGACTGTATGCATTTGTTATAAGGGAGAACTCTGTTTTGGAAGGAAGGCAATAGTTATTTATGCAAGGCAATGTGGAGAGAATAATCGCAGTGATGCTGCCCAAAAAGGAAAGAAAAAAGACCTTCAATGAATCAGTGAAGAAAAAAGAAACGCAGAAGTGAGAAGGTTGAAGTGCCAAAGAGGGAGTAAACAAGTAGGTTCCATGCTAATAAATTAAATCATCCTTTCTAAGCCTGGCCAGCACAGCAAAGGAGATACCTCTGTTCAAACTGCGATCCAAAATAAATCAGGTCGTTTCCTTTTTCTCTATTAAAGATGACATCAATAGCCAAATGCTTGTACATATAAAACAAACTTTGATACAAAATGTATCTTATTTTTCTAATATTAGAATCCACATAAGATGATCCAATATTCTCCACTGAGATAACAGTTCATTTGAACAATTCTGAAAAAGCTAAATACTACCTAAAAATAATTTCTTAAATACATAGATACTCAATTAAAATAATTTTATATATGCATATAGGTTTATGTGTATATACACATATGTATATGATTTGAGTATATGTCATATATGTGTACATATGTGTATATGCATATATATATATATATATATATTTTTTTTTTCTCCTCCAGTTAGAACTAGGAGGGGTTTTTTTCCTTCCAGATTCTGATAAGAAAAGGCAAATTTTCTGTAGTTGTACAGAGAGATTGAGCTGAAGTAACTGGTTTCTCTATAATATAGAAAATTCTCTATCCTATAGAATTAGTAGAATAGTCAGTAATCAATAAATATTTACTAATCACCTACTGTCTCAAGGCACTATGATAAGCCTTAGGGTTATAAAGAAAGGCAAAAATCTCTGCCCTTAAGGAGCTCACAATTTAATGGTGAAAGATGACATATTTTTTAAAAAGCTGAAAAGGAAGGGATGGAGGGAGAAGGTAGATGGCACAGGAATATGATGAAGTCCTGCAGCTAGGATGGGAATTAAGAGGTGACTGGCCTGGGTGCCCTCCTTAAATGGAGGATCTGGGAGGATCTGTCTACCCTTTACCCTCCAAGCAGAGGTAGAGTCACCTTAGGAGCAGGCAATACTGAGATGTGTTTCTGAGTTGATGTCGTCTCGAAGGATGATGAGTTTCTGGAGATTATGAAGTCCAGACAAGCATCTGGGTGAGAAATGAAGGATCTTTTAAGCTCAGAAAAGAAGGATGTAGGAATCTCAGAAGAGTCTATTTTGAGCAAACTGGATGAGTTACTTATAAGTAGGTGGTAGTGAGGATGAAATAATTTTTAAAAATCATCATGTCTCCAACTGTTGTTTTTCTTGTTATTTGCATGTTTTAATAATTGAGGAGACAGTGAAAGTAGTGGAAATACATATGACTGTCAATATTTTGTTTTAAGGCTCTCTTTAATCATCATTTTCATACATTTTGGTAGTTTTCAAAACTAAAATTGTTGACTTTTTTTTAGAAATCCTTTACTCCCTAGGTTTTAGTGACTCAAGTACACTTTTCAGAAGTATAATTTTATTTAAATCAAAACTACTTTCTATGATAACAGGAATGTGGTTACCACATGTGAAAGAACTCTGTCATTCTGAATCTATGCACACTATGAGCTCACTGTTACCTACCATACCAAACAAACAAAAGTGTTGTGCCTTTATTTGGGACCAACTCTCTCTCTCATGGCTTCTTTTTCTACCTCTAAGCTGACAACTGACAAATCTCCACCTGTAGGATGACAGGGTACCTTTTAGCTATCTCCTAATTCACACTTATAGGAGATGGCTTCCACAGGTTCAAGGTACCCTGTGAGTCCTTACTCCTAAAACTATAGCTCATGAAACAGTTTCTGACATCCAAGTATGCTAAACTATCTTGTGGTGCCCTTTACCACTAACATCTCCAGCTAAACATGTCCAAAATTGAGTTCACCCTCATTCTCACTAATATATATAAAGACAATAATATATATAAAGACAATATATATATATATTAGTGAGAATGAGGGTGAACTCAATTTATATGTATGTGTATATATATATATATATACACACACACACATATGTATACATAACACATGCAAATATATGTATATATACACACACACATATGTATATGTATACGTATACATATATATATGTATGTATGTATATGTCCCCTGTCTCCGATGATGGTCTTATCAGCTTTCCATTTTTCAAGGTTTAACAATACAACCAATTACCCAGGTCTTCCGTTTCTATTTCCATAGTATTTGCCATATCCATTCCTTCCTTTCTACTTCCACTGGCACCACCCTAAGACAAAACCCAATCATACTTCTACTTGATTGAATGTTCTTACTATTCCTCCTAGCCACAGCCTCTTCCCTTTCTTTGAAGTCTTCTTTCCCACACACAATAAAGAAATCATCCTACTATTACAGACTACCAGTCTGATCATGTTATTCTAACTCATAGATTTCCTGTGGCTTTCCAGGGGTTAAACATAAACTTCTTAGCTTCACATTCCATTAGCTCCAAAATCTGGTTCTCTCTTACCTTTTCAATCTTATTTCATAGTATTCCCCTGTATCAGTCCAGTTTAGTCAGTCCATTCATTGTTCCCAAATCTCATCCATTACTATGGATTTACATGCCTGTAACAAATTCCTTTTCCTCTACACTTCTAGGTGTTAAAATCTTTTTCAAGACCCAGATCAATTGCTACCTTCTTCATAAAGCCATTCTTATTCATCTCAGCTAGAAATGATCCCTTCCCTCATTCTCTCATTTATATCTGACCTAATACATATTCTAGTCTAATTTATATTATAATTTTTTTCTATATGTCTTAGTCCCAACTAGTTACATATTTTTTAAAGGAAGAATTGTCTTATTTTCCTCTTTGAATACTACAGAGTACCTAATACTACACCTTGTACATGGTAGGAGCTTAATAAATATTTTCTGAATTCTTACTAACACACATAAAGATTGTTGCTAATTGGTGAACCAGTGTTCTAGAAATCAATTCAGAAATCTAAGGTCATAGGTTTTCCGTTCAAAAAGCCCAATTAGTTTCACTTTTTTCATGGTGATGGAAAGAGCTATATCTAGAAATTGTAGCATATGGGCATTTGAACATATTATGGGAGTCAGGGCACTGAATTTATTCTGTGTGTGTGTGTGTGTGTGTGTGTGTGTGTGTGTGTGTGTGAGAGAGAGAGAGAGAGAGAGAGAGAGAGAGAGAGAGAGAGACAGAGACAGAGATCCCTCCACGTTTGTTTTTTATACTTGTTTTAATACTCTTTTGTACTCTTAACCTTCTATACTCCTATTGTGTGATAGTGATTTCCCTCCCCTTCTTTCTTTCCAGGATAGTCCCCTATGTGGCCCATTTCTGTCTTCAGCAAAACAGAACAAACTCACCCTTTGGTCTTCTGTCTGATCTATTTGGTTTTTCCTTGAAGAAAATAGTATTCTGAGAAGACATTTGTTTCTTATCTACCATTATTAGCACATAAACAATTCATCCCCACATAATCCCTTCCAAATATATGTACCTTTCTGTGTTTCTTTTGACTCCCATGCTTCTATTTTGAAATGTTTACTCATTTTGGGTCATTTCATCAAAAATTCTTGGAAGTCCTCTATTTTGTTCAAAGTCTTCAATGCCTTAGAAATTTTATATGACATTATCCTGAAAAATATTCCTGTGTCTTTGCCAAGAAAACCTCAAAAGGGGTCATGAGGAGTTGGATGTAACTGAAAAATGACCCAACACCAACAATAAACCCTATAGCCCAAATCACGTCTAGATTCATAAGTAGTAATAATATTTCTAAAATTAATTTTACTTCCATACAGTCTTGCAATAGTGACTCTAATATTTATTTTTGGTAAAAGTATAGTGCTTTTTTGGTATACATATTCGTATGAAGTTGACCCGGAAAATTGGGTGATATAAGTATATCATATATATAACTCAAGTTGGTTTTCCATGTTTCAAGGGCAATATTACTTGTAGCAAGATTAAGACTGGTGAAAATTTGGATGTATGAAAACTTTAGGAGGCTTAATGATTAATAAAATAGTACTTACAAACAGCTTAACTGGATGTAATCAGAATTGGTAGACTCTTCTTATTACCATACACTATTACTGATTCTACACTTGTTTATAGCTTGCACACCAATATGAAAAGGCAGAGTATCCCAAGGGTATTTGTAAAGTTTTATGCCTTAATAGGTTTTAGCGGTGGCATTATCAAGTAAGGGACAAATATATCTATTAATAATGAAAATTCCATACTTGGGTTCCTTTTAGGTAGAGCCACCTTAAAATAATGTTGTTTTGGTAAGTCTAAATAGCTTACAACTACATGAAGGTTTTTGGGACACCTTGTATAATTATATTGTAAATTATATTGGTGACTGTTAGTAGTCATTACCTAGCACTAGAAGGAATCTTGTCTAGATTGGCGTGATATAGGGAATATAGAACTTAATTTAACGTCAAAGGATTAGAGTTTGAATTCTACTTCTGTTACCTGCTAAGTGACTTTGGGCAAGCCCCTTAGGTTCTCTGGATCTCATCTCTGGATTTCCAATTTTTAAAATGAGAAGGTTGGATTCGATTACCTCCAAGATCCTTTTCAGGTCTAAATTTTATTATCTTATTTATGAATATTACAAATGGTCTCTATTTGAATTTTTTTTGTTGTCAATAAACCTGATCCATTTTTGTTGATGGCAAGTAGGTGACCAGAATCATATTCACTATTGACAAATGATTGGGTTTTATATATTATATAATAAAAAAAATTATGTATATTAAACTTGCAAATTAATTTTGTCAATTTTAAAAAGAAAAATCCATTGATTTCATGTATATGTGTGTATATGTATATATATATATATATATATATATATATATATATATATATATGTATACACATTTACTTCACTAATATTTAAATCATACTTTAAAGTTTACAAAAAACTTTATAAATATTAAGTCACTTAATTCTCCACCCCCAAGGAAAGTGCTATCATTATACCCATTTTTTTGGCTGAGGAAACAGACTGAGAAGGATTAAGTGACTTACCAAGGGTTACAGAAATTAGTGTGTGGAATAAGATTTCCATCCTGACTTCCAAGTTCTACACTTTATCAATTTTGCCATCTATCTTCCTTCAATACACTTTTATTTGATAAACTCTTCCAGTTTTATTAATTACTATGCCATTAATTTCAAGATCATTTATGGAAACATGCAATTGATCATGTCATTAGAATTTCTTTAGGGCAGTATTTCTAAAACTGTATTGCAAGGGACCCTGAAACATGCCATGTTTGTTGTTGTTCTTAATGAACAATATTAGGGAGCCTAATATTGTTTCTTAATCGGCATTGAAAATAATCATTTTAAAATATTTTATTGCAAGTGTTCTGCCAAATTTTTGTTTATACTGAAGGGGTTCTATTAATGTGAAAAAGTTTGGGAACTGCAGCTTTAATGTAACTTTGAAAATCTGTACAGTCCTATATTGTCATAGCATATATATTAAGTAAGGCTTAAAGAAATATTAATGGAAGGTAGAAATTTGAATAACCAAATGTCTTGATGGAATTTTATGCACATTTATAATAAGTGTTATCAACTCTAAAGCATCATTTGTATCAAAGCATCAAAATAATATTTTGATAAACTGGACATTTTCTAAACCAAGCTTTCCCATTGATTCCCACACCATTCTCTATAGGTGTGTGGTACCACCTTAGACATCCAGAAGGGAGCAAGAAAGTAAATGTTTAGGGTTTTTTTAAATTGATGAATAAACAGTTCCTTTCCTATTTTTTAAACTGTCCATTTAAAAAAATAGCTAGCCTAATTTCTTTAGTATGAGATGAAATTAGGGCAATTAATCTGAGATTTTTAATTTTTTTAAACCTGCCTATACTGTTTGCCTTATCCAGTTTTCAATCCAGATATCTCATCCAACACATGAGGCATGGACTTGTAATCAACCAAGTGCCTAATTCTGTTTTGATGTTCCACATATTTGTAGAGCTTCTTTGAGATTATTTTATTTTGTTCTTTTTGACCTACCTAGACTTTTCCTTAAGAGAGTATGAATTTAGATGGCTCATTCATGGTTATTGGAAATTTTTAAACATACCTGGGTTGCTCTTATTAGCAAAGTATGAATCAAGATGACTGTCTACTGAAGGCGATTTAATGGCACCAGAAAAAACTTGAGGAAATACAGTTTTCCTTTCAATAGAGAGGTAATCATGGATACAAAATGTTTCAGTCACTGTCAGATTCAGTGACTTTGTAAGTTGATTGCATTTAACTGTTTTTCTTTGTTAAGAAGAGCTTTTTGGGTTTTGATGGAGTGGAAGGGAAGTAAAATTCAGAAATTGCTATGATATAAAAACAAAGGGTATATGTAAACTTATTTTTTAAAATCATTAATTAATTATTAATATTCAATTTGATTAATTAATTAATATTCAAATTGACTAAATTAGTAGTGAAAAATATTCATTTTATCTTATTTTCTTTTGAAGATGATTTTGCTAAGGTAGAAACAGATTATGAATGATTTATAGTCAATCAATAAGCATTTATTGAGGGTGGGGCAGAGTTAAGGTGGCAGATGAAAATCAGGAACTTCCTGAGCTTTCCCAAATTCCCCTACAGATAATTTTAAATAACATCTCAAAATGAATTCTGGAGTAGCAGAACCCATAAAAGTACAAGATGAAACAATTGTCCAGCCCAACACAACTAAGGACTGCAGGAAACATCTTCTTCACTCTGGTAAAAGGAGAGTGCAGCCCATTGAAGACAGTATCTAGATAAGACAGTGGGAGGCCCCTAAGCCCAGCACAAATCATCGATGGAGGCCCGGAGGTACTGATATAGAAGGCCAGCAGCATAGCAGGCCAGCTGTGAGGCCTCTAGTTCCCAACACAATAGGCCAGGCTTAACATGCTGGTGGCCCCACCATCATAAGCTTGGTACAGAGCCCCTCTGTACCCCAGGAGCAGAGTTCAAATTTTAAAGGTCAAGAAATAGACTGAAAAATGAGCAAAAATAAAATCTTACTATAGAAACTTATTAAGGCAATAGGGAAGATCAAAATACAAATTCAGAAGAGGACAACAATTTAAAAACACCTATATGTGAAGCCTTAAAGAAAAATTATAACTGAGCTCAGGATTCAAAGGACCTGCTGGAAGAAATCAAAAAGGATTTTAACAATCAGATAGGAAAGGTAGAAAAAAAGGTGAGAAAACAAATGAGAGTTATGCAAGAGAATAATTTTTTTTTAAAATAGTCAACAACTTGGTAAAGGAAGCACAAAAAATGGAAAAGGATGTAAAAAGTTAGCCGACAAATCCTTAGAAAGCTAAATTGGCCAAATGAGAAAAGAGATACAAAAACTAAATCAAGAAAATAATTCCTTAAAAATTAGAATGGGGCAAGTAGAAGCTAATGACTCTTTGAGACATCAAGAATCAATCACACAAAATTTAAAAATGAAAAAAATGAAATATTTCATTGGAGCAATAATTGATCTGGAATGACTATTTAAGAATTATTGGACTACCTGAGAGCCATAATCAAAAAAAGAGCTTGGATAGCATCTTTCAAGTAATTATCAAGAAATCAGTGGAATAAGTTAATTACACAAGACATAGTAGTCAATCCATAGTAAGCCACTGTTTGATAAACTCAAAGACTCCAGCTTCTAGGATAAAAACTCACTGTGTGACAAAAACTGCTGGGAAAACTGAAAAAGAGTATGACAGAAACTAGGCATAGACCAACATCTTACAACATTTATCAAGATCAAAATGTGTACATGATTTAGAAATACAGGGTGATGCCATAAGCAATTTAGGAGAGCAAGGAACAGTTTAATCTGTCAGATGTACAGGAAGGGGAAGATTTTATGACCAAGTGAGATAAAGAACATTATGATTTGCAAAATGGACACTTGATAACATTATTTTTTTTTAAGTTTCTCAAAATCAAAGCCAATGCAACCAAGATTAGAAGGGAAGAAAGAATCTGGTAAACAATTTTTACAGCCAGTGAACCTGATAAAGTCCTTATTTAAAAAATATATAAAGAATTAAATCAAATTTATGGGAAAAGAATTCATTCCCCAATTGATAAATGACCAAAAGCAGTTTTCAGATGAAAAAAGTGAAACTATTAATAGTCATATAAAAAATGTTCTAAATCACAATTTATTAGAGAGATGCAAATTTAAAAATCCTTGAGGTATCACCTCACACCTATCAGATTGGCTAATATGACATAAAAGGAAAATGACAAATGTTGGAGAAGATATGTTAAAATTGGAACACTAATGCACCGTTGCTAGAGTTGTGAAGTGATTCAACCATTCTGGAAAGCAATATTCTGAAAATCAAAGGAGCTTGCCTTTCAATCCAGAATCACTTACTCAGTAAAACAGCATAATCCCTTGGGGCGTGGGGGAGTAGGAATGAATAGTTCAAATATTCCTGATGAAAAAAGACCAGAGTTAAAAGAAAATTTGATATTCAAATGTGACTCTGTGTTCATCCTTCACTTTTGAAGAACACCATGACATCGGAGAAATGATGACATGACTTGCAGTTGATTTTGTTTTGAGTGAGGGAGGGCTGTGCAGGTCACCAGCCTCACTTTCTCCTCCTGAGCCATCTGGGTCCAGTGACCAGATATTCATCAGGATGCAATGGGAGATCTTGGCCTTTTTAGGCTGGCCTTTTCAGGTACTCACTTAGAAGGAAGTAATGCCCATTGAGTAAATAGACCTCCTTAAGAAGTAGTCAGGGAATGACCTTTTTAATGAACAAAATAAAATACTAAATCAACACACACTGTTGCTAGTCTTAATCACTCTAAGCCAGCCATTAAGTGGAGCTTGGATAGGGACCTGTTGTTGTCCAGTCTATGGGCTTCAGAGGGCACCAGGTTTAAGGTTTTGAGGGAAGAAAAGAAGGAAGGAAGGGAGGAAGGAAGGAAGGGAGGGAGGGAGGGAGGGAAGGAGGAAGAGGGAGAGAGAGGGAGAGAGAGAGAGAAACAGAGAAAAGAGAGAGAGGGAGGGAGAGGGAGAGAGAGAGGGAGAAGAGAGAGAGAGGGAGGGAGAGAGAAGCACAAACAGAGGAATAATGAGATGAAGGGAAGCATACACTTAGTAACGATAACTGAGTGGGATGAATTCACCCATAAAACAAAGCAGTTCGCAGAGTGGGTTAAAAACCAGACTCTTACCATATGTTACCATATGCTATTTACAAGAAACACATTTGAGCCAGAGACATAGAATAAAGTTAAGGCTAGAGCAAATTCTTTTATGCTTCAGCTGAAGTAAAAAAAAAAAAAAGAAAATCAGGGCTGACAATCATGATTGCAGACAAACCAAAAGCCAAAATAGATCTACTCAAAAGAGACAAGAAAGAAAACTACATTTTGATGAAAAGTGCCATAGACAGTGAAGTCATATCAATGGCAAACATATATGCACCAAATGGTATAGCGTCCAGATTTTTAAAGAAGAAATTAAATAAGTTACAAGAGGAAATAGTGGGAGACCTACATTTTTCTCTATCAGAAGTAGATAAATTGAACCACAAAATAACCAAGAAGGAAATTAAGCTGAATAGGATTTTTTGAAAATTTAGATATGATAGACCTCTGGAGAAAACTGAATAGGCAAAGAAAGGAATATACCTTTTTTTCTCAGTAGCACATGGCACCTACACAAAAATTGACCTTTATTATAAAAAAACTTTACATCAGACACAGTCCATAATATACCTGTAAAAAATGACATATCACATACATGTGTACACATATATACACTGTACTTGTACAGAACATGGCACATAATAGATGCTTAATAAATACTTGTTCCCTTACCCTTTCCTATCTAATGATGGAGATCATCCATTGAAGGTTAAAGGAAAAAGATAGTAGTTTATCATTCTCTGCCCCAAGGCATGCATTCGTTGACCTGATAACAACTATGAAGAGCCCTATTGTCTTCCCAGAGCACAAGACATAAGAGAGAACCTTCCAAAACTTATTAAAACATGACAACACTTCCCTTCTGGTGTACAAATATACGGATACAACTGATATTGCCAGAAGGAACCTAAAAAGTTTTACCCACTATCATAAACACTTGGACAAGATATTGAACATTTAGGTGACAGAAGAAAAATATTAACTTTGGATATGGCAATTAGTTAAAAACATTGTGTCTGTGAATGCGATTTGATTATTAGGATTCCTGACTAGGAACGCCTAGAGGCAGCTAGTCATAGTAGCAAGTTCTGGATGTAGAATCAGGAAGACCTGAGTTCAAATACTGCCTCAAACACTTATTACCTGTGTAGCCCTGGACAAACTATTTAATGTCTCTCAACTTTACTTCCTTTATTTGTAAATAGAAATAATAATAACACCAAACTCATAAGTTATTATGAGGAACAGATCAGATAATATATGTAAAGTGCTTTCTAAGTTTTAAAGTTCTATAAATGCCACCTATTATTAATATGACTCCTAACAAAGACTGGCAAGAATGTGTCTTACAAATCTAAGCAAAAGGGCTTTCAATTTAAAAGGATATGGGAAGGAGGACGCTGTCATTGTATATCCCTCAAGTTATATATCGTAGAAAGTAACTATAATGAAAAAAAAGAGCAGTTTAGAAAATCAGAAATTCATAGCAGACAAATCCAAGAAAGGAGACAGTAAAAAATATACAGAAGTGCCCAAAATTTAGGCAACAAGAAAAACTGGAGATTACAGTGCAAGGAGGCAAATTAGACCTCGTAGGTATCACTGAGGCTTGGTAGTTTGAAATTCATGACTGCCCTGCATGTATGTACCTTATTCTATGCATATATATTACATATGTGTGAATATATATAAGCACATATGTGTGTGCATACAATATGTAAAAAGAGAGTGAAGGTAGAATATTGTTGTAAATGGGCTAGATCTGTGATTTAATTCCTTCCATAAGGAATCACCCTTTGCCAATGCAGGATTTCCTGCCTTTCACTAATCTTACCAACTCCCATGTGTTCAATTTATAATCTCTGTGATCTGACATTTATCTCTCCAGTCTAAGTCTCTCTCCTGAGCCCTAGCGTTTATATCAACCACTACTTAATGAACATTTCCATTTGAATATCCAGTATTTCTAGAAACATTTATTATATAATGAGATGCATACGTGTATAAAAATGTTTTATTTGTAGAGGATTTACAGAGACTTTATCTTGTTGAGTTGTCAGTCAAAACTCTTAATAATAAAATATTTGTATAATACTTCAAATTTTACAAATCACATTCCTTACAACAAGCCTATGATATAGTGCAACAAGATTGATAGGATATAGAACCTTTAAAGCAACCACTTTTAAGTTTTGATGATTTTACTATTTGAGTCAGGGCTATTTTCACTGGAAATAGGAAGGACTGGTTAGGAAGAATGAATCTCTGTCCCTTATTTAAAATTGTAATCACCTAAATTGCCTCACCTGAGTTGCCATTAAACATTTTGTCAATCAGGCAATAAAGAAGTGACATCAACAGCCTAAGCCTTTCGTCCCCTGAACCAATAATGTTTTGATGTTGGTTTCAATACCTTTTAAGGAAAAACTAGGCTAACTTGTGTAATGGGAGTATGGCATAGGTGCAAACCACATCAACTTGCTCCACGGATGATGGTCAAAGATACTGGTGAAATAACTTCCAGGAAAATCATGATAATATGCGAAGAAAGTATCTTGGAGACACTGTAGCATTTATTTACATTCTTTAACTGTTTCAGATTGATGAACCATATATTTGGGAAGACAGTTTTTTTTCTTCTATAACCTATGTAAGTTTGAATTGTCATTGTCCTCGAAAAGACTTGTCAGTTTCAGATACTTCCTCATTCCTTCAATGTGTATTTGAGGCTCTTTCACCCAATGGCAATTAGGATCTTAGGACCATCTTCCCCTTTAAGGGCATGTATACCCCATGCCCCCTATCCCAGAAAGGGGCCACAATCTTTGACCTTTTCAATTTTTTCTTGTTTTTTCTTTTTTAGGTAGAAGGAGAGGAGCCCCATAATCTAGTAAGATTCAAAGGTCATCCCAGTATCCAAACATTTAAACCCTAAGTAGTGATCTGTGGGAATGCCCTTCAGGATCCTAGCCAGTCCTCAACTAGATGTGCTTGGTGGCACCAGTGCTATGTAGAAATTGAGCAAATTTTGAACCTACTCCCCCAGAGACTGAGGTGGTAAAGGGGGAGAATAAGCCCCAGAAGTACTGGAAGAAATCTCCAGAAGTTTATTCTGGCTATATCTATGAAATAAATATTCTTTTGTGCAATCCACCTACTGAACTGCTTAAGTAGAACTGCTAGTCAATAGAAACTTAGAAATCAGGGAGAACACAACCGATTGGGGTGGGGGGAGGCTTGAGCTGATGTGAGTAAAGAAGAGCTACTCCAACTTCTTTGGATGCCCTGGTAACCTGAGAAGTAATATAGCCTGCCAGCTTCTGGGAGAGTAGTGCCAGAAACACATGTTGCATTTGTATGAGGGGCAGTGGCTATAATATTACACAGTGATGGTGTTGGTTAAGTTCATAATGAAAAGAGAAGACTTGAACATTCTTCATATCCTTTGATCCCAAATAATTCATTCTCCAATGATCCTGGCTAACAAAATCCTTACTGTACAGTGTGACAGGAATTAGGTGATGAGTAAAATCGAACAAACAAAAAACTACAGATGTTTTTAAGTTAATAACCAATTTGAAGTGATATTTTGCTTTCAGTGTATGATGCATTACAATTTAAAGAACTGAAATAGAATGCATTTAAGCTTAAGTCAACATCTTACACTTATTCAAGAAGACCTTTTATTTAAAGGTTAAGTGAATTTATAAAAGAATTGCCTTCATTGAATTCGTACAGTGGTGTGAGACATTGATGAATATTTTATGTAATAGAACTTCCGGTCCTGTTTTTTTAATAAAATATGATCAAAATGCATGCCCACTTACTGAACTATAATGAAAGAACTTCAAAGGTTGCCTTTTAGATGAATTACATTGTATATATTTCTTTCAAGTGGTACTAAAGATTCTATTGTGACATTATCAGTGCTTTAGATTATAGTGCTTGAAAGTTATCTAGCAAAATATTCAATGTTATTATTAAGATCTCAGGAAGCCACAGGCTCCTGATAAATATGTGAATCAAGATGAATAAACCCATATCTTTTTTTGTCCCAAAGCTGACTCCTTTTAATGGTATAACAAGGTCGGTAAGTTATAGAACCACACCTTAAACTTTTAAGTGTCACTATGTTAGTCAAGGCTAACTTCTCCGGGAGATAGGAAGGCTTGGCTAGTGAGCAATTAATCTTTTCCCCTTGTTTAGACCTTTTAAGTATCCAAAAATCTCATTATGGGGGAAAGAAAGAGGTAGGAAGACTTAGTGAACTGAGAAGGGATGGTGTGAGATGGCCAATATACTGGGGCCCAGCTGGATAAGAGTAAGTGACAACATGCATTAATTCTTGCTATGTCCTGGACATTGTGCTATGTAAGTACTAAGTATCCAAAAAGACAAAAGTGAACCAGTTCCTTACCTTGAGGAGTTTATGTCTAACTAAAGGAGACAGTATCTGTGTGTGTGTGTGTGTGTGTGTGTGTGTGTGTGTGTGTGCATATGCACATAGACATAGATGTATTTATGACCTCACTCTCCCATAGCCTGTCTAGCTACTTATACAGATCACTTGGAGTATCTATGAGGGGCCTCTTCTCTAGAAAGAATACCATTTTGGATCTGTATTTGCCACAAGTCATTAGCACCTCAGTTCCATTTAACCAGTTCACATAATTACTTGTTTTGGTTTGTTTGTTTTTACAAAGGGACTACTTCAAAGATACAGCAAGAACAGAAAACAAACATTCTCCCTTCCCCCCTCCCCAGCCCATATCTTGCAGGCACACCCTATATCCCTTTGAGCCCTAGTAAGAGTAGTCAGACTTAACTCAGTTTCTACTTAGTATTTGTCTCACTATATTTACATCCAAATATAGCTTCACTGCAAGGAGAGTCTATTTCAGCTACAAAGAAGGTAAACACAGAAAACCTAGTAGGGACCCGAATTCCAGAGTCCAGGACTTTGGGTGGCCATCTCCTGATTTTTCAATCTTCCATCTTTCCCTAAAACAAAAGAGAAATTTAAAAGCTGAGGCCCAGAACCAAGGCCCATATTCACTGCATCTTGAATGGGAAGGGCCCAAGTCCACTTCCTTCATAGCATTGTGTCTCATCAGAATGTTACCAAAATGAAAGCAGTCAAACCAAGAAAGAAGGCCAAGGCTCTTCTTGGCTAGTGCTTTTTGAATGCACTTCCCAGGCCAATTGAAAAGGCTCCTTCTCCCTCCGTGGTCATCAGAGCAGAGCTAGCTAACAATAGTAATATGATTATGTATTATTAATACTAACATTCACATAGTGCTTACTATGTGGCAGGCATTGTGCTAAGCACTTTACAATTAATATCTCTTTATTCCTCACAAAAACCCTGGGAGGTAAGCGCTGTTCTAATTCCCATTTTACAGATGAGGAAACTGAGACAAAAAGACCTTTACCCATGGTCACACAACTAGTAAGTCTCCGGGGGTGGATCAGAATGCAGGTGTTCTTGACTCCAGGGCCAGCACTTTATCCACTGTGCCACTTAGATGCCTCTTAGGATATGTCTGTGCCTACTCTAAGACTTCTCCTAAATGTGCTTTCATTATACATCATCCTAACTCCCCTCAAGGCAAGCTCCTAGTCACTTCTATACAGTGAATTACATCAGTGGCACTCCACCTATGTTCATAAGGCCAGAGCTTAGCAGGCAGTTCTCCGTCACACGTCCAAGTTCAATCAATACAAGATAATTCAGAGGTGCTGTAATAGAAATACATGCTTTATGTCTGCATTGGTTTCCCTTTAAGAGGGCAGAGAAGATAATAAGTTAATTTGACTATGTATTCTCTATTCCTTATTGATTCTGCTGACTATCTCCCTTTTAAAAAGAACCAGTACCAAATTGTTTAAGACTTACTATTTTTTAACTTAGCTTGGGACTTTTTTTGCTTTCATATGAATTTTATATTATTATTTTTTCTAGTTACATAATCTATTGGTAGTTGTATTGGTGTGACATTGAATAAATAAATATTTTAGATAGTATCATAATTTTTATCCTATTACTTGGCCTACCCATGTGCAATTAATATTTGTCCAATTATTTGAAAGCTACTAAATATTGCATAGGCTACCCATACCACATTGAAATCACCCCCAAAGAGATCAAGGAAGTAAGAAAAAGTTTCATATGTACAAAAATCTCTGTAGCTGCTCTTTGTATGATGACAAAACAAAACTGGAAAACAAGGACATAGCCAACAACTGGAGAATGGTTGAACAAATAGTGATGTACGAATGTAATAAAATATTATTGTACTGTAAGAAATAAGGGAAAAGATAGTTTCAAAGAGACATTGAAGATTCATATGAATTGATAAAGAATGAAGTAAGCAGAACTGAGAAAATAATATATATAACAACAGTATAAAAACAACTTTGAAAGCCATAAAAACTCCAATCAATGCAAAAACCATCTGTGACACCAGAGGATTTGTGAGGAAGCATGCTATCCATTGCCTGACAGAAAGGTCATACACTTGGTGCAGAATGAGACATTGGACACAGCCATCGAGGGAATTTATTTTCCTTGTCTGCACAGATTTGTTACAGAGATTTTATTTTTCTCAAGTGGAATGTAAGGAGAGTAACACAAAATATACTTCTGTTCATTTTTTAATTTACTTTTTAAAAAGAGGACAGAAAGGTCATCATTGATATTTGATCAACCCACAGGACTAGGACTTGCTCCTGGAAGTCTTTGTGGGGAGCTGGTGCTCAAATTGTATTGGAATTTACCATACCCTGTAGAGATGCCTTCCTGATGAATTTTTCTTACTGTGGTGATGAATATGGAGGTGAAGGAGAGTATCATTTTATTTAAATTTAATTAGAAATTATATCCTTCTTAATCTTATGAAAAGTAAAGTGGTTTTTATTATACTTTATGGACCATGAATGCATAAGCCTAAATATGTTTCACAGGTTTGTTAGGCTTTAGCCCAGAACATGACCTGGCACTGCCAACTAAGTGGATCAGTAAAGGCTTCATTCATAGAAGGTGGCATTGGAGTTAAGCTCTGAATGATAGTAGTGCATTCCCCTCCAATGTTTCACCAAGAGGGTATGTAGTCAAAAACAAAAAAAAAAGGACCACTGCTCTGGACAACTAAAACTTTTAGGTTCAGCAAAGGTGTCAATCTGCACTGTCAAAGGAAGTTTCCCCATACAGGATTATCTTAAACTGGTGAAATCACAGGGTCAGTTCCTATTCACCTACATACCAGGAAAATGTCTGCCTCATCAAGGAAATTCCTTGATGTCATGAAGGAGTATTTCTCTTATGATGTTCCCTTTATCTTAAACTGAATAATTATAGCTCCCACTAAATAATGGTCTCCTAGAGGCTTTTGCTGTCATAACTGTAAATTGAAGCTAAAATATTCTACATAATGAATATTTTTACTTGGAAAAATTGTTGAATTTGTTTCAGTGCTCACCAGTGCTTATGGAATAAAAAAAGCTTTGTGGAAAGGATGCAGCTAAGGCAGCTCGGTAATGCAGTGGATAGAATGCTGGGTCTGGAGTCAGGAAGATTCATCTTCCTAAGTTCAAATCTGATCTCAGATATTTACTGGCTGTGAGATCCTGGGAAAATCACTTAACTCTTTTTATCTCAGTTTATTCTTCTAAAATGAGTTGGAAAAAGAAACGACAAATCACTCCAGCATCTTTGCCAAGAAAATCACAAATGGAGGGATTTCCAGGAGCCAAGATGGAGGAGTAAGAAGAAGGTTCCTCCCATTCTCCCTTATTGACCTCTAAAAAACCCAGAAAATATCACCCCAGGAAAAATCTTGGAACAGCTGGGCCAGTAGAAAGATAGGGAGCATCAGTCTTGTAGCCCATGAAACTTGGAGAATTCATGGGAAAAGCCATCCTCTGTCTAGTAGAAAGGGAGAAGTACAGCATAGGAGGCATCCCAGTAACCCAGCAGCAAACCTCACCTCAGCAAACAAGGGGGAGATCCTAAACCCCAGGGTGGGGGAGCAGGCAAGTGACAACAGCCTGGGTGAACAGGCATCCTCCAGGTGCCAGACCTCTCCTCCCATCCCCTGCTCCAAGAGAGTCAGTGTTGTTGACCCCATCTCAGCTCCAGATAGGCTACCAGACCACTATAGTCTCCAGCTGCCAGCACCTGGGGCCTTAGCACATAAATCCTGTGACCAGGTCCCTGACCCTCAGCACAAGAAGCTTGGATCTGTACCCCTTATGCTCCAGCAGGAGAGCTCAACTTTAAAATTCAGGAAATAGGCAAACATCATTAGCAAAAATAAGAAATGGACAATGTCCAGAGAATCTTACTATGGGGACAGAGAAGATCAAAACACAAATTCAGAAGAGAGCAACATTGTCAATATATCCACATGTGAAACCTCAAAGGGGAATATGAACTGGTCTCAAGCCCAAAGAGCTTCTTGGAAGAGCTCAAGAAATTATAAAAGTCAAATAAGAGAGGTAGAAGAATAATTAGGAAAAGAAATGCAAGATATCCAAGAGAGAGTCAATAGATTAGAAAAGGAAGGACAAAAATTGACTAGAGAAAACAAGTCCATAAAAAATACAACTGGCCAAATGCAGGGGAAAGTATGCTGAAGATAATAGTGCCTTAGAAAGAAGAGTTGACCAAATGGAAAAAGAAATACAAAATTAGAATCAGCCAAGTGGAAACTAATGGAAACTTGATGTCTATAACACATCAAGATTTAGTCAAACAATATCAAAAGAATGAATATATAGAAAAAAATGCAAAATACCTCATTGGAAAAACAACAGACCTGAAAAATAGATCTAAGAGAGATAATTTTAAAATTATGAGTTTACCTGAAAGCCATGATGAAAAAAGGAATCTGAAAAGCCTCTTCCAAGAAATCAAGAAGGAAATCTGCTCTGAGGTCCTAGAACCAGAAGGTAAAATAGTAATAAAAAGAATATGCTGATTACCTCTTGAAAGAGATCCCAAATTTAAATAACCATGGAATATTGTACTCAAATTCCAAAATTATCAGATCAAAGAGAAAATACTGCCAGCAGTCAGAAAGAAACAATTTAAATATCGTGCAAAGTCAGGATTACATAGGACCTTGTAACATCTGCATTAAAAGATCAGAGAGTTTGGAGTACGATATTCTGATAGTCAAGAATCAACTACCCAGGGAGCATAATCTTTTAGAAAAGGAGATGGACATGCAATGAAAGAGGGGACTTGCAAACCTTCCTGATAAAAAGATCAGAGCTCAACAGAAAATGTATTTTTCAAATGTGTTTCAAATAGAAAAGTTAAGAAAAGCACCAAAAGGTAAACAGGAAAGAAAAAAATTATGCTATTCAGTAAGGGCAAATTGTTTACATCCCTACAAGGGAAAGTGCTATCTTTGTTGTGGTATTTAAAAGGGGTATACATAGACAGAGGGCATAAGTGTAAGTTGACTTTGATGTGATGATAAAAAAATTAATTAAGTAATGGAAAAGGATTGTACTGGGAAAAGAGGAAAGGGGGAAGCAGAAAAGCATAAATTACATCACATGAAGAGGCACAAGGACGTATTACAATAGAGGAAAAGAACAGAAGGAAAAAAGTAGCCTTACTCATCAGATTTGGCTCAAAGAGGGAGTAATATACTCAGTTAGGTATAGAAATCTAACTTATGACCTTATGACCAAATCTAGGAAGTAGAAGGGCAAAAGAGAAAAAAGGGAGTAGATAGAAGGGAGGGAAGAAGTAATAAGGGGAAGGAGAAAGAAAAGGGAAGGGGCTGATTAGAAGGGAGGGAAGATTGAGGGAGGTGACAGTCGAAAGCAAAGTTCTAGTGAACAGGGAAAGGGAGAAAAGAGAGAGAAATGCATGAACATGGCAGGGGCATAGGATGGAGATAAAGATACAAATAGTAATCATAACTGTGAGTTTGAATGGGAAATATAAATTCCATAAATGGAAGTGGTTAGCAAGTGTGGATTAAAAATCATAATCCTACAATATGTTGTTTACAAGAAACACATATGAAGCAGAAAGATACACACCAAATAAAGGTAAAAGGCTGGAGCAGAATATATTATGCTTCAGCTGAAGTTAAAAAAAAAAAGCAGAGGTAGTGCTCAGACAAAATAAAAGCCAAAATAGTAGAAGAGATAAGGAAGGAAACTGAATCCTGCTAAAAGGTACCACAGACAATGAAGTAATATTATTATTACACATATATGCACCAAGTGGTATAGTATCCGAATTCTTAGAGGAGAAATTATGGAATTTACAGAAAGAGACCAGAAAACTATAGTAGGGGAGGTGGGGAAATCTCAACCTTCCCCTCTCAAAACCAGATAAATCTAGCTGCAAAATAAATAAGAAAAAAAATTAAGATGAATAGAATTTTAGAAAAGTTAGATATAGTAGACATCTGGAGAAAATTGAATGGGGATAGAAAGGAATATACCTTTTTCTTAGCAGTACATGGTACCTACAAAAAATTGACAATATTTTGGCATAAAAACCTCATAGTCCAAAGTGAAAGGCAGAAATATGAAATGTATCTTTTTTGAAATAATGTGAAAATATATTTAATATGAATACATATATAGAGCCTGTATCAGGTTGCATGCCATCTTGGGGAGGGGGAAGGGAAGGAAAGAGGAGAAAATTTAAAACTCAAAATATTATGGATGTTGAAAACTAAAAATTGATTAATTAATTAAAAATTTTAAAAAAAGAAAACCTGAAATGGGATCATCAAGGATCAGACATGACTGGAAAACTACTAAACAATAGCAAAATTCCAGCGATAAATTATGTCTATCTATTCAAAAAGGATTATTAACAGACTGGTCACCAGATAGTAGTGTTTATGGTTGTGGCAACTAACAATGAGCATCTGTGGCAGTATAGTGGAGTTATGATTGGGTGCCATTTGTGTTTTCACCCAATCATAAATGAAGTCCCAGATCCTTGAAGTACTAAAGGTGAATGGTATCTTACACACACACACACACACACACACACACACACACACACACACAGACCTATCAACTGCTTTACATTATACATTAACTAGTAAATTAATTTCCCAAAATGCTTCAACTTTTATATCCAGGATTTTACGTAACAATAGGAGTATATAAAAACTAAAAGTTTTTAAATGCATTTTCATAATTTGACATTACATGTTATCAATAGTCAATGAAATACTTGTCTCTGGCCCTTTCTTCCATAGAATCCATAATGCATCTGACTTTAAAGGACCCCAAGAAGTCATTTGGCTCCCTCAGCTAAGTTACTGTTCTTAATTTCTAGATTGGTCACCTGAGATTCAAAGGGTCACATAATGAGAGTTGAGCCTAGAACTAATTTTTTTTCAAAACTTTTAGTGCAGGACTCTCTATATTTTGTTTAGAAAGGGACATGTACACACCTTATAAGCTTATTCACCTAATTCAACCTCTCCTCATGGGCAGTGGGAGATGGCTTCCAGGAGAACCATGGTGGTATATAAGAGAAATGCCTTGGAGAGACCGGGCTATGTATTGACATTCAGTAACTGAATGATTGGCTAATTAACTATGTGATGACAGAGGCTCTCTGATTTCATAGATATTCAAAAAGGCCTATCAGCTTGAGCTACTTTCTTTTTTTTACTACATTGATTTCTGAAGGCACTCAGTGACCATCTTACAAGGTCTTGTGAGACCATGCAGCAAAATGAGGGGCTGTAGGGTCTCCTTCCCCTCTGAGACCATAGGGATCCTGGCCTTAGTTATCTTATTTCTTCATTATTTTCTATTCTAAGTTGAATGGAGTGTTATGTTTCTGACCTTGGGAGTT
This sequence comes from Potorous gilbertii, assembly GCA_028658325.1. Classification (NCBI taxonomy): domain Eukaryota; kingdom Metazoa; phylum Chordata; class Mammalia; order Diprotodontia; family Potoroidae; genus Potorous; species Potorous gilbertii. The sequence continues at coordinate 391,980,829 of CM053771.1, forward strand.
TCCAAGATTGTGAAAACAAGCTACAGGAAACTAAAAGTCAGAATCTAGACCAAAACATGGAGCCACCTCAACATTAATGAACTGAGAAACAAGGAACAATCTTAAAGAGTGATTTTGTGGAACTCAGCCCAGTTGTGAAGAACCCATCTTTCAAAGTGAACTTAATGGGACCACTGCTATAAAGAACTGAGCTAAGTTCTGAGCTTAATTCTACTTAGAGACCAAGGTGGTATAGGGGAGAATAAGCCCTGGATGGATGCAGGGAAAATGGTGTTTGTCTGTTCTTGCTATGTATTTCTTTCTTTCTTTCTCTCTCTCTTTCTCTCTCTCTCTCTCTCTCTCTCTCTCTCTCTCTCTCTCTTTCTCTCTCTCTCTCTCTTTTCTCTTTCTTTCTCTCATATATGTATACACATATGTATATATACACAGATATACACATAGACACACATATACATACATATAAAGTTAATTATATATAATTCTATAGTTATATATGCACACAAACAAAATATACTTATCTTTTAAAATATATATCCATATAACTATGTGTATATATATGTAAACATATATAAAACCTATATACATACCCACATGTATGTCTAGTGTTGTTTTTTGCACATGACAAAATACTAACATCCCAAATTTTTAGTTTTTCTACATGTATAAACCCTCTGAGTTATCTCCCTGTTGTAAGAGCAGTATCTACCCCAAAGAACCCAGGCTAGTTTTCTTTAAAAGATATTGAAGCTATCCTTTTTTTTTTCTTGTTGAGAAGATGAAAATAGCATTATAAATTTATTTATTTAACTTTTTACATTCATTTTCACAAGATTTTGGGTTCCAAAATTTTCTCCTCATTTGTCTCCTTCCCACTCCCCAATACACTGAGCATTCTAATTACCCCTATCACCAATCTGCCCTCTCTTCTTTCATCCCTCCCTTCCCTTACCCCATCTTCTCTTTTGTCCTGTAGAGCCAGGTAACTTTTTATTCCCTATTACCTGTATTTCTTATTTCCTAGAAGCAAGAACAATACTCAACAGTTGTTCCTAAAACTTTGAGTTCCAACTTCTCCCCATCCCTCCCTCCCCACCCATTCCCTTTGGGAAGGCAGGCAATTCAATATAGGCCATATCTGTGTAGTTTTGCAAGTGACTTCCATAATAGTCGTGTTGTTTAAGACCAACTATACTTCCCTCTATCCTATCCTACCTCCCATTGC
>CM053771.1:391982550-392001261 GCA_028658325.1 Potorous gilbertii
TAGCAAGAACAATACTCAACAGTTGGTCCTAAAACTTTAAGTTCCAGTTTCTCCCCATCCCTCCCTCCCCACCCATTCCCTTTGGGAAGGCAGGCAATTCAATGTAGGCCATATCTGTGTAGTTTTGCAAATGACTTCCATAAAGAAAAGTTATTTTTAAAGAAGTCTGAAAACAAGGTCTCAGCCATGAGTGTTCTATGAATCTTTGTGAAAAGCATAAAATTAATATTTGATATGTCATGCATATTTATAGAAAATTGATGAGCTCTGCATGGACTTAACTCTTTTGTTATCAATATGTATAATAACTTTTCTGCATGTATTATTGTTGGTATCAGTGATGCTTTTGGGAAAATACACCATTTAATTTGAGAAAAAATATTAAAAGAAAGTTTTGCAAGATAGAGGGTGTTTTTTCTGTAATGGAAACATCATGGAGTTAAAACCAAAATAAAAGAAATCACCTTGCCTTCTCACTTTTGAAATCACTAAACATTTGGTTTTTACCATGCTACTGAAGTAATGTAATGAATAAATTGATTATTATTAACATGGTATTCTGTAGTTCATAAGGAACTATCAAAGCTGTGTCCATATTGGAGAGAGAACTGGTAGATCAGGTAAGGATGGAGAGAGAAGCTTTCACTTGGCCACAGAGAGAGTGAGAACTTGATATATAAAATATCCACTTCTGGGTTCCAAGTCTATTCTAAATTCTGTTGCAGCTAATTTTTTTTAGTGTTTGTATTATTCATGCTTTTTGTTATTATTTCCTAGATCCTGAGTCATCCTTGGTATTGTTAAAATCTGATTTATATATTGAATCACATTGAAAGCTTTTTCCTCTTGTCATCATTGGTCTAATAAATAACGTTTTAAATATATCCTCCATGTGTTCAGAACTCTCTGAAAACCTCATTAATAAATTAAAGGCTAAAATCCTAAATGCAAAATGCTAAAATCAGTGATAAAGTGACTTTACCTGATTTGCATCACATAATAAAAATATTTATAACTTGAAAAGAAATTAAAAAGAGGACTCTATTATGCTTAAGAAAGTTTGCAATTGTTGTTTTCATTCAAGGAAAGGTAAATACACTAGATTTACTGGATACGTGATCCACCATTGAGAAGTAATTTCTTTAAAGCTCTTGCCATTTTGGACTAAGAGTCTTTTGGACAAAAATAAAAATCATTTTCTAAATGAAACTGCACATAGTGATTTACTTATTCATTCAAAATAGAGTCCCTATTGTGTTGGTGGTTGTCCTTCGTTCTCTAAGAGGACCAAAATAACATCACCCTGATAGAGTCAAATTTCAGTGTGTCCAACTGTGGCTGATCAGACCAATATGAGTTCAGAGTGCTCTACCATTGATTGGGCACGGATAGTCCATGTGAACATTTGGGGTAGATTCTCCAAATTTGCACATCCTATATTTCCTTTGTTCTCTCTCAATTCTGTTTTGCTCATAGAGCACAACACCCTTTCTGATGTGGGCACATCATGCTGAGTGGTCCTGTGCCAGCGTTCTCCCATGTCACACAATCAAATCCATAGTTCTTGAGAGAGACCTTGAGAGTGTCCTTGTATCACTTCTGACCATCATGTGATCACCTGCCCCATGTGAGTTCTCCATAAAATAATCTTTTTGGCAAGCATACTTTTTGTGTTCGAACAACATGGCCAGCCCATTGGAGTTTCACTCTCTGAAGCATAGTTAGAATATGATACAACAAAACTTCATGGATGCATCAATGCAGCAAACATTGGTATCTAATGAAATATGTGATTGTAAGGAAAAGAGACAGACAAGATGTGAGAGTGACAAAGGCAATGTGTGGTGCAGAGTGTCAGAATAATCATACACTTATCCTTTCCAAGCTAAATATTCTCATTCATCAAAAGCACCACCCCCAAGGCAAAATGACTGCCAGAAGAATTCATGTCAACAATTTAGAGCTCTTCTCTGAGTGTGAACAGTTTGTTGTTGACTTGGAGGGAAAGTTGAGCCAACATACAGTTGGCAACAGTGGAGGAACAAAGGAGAAAGTAGCTCTCAGAGACTTGGTGTACAGCACTACATTTGCTCATCTGGGTCACAACACTCACAAACACCAAGACTGGTTTGATGAAAATGATGGGGAAATTCAGAAGCTGCTAAATGAAAAACAAGAGCTCCACAGGATTTACCAGCAAGATACTTCATCCATCTCTAAGAAGGCAGTATTCAATTCTATCAAAAGTAAAGTACAAGCAAAACTTAGAGAGATGCAGGATTCCTGGTTCAGTAAGAAGGCTGATGAAATTCAGTTTTATCCTGATAGTAACTATCCAAAGCACTTTTATGATTCCCTGCAAGCTATTTATGAACCAAAAACCTATGGTGCATCACAACTACTCGGTCTGATGGAACCACATTGATCACTGATAAGGACACGATCCTAGAGAGATGGGCTAAACACTTCCATAGTGTTCTCAACGGACCATTATTAATCAGTGTTGAGATCATTGACTGTTTACCTCAGGTTGAAGTCAATCCCTCCTTACATGAACTTCCAAGTGAAGAATGAGTGCCATTAGGTTCCTTTCATGTGGCAGAGCACCTGGTGCTGATTCTATTCCAATAGAGATTTACAAAGTAGGGAGGCCATTGCTCATGCCTATTGTGTAGAAATATGCAGAGCACTGTTCCAGGTACCTGAGGTTACAAATAAATTTTAAGATGTGTTCATTCTTAAGAAAAGACAACAGTACAAATAATTTTATTCATAATTGTACATAATATATGTGTTGTTATTCAGTAATTTTAGTTATATCCAACTCTTCTTGACTCCATTTTGGGGTTTTCTTGGCAAAGATATTAAAGTAGTTTTCCATTTCCTTCTCTAGCTCATTTTATACATGAGAAAAATGAGGCAAGTAGGTTAAATGACTTACGCACAATCACATAGCTAGTATGTCTGAGGTGGGATTTGAACTCAGGTCTTCTTGACTTCAGGTCCAGCACTGTGCCACCTAACTGCCCCAACATGTGTTAGAAAGTTGTATAATAAATAAAATAGAAAAGGAAAGACTGAAAGCAAGAAAGCCAACTGGGAGGTTACTGAAATACTCCAGATGAGAAATGATAAGAGTCTGAATCAGAATAGCAGTTGTGGAAGCATAAAGGAGGGTAGTGGTGGGACATATATTTCTGAAGTGGAGTTGATTGGATTTGGAGAAAGAGGTGGAAAAAAATCAAGAGTGATTACCTGACCCTGACTGACAGTGTGGATGGTGTTGCCCTCAGCAAAAGCAGAACACTTTGGGGACAGGGTAGATTTAAGTGAGAAGATAAGTTTCGTTTTGAACATGTTGATACTGACAATGCATCCAGAAATATTTTAGATTTAAAGAAAGAGACCTTAGAAGTTATCCATTCCAAACCCATCATTTTACAGATTAGGAAACTGAAGCCCAGAGAAGTTAAGTGAATAGGAAAGTTAGCTGAGGCTTAGAGAGTTTTTTAAGGCACATAGATTTTAAGTGGTAGAGGCAAGATATAAACCCAGCTTCCGAAACACCCAATCTGGTGCTTTTTCTACCACATCTCTAAGAGGCAGTTGGCAAAGCAGGAACTGGAGGTCAACAGAAAGATAAAAGCTGCTAAAGGAAACATCTGAACATAGATGTTCATTGAATCACTTAGAGAGAAAGAATATAGAACAGGTATTCTTAACCTTTGTAATGTCATGGACCCTTTTGGCATTGTGGTGAAGCCTATCAACCCCTTCTCAGAATTATGCTTTTAATACGTAAAATAAATTACATAGAATTATAAAGGAAATCAATTCATTATATTAAAAGACAATTATCAAATTTTTAAGTTCATCAACTTTATTTTAAGGACCCCTAGTGTAGTAAGGGAAAAGAAAAGGGCCCAGGACTGAGCCTTTGTAGATGGACACAGCCAGGGTATAGTAGACAAAGATCTAGCATAGGAGGATTGGTTGGAAAGATAGAAATGCAAGCAAAGCAAGCAAAAAGGTATTTTTTGTTTTTGGAATAGGATATATAGGTGGTGGTCAACAGTATCAGTATTAAACAAAGGTAAAATGAAAGAGGAAAACGGAGAAAAAGACCTTTGCATTGAACAGTTAAAATGGTCTGGGGTGAGCACTGCAGAGATCAGGCAGATAGAGGTAAGAGCAGGTATATTATCACTGATAAATTCTTAGTCCAGGCTGCCTCTTTCTTTGACCACAACATAGAGCACAGGTTTAGAACCAGAAAGAATTGTAGAGATCTAGTCCAAACACCTTACTAAACAAATGCCAATCTGCAGATAGCAATCCCCCCAACCCCCTATCAAATATCATCATTATATTCTGCCACTAACCACCCTATTATCCTGCAAATTATAGGGATTAAAATCACCTCACAATCATGGCTAAGCCAAAATCCTTGGATATCACAAAATCAGAAACTCTCAAGATTGGAAAAGACTTAAAATTTGTCTGCTCCTACATGTACTTGAGCAAGGATTTCCTCAAAAACATTCCTAAACTGGTCATCCAGGTTTGCTCTTTGGTGAAAATCCCCATGGTAACGATTTCATCATATTCCACTAAAAGCAAGCCTATGTGTAGCCTAAACCACCATAGCTGCATTTTGCACTAATTGTGTCAACGTTGCCCAGTCTGGTGCAAGCTGAGTATACACACAGTCAGCCAGGCAGCTAATCATCAGAAATTAATTTTCCATCAATTTAACACCTCTAACATTCCACCAATAAGAAAGAGAATTAAGCTGTCAGTTTAGAATTTCTCCTGGAAATGACAGAGCTGAGAGAAACAGTGCACAGTACTGTGCCTGGCATAGGATTAAAAATGAGCAAGAGTTTTCCTTTTGTCTGTATGTTTTACTTGTGTATTTTTCTCCTTGAAGATTTAGGAATCCTAATTTGTGTATTTCATGATAGAAAATGCTCTCTGTATCCAGATAAAGAACTAAGAGACTCTAAATGCAGATTGAAGCATATTTATATTCACTTACCTTTTCTTTTTGGTTTGTCTTTTCTTTCACAACTGTGACTAATATAGAAATATTCTTTATGTGATTGCACAAAAATAATCTATATCAAATTGCTTATCATTTTAGGTTGAGGGGAGAGGAAAGAGGAAGGGCAGAAAACATGGAACTGAAAATCTTATAAAAATGAATGCCAAAAATTGTCTTTACATATAATTGGGAAAAATAAATATTAATTATATATTTCAGCACAACAGACTAGTAAAATATATTTTCAATGCACTTTAGAAGTCACATCTTATTCCAACTTCTGGGCATAATATAAAAGGTGTGTCCATTTCAGGAATTCACGCAGGAAACAGAGGGGGCTCAAAATTCTTTTATCTAGCACGAACTCTGTTGCTTTCTTTAAGTCCTATCAAATTATACCCTACCCAAGCAAATGTTTTCTTTCAGTAGAAGAAAACCTATTGCCATCTTAATATTTGCCCTCTACTAATATGATGCCTCATAATAGCATGGAAATAATGCTGACTTTCAGGTTCTCTGACTATGGAAGATAAACATCAACAATTTCTGCCAAAATATTGATAAACTTTCCACAAGAGACAATGAACCACATCTTTGTTGGAATTTTAATCTTTAATTTAATTCAATTCAACAAATATTTATTAATCATCTTTCCTGTGGCCCTGATAGTACAAAAAGAAAAAAAAACCAATACCCTTAAAGGGCCTTAAATCTACTGATAGAATTAAATGAAACTTAAATCAATCCAAGCTTGAAACAAGTAGAAGGACAACTCACAGTTTCTCCTTAGGGAAGCATATAAAGGAGTTAAAAGAGGTAGTCTCATTATATACATAAAAGATAATTCTGTGTTTATTGTTTCGTAAATATAGAACTATGCTGAATTCAAGTTATCCTCTGATATATTTGGGCAGATATATTTGATATAATGGAGTGATATCAAACTGAAATAGAAACAGCCAATTAATCATACATAAAGATTCCTGCAGATTGCATATTGATTTAGAAAACAGCACACTAAAAGTATTGAAAATCACATTAATATTATCTATGTTTTATTGTAATTTTGTTTACTTCATAAAATATTTCGCAATTGCATTATAATTTCTTTGGGGCTACACTTGGAAGAGTTGTGGTTAAGGGGACTTGATATAGTCAGCACAATACTGAGAAAAGGAGCATGTGGAAACTTCTATCATAGTTAATGTATTACCTTTTATTGGGACTTTACACAAGACCACTCTCATGAAACTATGGAACTTCTTAGATGGATACGTCTCTAGCCATCTAAAGTTGCAGGGAGGGGTGCAGTGTGCTTGATATCTCTGGTGTAATAGATAGAATGCTGGATTTGATGTTAGGAAGTAGTAAGTTCAAATCCTACTTTAAACACCAGTTATCCTGGTCAAGTCACTATAAAGGCAATCACACTGGCATACCCAGGATGGTTACTGGCACAAGTTCTTAGATCTGCTTTACTAGAAAAGATAATTGTTTAAAGGATCAACAATATTTTTTCAATTACATTCACTAGTTCAGGAGAAACGTCAGCACCCTGAACTTCAGAGAAAATACAAATAGAGAAAATATAAGCAGAGAAATAAAGACCAACAGACAGGGCTCTACTATCTGAATCAAAGCAATATTACTATACACTTTACATACATCCCTGGATCAAGAGAGCCTTTACATCTGAGCAGTTTGGGAGCTTTGAACATATGGTCACTCAGAGTCTTCACCAGGAAATCGCAAGATCCTTCTCATAAGTGAACCCCCAAAACAAAATACCAACTGAGAGTATATATACACTTCCCAGAGCCAGAAGGCATTATCACAATCCTACTGATTCAGTGCCTAATCAACAGAGTATCAAGAGGTATGGAAGCCTTCCTACAAGCAAGTTTCCCTTAATGGATTCAACAGTGAGCCCTATTCAGGGGTGGGAAAGATCTTAAATCCCATTAACATTATAGTCATTTAACCTCTCTTGGCCTTTGATTTCTCAAATGTAAGAGATTAGAATATAATAACACTTACATTATAGGGTTATTGCGAAAATCAAATAGGATAATATATGTAAAGTGTTTTGCAAACACTAAAACCCTAAATATTAGTTACTATATTCATATATGTAAAAATGATCTTTTTATATAGTAGATGTGACTATAAAGATAAATTCATTATTAAAAAGGTAATATAGTCTGTTGAGAAAAAAGTGCTTGACCTAAAGTTTGGAAGATGGAGGCTTAAATCCTGGCTCTGCCATTTTGTTGCTATGTGATGTTGGGAAAGTCACTTTACTAATTCATCTGGAAGAACAAAACGTCCAGAATATCAAGGGAATTAATAAAAAGAAATGCTACGGAAGTGTAGCAAGAATGCTACTTGCAGCTGCTGTGGGCATGTAAGACCAATAACACCAGCACACAGGGTGGGCTGCTAACATAGGTTCTTGATCTGCTTTTCTAAAGGAAAGATGGCTTCAAAGGGATTAGTAATCTTACTTTAATTAAACAATGAGAAAGATATATAAGCAGAGAGAAGTAAGTATCCAAAGAATCCAATAGACAACAGAGTAATGGACACATAATCACCAGATCGGGGAGCACCAACATCTGAGTTCACCAAGCCTGGGGGCCCCTTAACAATGGCTACCCAGGGTCTCTTCTGGCCAAATCACAAAGAAATGTTCTTCCCATGAGTGAGCCCCAAAGTAAAATAATGACCTCCCAGTATATATAATTTTCAACTAATAGACTCAGAACTAGAAGGCATCACAACCCACATGACTCAGTACTAATTGACTCAGTTCCCAAAGGTGTGAAAGTCTTCTTGCAAGCAAGCCTCCCCCTAAGCAAGCTTCTCCTTAGGCAAGTTTCTCCCTAAGGCAATATAAATCTCTCTGAATCAGCTGATAGGCTCCATGTTACTCAGAATTTGTCACAACTGTGAACTAGGTCAGAGTTCAAAGCCACAAAACATCCATGATTGAAACACCTATGTACCTTTAGACCTGGGAACACAGTCCATGTTCCAAGGGGAAAAGGAACATATGTGGTCATATAAACTTGTTAATGAATAGGGAAGATCTTATATCCTATCAACCCTACAGGAAGGTGACCTAACCATACCAGATCTTAAATTGTATTATTACATTACATTACATTATGTATTATTAAAGCCCCAAGCATAAAAACTACTTGCTATTGGGTAAGAAATCACATGGTCAATCAATCAGTGGAGTAGGTTAGGTACATATGACATAGTAGTCAATGACTGTCATAATCAACTGTTTCATAAACCTAAAGATCCCAGTTTCTGGGATAACAACTCACTATTTAACAAAAACTGCTGGGAAAACTGGAAAACAGTATGGCAAAAACTCATAGATATACCATATACTAAAATGGGTACATGATTTAAATGTAAAAGGTGTTACTATAAGCAAATTAGGTGACCAAGGAACAGTTTGCCTGTCAGATTTATGGAGAATAGAGTAATTTTTGACCAAACAACAGATTGCAAACATTATGAAATGCAAAGCAGATAATTTTGATTACATTGAATTGACAAGTTTTTGTACAAAGTCAATGCAACCAAGATTAGGAGGGAAGCAGAAAACTGAGAATTTTTACATTGTCTTGGATGAAGGTCTCATAGAGAATTAAGTCAAATTATGAGAATACAAGTCATTCCCCAATTGATAAATGATCAAAGGATATGAACAGGCCATTTTCAGAGAAAGAAACTAAAGCTATCTATACTCATATGGAAAAAGAATGCACTAAATCACTGTTGATTGGAGAAATGCATATCAAAAGAACTCTGAGATACCACATCATACCTATCAGATTAGCTACCTTGACAAAATAGAAAAATGATAAATGCTGGAGAAGATGTGGGAAAATTGGAACACTAATGCATTGTTGGAGTTGTGAAGTGATCTAACTATTCTGGAGAGCAATTTGAAATTATGCCCCAAAGGCTACAAAAATGTACAAATCCTTTGACCCAGTAATACATACCCCTTCTAGGTCTGTATCCCAAAGACATCACAAATATGGGGAAAGGATGAAAGAGTAATTCTTTTTGTGGTGACCAAGACCTAGAAATGGAGGGGATGCACATCAATTGGGGAATGACAGAACAAGTTGTAGTATATGAATCTAATTGAATACTGTTGTGCTATAAGAAATGAAGAGCAGGCAGACTTCAGGAAAACCTAGAAAGATTTTTTTGAACTGATGCTGAGTGAAGTGAGCAGAAACAGGAGAACATTGTACACAGTAACAGCCACACTCGCTTTGATAGACTTAGCTCTTCTCAGCACCGCAAGGACCTGAAACAACTCCAAAAGACTCATGATGGTAAATGCTATCCATATTCAGAGAAAGAAATATGGATTCTGAATGCAGATTGAAGCATACTGTTTGCTCTCTTTTATTGTTTGGTTTTGTTTTTGTCTTTCTCATGGTTCCTCCCATCTGTTCTAATTCTTCAACACAACATGACTAATGTGAAAATGTTTAATAAGAATGTATATTTAGAGCCTATATTGGATTCATGCCATCTTGGGGATGAGGGAGGGAAGGGAGATTGGAAAAATTTGTGGAAAAAATTTATAACTTATGGAAGTGAATGTTGAAAACTAAAAGTAAATTAATTAATCAAAAGAAAAAGAAAGTCATTTTATTTTTTTTATCCTCAGTTTCCTCATCTATAAAATGGAAGTCAACATATCCATGCCACCTGCCTCACAAAATTGTTGTGAGGAAAGCATTTTATGATCCTTAAAGTGTTATATGTAATTACATTAAGTATATGTAATGAGACAGTATATGTATATGTAATGAGACAGTATTTATTTAAAGATCTTCTGGATGATACTACAACTGCATAAAAAAGAGAGATATATACATTTAAAAAGTTCCATAATTTCATGAAAATATTGTGCAAAAAGCTAGTGAAAGAGTGATATCCTAACAATGATAGAGTTCTCCATATGCTCCCATTCTCAGCATTGTGCTTATTGTATCAAGCCCTTAAACCATACTATACAATCATCATTAACTCCTCAGTGAACTCCATAGTGATTCTAAAAGTAATCACCTTAGCTAACCATACTCAAAAGTAAATAAAGGAAGGAAGCATAATGTAAAACAACGGCACAAAGTTGAATAGGCAGCTCACTGAGTTGACGCTTTCATGTACAGATAATCCTTGCTCCTTGTTGCTTGTCCTCTCTTGTCTATGCCTGTGTTTGTCAACCATAGGGGTATTGTATTCCCATGTGGTGGTCACATGGTCCTCCTCCTGCTTTAGCTTTTCTGCCCCTGTCCCCCATATGTCCTTGAACCATGTGCCAGCCTTCTCCCTCCCTGGTGCACAGCCCCTTTCCTGCCTTCTTCCCTCCCTTCCCCAAGTCCTCTGGCAAATTGGCCTTATGTAAAAATCACTTTACACTAAAAAATTGCTTTACATAAAGTGAGAACTGTCTGTAGGTGTCTGAGTATATATGCAGGTATACTTGGAAAGATGCCACATTGTATTGATTGAAAAAGGGTATTGAGCTGAATTGGATTCCAGAAATTCCACAATGCTTTCAGTGATCTTAAGCTGCTCATTGCCCCCCCTAAAAAAAAAAACAAGAAAAGTAACACTAGCAACATTATTTTAGCACAAATATTGTCCTTACGATACTGGGTGACTGTAGCATCTATAAGGCACAGTGGATAGTGTTTTGGGCCTAGAATCAGGATGATCTGAATTCAAATACTGCCTCAGACACTTCCCAGACCTATGACCTTGGGCAAGTCACTTAATTTCTGCCTCAGTTTCATCACCTGTGAAATGGAAAAGCTAGTATCATTTAACTTACAAGTTTATGTAAAGACAAATGTGATATTTGTAAAGCACTTAGTATAATCCAAAATGCTACTTAAATGCTAGCTATACCTATTACTAACATCACAATATCAGAAGAATAAAATTTTCAAATGGCCCAGAGGATTATGGAAAGATTTATGGTAGTCATAAGTAGGGTGCAACATATTACCAATTATAATTTGTGCCCTAAAAATAGGAAAGGACATAAAGTCACATTACAACTATAAAATAATCAACTCATTATGTAGCCAGAATAGAGAATGATGGATGCATGCCCATTTGTTTCACTGGTATGCACATAATATGGATATCAGAGGGAGTGCTCCAGCACCATGGAGAGGTCATCTCTGAGAATCTACATCACAACAATAACATAGGTTGAAAAGGCTGTGATCCACACAGGTCCTGTGGTGAATTCCTGGGGCGAATAAGAACTTCTTGAAATTATATGCATGTGAATTTAAGCAGTTATAATAGAAAGACCTAGCTTTGAATCTCCAGGCCAGCACTCACTAGCTATTGGTTCTTGAATTAGTCACTTTATTTCTCTGTTTCATTTCCTCATTTGTAAAAACGGGCACCTTAAAACATGCGTTACTCAACTCAAATGGGTTGTTGTGTAAAAACTTAATGTTAACCCACTTTTCCAGACTTGTTATACATTGCTTCTTTTCATGCCTTCCATGGGCCAGCCAAACTGGCTCTTCCTCTGTCCTGTCCCTGGGACCTTGGACAGACTGTCTTTTCTTTCTTGAAGTGATACTCCTTTCTCATCTTTATCCTATTCCTGGTTTCATTCAAAGCTTAGGTAAGTGTCAGCTTCTGTATGAGGTCTTATGTCTACTTTTAGGATAAAATAATAATTGATAACATGTTATAGCCTACTAATGGCCATTATAAGCTTTTCCATGGGAAGTAGGTACTTATTATTGCCCCCATTTTACAGATGAGGAAACTGAGGCAAACAGGTTAAATGACTTGCCCAGGGCCAAAGCAATGGTAAATATATGAGGCAGGATTGAAACAGAACTTTCTAACTCTATGTCCAGCATTCTATCCAATTCACTATGTATATGTATATACGTATGTGAAGTTGCCTTCTCTGTTTTGAGTATAAGCTAATATTATCCAAAAAAGGAAAGGCTGCCTCAGGAAGAAGGGATCCCCGTCTTTTCAGGTACATAACCAGAGGCAAATACTTTTGTTGACATAACTGCATGGAAGACAACTTGTTAGGGATTCATTCTTCAAATAGGAGTTGGACTAGTCAAACACATGGCTTACACATGAATGCAGCCCGAATCAAATTAAAATCTAATAGGGAATATTGAAAAAATAAATAAAAATAGAGTAATATATATATGTACATATGTATGTACATGTGTATATATGTATAATGTTAATATTTAGTTTCTAACTCACAGAGATCCTTCTGTATGATTTAGTGGCCCCTGTTTCTATATGATTTAGACACCACTGAACTAGATTATTAATGCCCTTCCAACTGTAAGATTTTATTGTTCTAGGATATTGACTCATTCTTATATTTTTGAAAGGTTGTCTGAAATATCAATTTCTTTAGCTCCTTTTTCTCAGTTTTTTCCTTGTACTTGTTAAGCTGCTGTTAGCTCTTGTTCTCTAATACACATCCCACAATTTAATTAGCTATGTCAATTCATCAAATGAGATATATACAGCTCTTGGCACATTTTTGGAAAGATAATTTTGTTGCTAGGATGTATTTTAGCTCAAAAGTTCTGACATTTGTTAAATCTCATCATTTTTTCTATTTCTTTTTGCTAAGGAAGAATTTTTATCAGGTTAACAATTAAGAAATTCTTTAAAAGATTGTTATTAACTAATCACTTTTACTTCTCTAGATTTGACTTGGGTTTGCTTATTACTAAAAAATATGATATGCTACAAAAGTTAAATCACTCTAAAATGAAGGGGAAAAAATTTGGTTCCAAGAATTTGTTTCAGGAACACAATGTTTCAGAAATTATAGCATTTATACTAATTGGCACTGCCGACAATTTGGTGTTTCTGAGTCTATGCTGTTGCCTAGGTTTACCTGTCTTTTCTGCCTAAAATGATGATGGAATATTGAGTATTCTTACCCTACAGAGAAAAATGGAAATTGTTTTCCCCTGAAAATTACATCAAAAGCATTAGTAAGTTAGGCAAAGAAAACAGTATTTCATTTCTAAGCCTGTTTCTATAAAGCACAAAGTCAAGGAAAGATGTGACAAATACTGTACATGGTTAATTTGATTAAATGGGAAAAGACTTAAATTATACAATGTGGGTATTAATATATTAACCAGATAGTTGCTAAATCTTTAGTATATGCTTTGTAGATAAATCATGAAGAAACACAAAGATACTAGTATGTCCAGAGTAGCATGAGGCCTGGTTGAGTATTTTGTATTGTTTCAGCCTAGCAACCTTGAGCATTTCCCTTAGGACTCTTTAAGTAGGAAACAATTTCCATCACAGTACACTTTGTGTTAAATACAGTAAGATTTAACTTACATTTAAGTATAAGAAATGTGATTTAAACCCACGGCCTCCAGCTCAAGAACTAGGACTCTCTCTACTATACCACATGACCTCATCACCAATGAATGTCACTCCCTTGTTCAGCTGGGATAGCTCTTCAGAGGACATATTGTCTCTTCTTCAGTCATGTATAATTTTTTTACGACCCCCTTTGGAATTTTCTTGGTAAGGGTATTACGGTGGGTTTGCCATTTCTTTTTCATTTTACAAATGAGGAAACTGAGGCAACTAGGGTTAAATCACTGTCCAGTGATTTAACACTTCTGGGAAATGTCTGAGGCCAGATTCCAACTCAGGAAGATGAGTCTTCTTGACTCTAAGGCCAGCGGTCTACCCACTGCACCACATAGGTGCCCTGTTGTGTCTTAGCTGATAGGTGAATCCACTATTGCACTGAGTCAAGCCATTTAGTCCTCAGCTGTTGATATCTGCTCTGGCAGTCTCTGCTTTTGACTTATCCTGCAGAGGGACTTCTGATGGCTCTTCTGGCTTTATTATCAGTGCTTCTGGCATTAAAGCTAAGCACTCTTCAGCACACAGCACTAACCCCTCAGTCATTTGTGGCTGGAAGAAGGCTCACTCAGCTTCCACAGGTTGGATTGAAATTAGACAAGAAATATTGTTCTAAGGATTGAGCCCTATTTGGCAGTCTTTCATTCTATGATATTTTGAGAGAGAAGATTTCAGGTCATTAATATCTTGTGATATTAAATTCTAAAGGAAAAGTAAGTCCCAGGAAGGAGGAAAATCTCTCAATGAAATTCTGAAGATACAAATCAATGAACAATCATTTTTTAAAATGTGAATTATGTGCCAGGACTACAAAGAAAGGCAAAAAAATAGGCATTGCCCTCAGGAGGATCATAATCTAAAGGGAAGATGTCACAAAAATAAATATGCACCCTCAAAGGGTACACATATAAAATTGGAGGTTTTCTGAGAGGAAGGAAACTAGCAGTAGCAGAGGGGGGAGAATGGTAAAGGCTTCTTTCAGAAGGTGGGATTTAAATTGAGAAGAAGGAAATCAGGGAAGTCAGGAGGCAGAGACAAAGAGAGAGAACATTCCAGGCATGGGACAGTGAGTGAAAAGGCACAGAGCTTAGAAATGTAGTAGCTTGTGAGAGGAATCACAAGAAGGTCAATGTCGCTGAATGTAGATTGTGTTTGTGTGTGTGTATAGAAAAGTAAAGTAAAATGTAAAAAGTCATGAAGGACTTCAGAAGCCTAGTAGAATTATTTTATATTTCATCTTCGGGGTAATAGAGAGCCATTGGAGTTTATTGAATGTAGGGGAGGGTGATATGCTCAGACTTGAATTTTAGGAAGATTATTTTGACATCCAAATGAAGGATGGTCTGGAGAGGAAAGACATTTATGGCAGGGAAACAAATCAAAAGGGCAATTGTAATAGACCAGATGTGAGGTGATCAAAGTCTGTAGTAGGGCAGCAATTGCGTCAAAGAAAAGAAGGGAGCATATGTGAGAAATAAGGTAAAGGAGAATCAAGAAGACCTGGCAACAGATAGAAAGTAAAGAGTCTAGGATGACAACTAGATTGCAAATCAAGGTGGCCAGGACATTAATGATATGACAGTAATAAAGATGTTTCCAAGCAGGGAATATTTGTGGGGAAATGTAATGGATTCAGTTTTGGAAATTTTGAGTTTAAAGTATCTATAAGAACATCCAGTTTGGGACTTGTGATTGGCAATAGGAGAAGTGAGAATGGAGATCAGGTGCAGCTGGATAAATAGATTTGAAAATCATGAAGCTGATGAGATCACTAATGGTTATAGTACGGAGGGAAAAGAATAGGGAGGGTTCAACTTTCTTCTCCTGAATACTATCTTCTCTCTAGGTTTTCAAGATATAGTTAGTTCCCTCTTGATTCTCTCCCTACATGTATTACTAATCTCACAGTTTCCATTGCTGGATCTTCATTTACATTGTGCCTAGAAACCATGAAAGTTACTTAGAAATGCGAAATTAGAGGTTAGCAGAGAGGTTGGAGCATGATAGGTTTGATAATCAACAATATAGCTGCATAGATGGCATTCTAATTAGATTTACAGATAGCACAAAACCAGACTTGTTAGCTAATATTTTAGATCAGTCATGATTTAGATCATGACAGTGTAGTCTAAAAGTCTCTGATTCTAAAAGGATAAGATTCAATAGGCTGACGTGAGGTCTCACATTGGAGTTGAAATTAATCAACTTCACAAATACAAAATGGAGGAAGCATGACTGTGCTCAATTAGTCTGAAAAAAACAAAGCAAGGTGTGTCAGTGAAAGCTCGCTAGGAGTAAAATTTGTAATCTAATAGCCAAAAAATTAATATAATTTTAAGCTGTCTTAATAAAGACTTATTGGCTAGGACCAGGAAGATGATTGGTCCTCTGTACCATGTAGTCAGACTACATCTAGTATATTGTGTTCACTTTAGGAACCACATTAATAAGCGAGAGAGCTTCTGAATTGAGGACAGGGTGTGCTGGCATCTCTAGCACTAATTTATTTGCAAGAGATTGTTAAATTTTCAATGTAAACATTTATACCTTAGAAATTGTTAATTCCTATAAATTAAGGCCTGATTTATTGTTTTATTGATTTTCAACTTAAGAAAGTGTTAATAATATTTTTCTGGAGAGACTGTTGGTTAAATTTTTATCATTGCTTGAGTGCAGTAGAAGGATCAAACATTAAAATTATCCCCTGTCAAGAGGCCTGGTGCCTTGTGGGTATGTTAATAACACTAAAATAGTTATTCCTTCCACATTACTGGGGTTAGAGGTGCGGCATCCCCACTATCTGGAAAATTCACATAAAAAAATTGACCCTCCCTTTGCACAAAAGAAGTCTGATTTTTTTTTCGTTATCTTTTATGGGGTGTTTATAGTACAGTAACTAAAGTTTGGGTTAAGTATTTAGTCATAGGCTCTGTGTTGTTTGCTGGCCTTCATGTGCTTTCTGTGGCTTCTACCACCCCCCACCCCCCAAATTCCGATTTGACCTGTGATATATCAAAACCACAATAAGGAAAGTCATGAAGTGGAAAGGATGGCTATAATGATAACTGACATTTGTATAATGCTTTAAGCGTTGGAAAGTGCTTTACATCTGTTATCTCATTTGAACATTATAATACTTGACTTCAAAAGGTATACAGACAAGAGTTGATGATGATGGTGATGGACCTCAAGATCACACGATATGTTCTAGGCCAGTCCAAGCAACCTAGACTCAATACTGGAATACAATGAAACATATATATTTCATATAAAATTTGAATAAAAATAAATAATAAAGGGATAGAATAACAAGGATATTGCCCTTATCTGTCTTCACATTCACCATAACAGCTGCACTCAGATCAGAAATACATCCTGCCCAGCAGCAGGAATTCATTCTACCAAACCTCAGGAGCACCAGTTCCTTCATAGGCTGCACTTTTTATGCCTTGAGTGAGAAGACAGCCATGCTTAGGCCTCAAGACCTAGTCCTCCAGAAAAGCCAAATCCTGGAGACAGTTTCCTTGCCCTGGGAAAGAAAAGCAGCTCATTTTAAGTAAAACAGATACTGCTCCTATTAAGTCATCAATATTGATCTGTTAACAAATAACTTAAGTACATTTATCCTGGAGAAATCAAAAATTGAAGGAACAAAAGAGCTGTCTTGAAGTTTTGAAAAGGCTTTCCTATGGAAGAAATATTAGACTTCCTTGGTTTCCAGAGGTTAGATCTAGAGTGACAGATAGGTCCCAATGGGTGACAGAGAAGCAGTTTTTAACCCCATATAAGGAAACCCTTCCCAGTAATTAATAAACCTTTCATATAATTTTTTTTCTTCATTTCCATCATGCCTGACTCTTCATGACTCCATCTGGAGTTTTCTTGAGAGTGGTTTGTTTTTTGCTTCTCTAGTTCATTTTGTAGAAGAGGAAACTCAGGCAAGCAGAGTTAAGTGACTTGCCCAGGGTCATAGAGCTAATAAATGTTTGATGGCAGATTTGAACCCAGCTCTTCCTGACTCCAACCCTGACACTTTATCCCCTGAGCCACCTAGCTGCCCCTCCTCATAATTAGAGCTATCAAAAAACTGGAATGGGTAGAAGGTAGAGGGTTATTCTTCAGTAAATGTATTCACAAGAAGCCTGCATGACGACTTGTCAGGAATGGTATAAAAACAACCGTTATCTGCAGGGGATGGACTAGATAGCTTCACAGGTTCTTTCCAACTCTGAGATTCTGTGATATATAACTTTTCTGATTCCAAACAGAGGTACAATTCTAACTCCTTCTACTCATAAAAGGCAATACATTACATCTCAAACTAATTTCTCTTTCATTCAATTTCCTTTGTAATTAGTTTTGGTAAAGAAGGAATCGCATTTTTATCAATTTAATTCAATTCAGCAAGCATTTATATTTAGAACCTATCATGTGCAAAGCATTAGAGGCAGCATAGAGTAATGCATAGATAGAATTGTACCAGTGTGGAAGTGTGAATCATTTGTGTATAGTCAGACCACTGAATTGTTAACAGAAAAGCTCAAAAAAAAAAATACCAATTGAAAATAAGAAAATATCCAATGCCTGACACCATACACCAGAATAAAGTCCAAATGGCTACATGATCTAGGTATAAAGATTAATACTACAGACAAATTGGTAGAGCAAGGAATAGTGTATTTATCAGATTTATGGAGAAGGGAAGAATTTTTGACTAAAGAAGAGATAGCATTATGAAGTGCAAGATGGATAATTTTGATTATATTACGCTGAAAAGTTTTTACACAACCAAATCCAATGCAACCAAGATTCAGAGGGAGGTAGAAAGCTGGAAAGAAATTTTTGCAGCTAGTGTCTGTGATAAAGGTCTCATTTCTAGAATATATAGAGAATTGAATGAAATGTACAAAAATACAAGTCATTCCCCAACTGATAAATTGTCAAAGGATATGAACAAGAAATTAAAGATATCTATAGTCATATGAAAAAATGCTCTAAATCACTATTAATTAGAGAGATGCACATCAAAACAACTCTGAGG
The DNA here is from genome assembly GCA_028658325.1 of Potorous gilbertii. Taxonomy (NCBI): domain Eukaryota; kingdom Metazoa; phylum Chordata; class Mammalia; order Diprotodontia; family Potoroidae; genus Potorous; species Potorous gilbertii. The sequence continues at coordinate 392,001,096 of CM053771.1, forward strand.
TACTACATCACACCTATAAGATTGGCAAACATGGTAGAACAGGAAGATGATAAATGTTGAGAGGATATGGGAGAGTTGGAACACTAATTCATTGTTGGTGGAGCTGTGAGCTGATCCAACCATTCAGGAGAGCAATTTGGAACTATGCCCAAAGGGCTACAAAAAT
>CM053771.1:392001761-392063346 GCA_028658325.1 Potorous gilbertii
ACACACACATACACACACATGCACACACACACATACACACACACACACATACACACACACACACACACACACACTTCACATTTTGTGATACTCTGATTGCAAAATATCCCTCCACTTGTGTGGCTCACCAGCCTTTTACTTTGATTTAAAAAACTGATAAGCAAACTGACCATTTCATGATAAAAATTCTGGTTGACAGAGAATCAATTCTGAATATTCAAAAAGAAACACAATGTAGTGGAAAGAGTGCTGCTGAGATGCCAGTTCCTGGGTTCAAATCTCACCTCTGATACTTACTGACTATGGCCTCCCTGCCTCAAATCTCTCCCCACTCTACTTGAACTGTCAAATTGAAGTTCCAACAGCTTACATCTGACAGCATCACCCTCCTGCTGCCCTCGTCCATTCAGTAAACTCCAATGCATCAATTCACTCTGGATCTCATGGACTGGACAATAGGTCCTTGGCCAAGCACCACTTCATGGTTATTTTTTGAGCCCTCCTGGCTCTGAGTGAACTGTTTCTCTTGTTGAAACTTGTTGATCAGCAGTCCTGAGGGTCTTCCCCTCCCAGTTTGATATGGTTATTAATTATTAAAGGGGCCATCCCTTGACTCACTTCTTCAAGAGACCTATTCACTGAATGGGCATTGCCTCACTCAAAGTGAGAACCTGGAAAGACCTTAGCTTAAAAGTGCCAAAGTCTCCCACAGCATCCCAGGTCATCTCCAGTCATCTTGATCAATGTCTGGCCACTGGACCTAGAGGGTTCTGGAGGGGAAAGTGAGGCTGGTGACTTTGCACAGCCCTCCCTCACTCAAATCAAATTCAATCACAAGTCATGTCATCATCTTTCTGATGTCATGGTCCTTGTTGGGAACATAGGAGGAACCACAAGGATCAAATGTAAAATGACCTCCCGTCTACCTTTCCAATTTCTTGTACTTTGCTCACCCCTTTGTATTCTGTGATGCTATGAAATTGGCCTCTATCAATTTCCAGACATTTCACATGCCTGAGATGTTCTCCCTTATTATCTTTATCTCCTGGCTTCCTTCAAGTCCTAGATGAAATTCTACCTTCTACAAGGCATCTTTCCTAATCCCACTTAATGTTAGTGTCTTTCTTCCAGGATTATCTCCAGTTTCTCCTGTCTATATCTGGTTTCATACATAGTTATTGGCATGTGGACTCCCCCACTAAACTATGAACTCCTGCAGAGCAGACTATCTTTTTCTTTTTAACCCCAACACCCAGCAGAGCAACTGGCACATATATTTAATAAATGCTTATTGCCTGACTGACTACAGTAAAGTCACTTTAATACCCTAAGTTTTGGTGTCTTCATCTGTAAAATGGGAGTGAAACATATAAATATCAACATCACAGTGTTGTTGTAAGGAATGAAAGCATATACCCATGCACATATTGAATAAATATGTTCAGTATTCCACAAGCGATCAAACACAAACAAATAGAAAATACCCATTTAAACAGAATAATTGGGGAATGAATATCTGACTGGGACTTACCAAGCATACCACATTATTAATTTTCAAGTAATTATAATACAAAAAAGACACACAACACTGAATTTTCTTGACATGTTGCTGAATATAGTTTAGTTTTGATGGATTTGAAGACTACTGTAATTGGTGTCAACCAATTAAGCCAAATCTATTTAACTTGTCATCTACTATGGTTAATAAACCTCTATATTTAAGTGTCTATTTGTTAAGATTCTCCTCCCTTCCCCATACTCCTAGGTATTTAAACTTTGCAATCATATAGTTTGCTAATAAATAGGATTTCACAAACACCCATTTACATTGAAAAGCCATAGGCTACCTATGAAAGAGGCAATCAAGTTCAGGTTCTGAGTCATCCAGATTATCAATTTAATAATTCAGTGGTTTGAGTGGTAAGTAATTGTGAGGGCATTTTCACTTTAAGCCACAAATTTAGGCATTTATTACAATTGGTAATTTTATTCTTCTTTTTTATGAAATCTGTTTTTCAAATGGAATAGCAGCAATTTTATATTATTACCCCTAGGAGTACCAGCAACTTCAGTTAAAATTGCCTTCATGCAACAATAGTACTCCTTATATGCCCATCTTTTCTTGTTTTTTGCTGATATTAATTTATAACTTATTTAACTGGGCTTGCGATTTTATAGAAAGTGGTTTTGTCTTTTGCCTTCAGAATTTCCTTATAATGGGTACTTAAAAAGAAGAGAAAATGTCTGAATAGTTCTTTTCTCCATAAGAAATATCAATTTTGCTAGATATTTTTTAAAAAAAACTATTTATAGAAGGAATACATGCTTTTTTTTTTAGTGGCATTTAGAACTATAGAGATTTCAGAGCTTATCATATTGAGCTGGCCCTATCTGCGAATTTAAAGCACAGACTGGGTTAGATAATTTTTATTGATATTTTAAAAAACTTAGTGTACCTTTTTCTTGAAAAGAAAATAAATTCATTGGTAATGAACACTCATGTCAGGAGGCAGCTTGGTGAGATGGAAAGAATGCTGGATTTGGAGTAAGATAACCTGAGTTCAAATGCTAGTTTTGCTACACGTTATGACTATGTGACCTTGGATAAATCACTGACAGATTCTCTAAGTCTCAGTTTCCCGAACTACAAAATGAGATTAGATTAGATGACCTTGAAGATCCCTAACAGCTCTAAATCTATGTTCATATGATACATATGTCTGGATGGTGTGTTCCCAGGATACAAAGATTTCTTTTGGAGTTACTACAAAATAGCTCTGAGTTTTCAAGTTCAAATGTCTTGGTTTTGTTTATTAAATGTTTCTTAGTCATGATTTTGTTAAAGGTAAAATAACTAAGATTATTCCTTGCTGGTTCTGATCCTTAGAATCACATATGCCAGCTAAGGAAATGAAGAAAAATGTTTTCATAAAATATTAAAGATTCTCCTGTCTCTTCTAGAAGAACAAAGAAAATTCAATAAAACTAATATTCAATCTTGAAGTTTCTGAAAAGCAAACTGGAAGTTTAGATTCATAATTTCAACAAGTTTAATTGAATTAGATTGTCTATTTCCCAATAAAAGCGAGATGGAAACTGAAAGTTACCTGAAAGATCACAGGACAGCAAGTCAAATTTTTATTTGGAAAGGAGAAGGTCGTTGGGGAAGCAGGGTGGCTAAAATATTGCAAGTAGACAGTCACTACACCCTTTATCCCTTTGTCTGGCTTCTTCATTTCCATTTAGTGCCAAAGATTTTTATATTAAGGAAAATACCTGGATGTTGACAAAAGGAAAACCAAAAAACTTACCATGAATTGAACTTTAATTTCCTTAAACATTTTTATCTTCCATTTCAGGATTCCAAAATAAGGGCTGTTCTAGGAATTGCTGAGATTTGTATTCTCTCAATTAGAGTTGATGAATTAATTTGAAGACCTATAAGTTGCATAAATTCTCTTTGGCTTGCTTTTAAGTTATAAATTTAAAACTTTACACTGGCTGTTATTATGTTGTTCCCAACATAGTATGGAAACCAAATGAAAATCATAGATCTATGATACAAACTACAGTTCTTTTTAAATTGTCTTCAATGCAATCCTGATTAGTTCTGGTTATTTAGTCTGTGATTTGGGGAATATGCATGATTTTAACCAGTGTTTGCCAACTATGCTCAATCTGAGGGGGATTAAATTGCCCGCAATATTCTTAATGATTTACTTTCCAGAGACTGCATCAGTTAAAAAACCAATAGCATAGATCATCTGTGATGAGAAAATGAACCAGAAACATAGAGGAGAAATGCAGAAAGTTTGGATTGGGAAGCAAAAGGCCTGAGTGTGAATCTTGGTTTGGCTGTTACTAAATATGTGACGTGGATCTATCAATCACTCTATTTCCCTGCACCTCAGTTATCTCCGATGTAAAGTGGAAGAGTTGAACTTTCAGCTCTAAATCTATCATCCATGACCTTTCCAAATTCAGACTTGGAAAGAGGTTCCTATGGTAGGAAGAGTCATTGAAAGGGAATGACTAAGAAAGTCATATAGGAAAATTGGTCTGTCTGTGTTTGTCCTTTGTTTTCAAAGACCATACCATCAGAGAAATGATGACATGACTTGCACTTGACTTGGGTTTGAGTGAGGAAGGGCTGTACGAGTCACCAGCCTCACCTTCCCCTCCTGGGCCATCTGAATCCAGTGACCAGATATTCATCATGATGACTGGAGAAAGCCTAGGATGCACTAGGAGACCTTGGTCTATTCAGGTGCTCACTTAGCCCCTTACTTCTTAAAGAGGCCTATTCACTGAAAGGAAGAGTGGGATTTATATAAGTAAAAACCAGATTTCTCTCTAGTCACCAAATCTCCTCACTTCTTCCCAATGTTCTTGTGAAACTTTGATACCACATAATGCATGGCATATAGTTAGTGCTTAATAAATGTGTATTGACTAACTGTCACTTTGGAGTTAGCAGCTACTGTCAAAGAAAAAGCTGGTCTGCCCATGATCCCATATTATAACTTGTCTTTCAGTCATGGGATGATTGATGATGATGATGATCTGGTGATTTAACCCTTTAAAGTTTTCCAAGAATTTATATTCATAGAGTTAGAACTGGAAGGAATTTGCTGCAAAGACTTTTCCCCTGGATTCTCATTTCCCTCCTAATTTTTATTACATTAAATTCACTTGTGCAAAAAATTTTGAAATTTTATGTAATTAAAATTGTCCATTCTTCTATGATCATCTTTGTTTCTTGTTAGTGATGAATTCCTCCTCCATCTAGAAGAGCTGAAAAGTAATTATTAATGATCATGTAGCATGTGCAGTGGCCACAGCCCAGTAAACGGTTTTGGCAGATGAGGTAACCCAGGTTGAGCATAATCAATGGTCCACAGACCGGTCCATGAGTTAAGGGGTTCTCTACCCCAGACATGTAAAGACTTCCTCCAGTGAAGTGGGCAAACCATTGTTCCAGCAGCCAAAAGGGTGACTAAAGTAGGCACTGTGGAGCACCTAGAGCTTTATTGGATATTGAAGATGCCAAGGTCAGCCACTGCATCCCAGGCCATGTCCCATCTTCTTGACTTTTGTCTTGCCACTGGACTTTGATGACTCTGGAAGTGAGAGTGAGGCTGACAACTTCCTGCAACTCTGCCTCATGTAATCCAATTTACTCATGAGTCAAGAGATCACACTGTGATGTCATTTGTCCTCTTATAAAAACAACAATACACAGGATAAATCAACAGATAGATGATACTAGAATTAAGTGGGAAAGGGATTAGAAAAGACCTTGTAGAAGATAGGATTTAGACTCAAACTCTAGATTTATAAATCTGTAATAAAAGGATATTGGCAGGTGGATAATTCATAGGAGTCATGTCACATTTTTTACCTTTAGTATTGTCTTCCCTTTCAAGTCTTTCACACTTTTTGGCTCTGATTTTCCTTTTTCTTCATCTTCTGAAAGACTTATACCATACGTATGGATTTTATATTGATAGGGTCTAAGGAATAGTCATTTCTGGGGCATACTACCCACTTCTCTTTAATAATTTCTGAGATAATAATTTCTCCAGAAACCTTTCATTTAGAATGTACTTCCTTTAACCCTCCAGGAAAATACATATGCATTGGTGTTTTATATCTATTTAATATGGTACATTTTATTTTCTCATGTATCTCTTTTACTTCACACTTTGTGGTGGTAGTGGTGGTGTTGGTGGTTGTTCAGTTGTGTCTGACTCTTTGTCCATGGGGTTTTCTTGGCGTGTTTGCCATGAGTAGTTTACAGGAGAGGTTTGCCATTTCCTTCTCCAGTAGATTAAGGCAAACAGAGGTTAAGTGAGTTGTCCAGAGTCATGCCGCTAGTAAGTGTCTGAGGCCAGATTTTAACACTACTGCTTGAGCCACATAGGTGCCTTTCACACTTAGCTTCTCGTGATTCTTAAAGATGACATCAGTGTCCACAAGCTTTAAAGCAGTTATAAGGGGCTGATACTAGGATACACACAGAAAACTCACCTCTATTCTTTATCTTAGTACTATTCTCTTACAATAAAATGTTAAAATATATTTGTCTTTAAAATCTAAATCTAAACTGCAGTGCATCATTCGCTGAAGATGACTTCCTTGTTCAAGCTGATAAAAAAATTATGAAAAATTATCATAAATCTTATAAAGGATAATTCCAGGATATTTTCTATACTCTAGGTATAAATTACTTGAACAATACAATAATTAAGGCATCATAGCTAAAAGACCACATGGCACAATGTATGCCCATCCTTGGAGTCAGGAAGATCCAATGTAGTCCTTCCTCTGACAAAGAACAGTAGTCACAACCTTGGGCTAATCAGTAAATTTTAAAGTGCTCCCAGACAGCTCTCAGACTACAAATTAGAAATAAAATAAAAAGAGGCAGTTTCCTCCCCTATAAAATCACAAATCTAGTCAAAAATTAAAATCAAATAAAAAGCAATGTCACATGAGCAACAAGATGGTAAAGTAGACATTTTCTTCCACTCTCACAACCTCTCCAAATTCTCTAAAATAGAATTTGTGTACCAAAGATAAATCAACTTCAGTTGTCTCCATAGTCTAGGACACTAAAAATCCCAGAAGAATATTAAGAAAACACATACAGGAACTGACACTGATCCTGAGCTCTCTCAAGCACGTAGCTACTGATAGCAAAGTTGTACAAGCAGACCCAAGAATATGACAGAAGCTTACCTTTACTCTGGTCCCCTTTACCTCTTTCATATGCTGTGGAGACCCTAGCTCCAGGTTGTGGAAATTTTCTTGGGCTTTGACATTGTTGGTGAAGCTGTGAGATGATATAAACAATTAGGAAAGCAATTTAGAATCATGCAAATGAAGTGATTAAAATGGTGCTACCCTTTGAACCCGAGACCCCGAGGAAACCATTGATTAGGGAAAAAAAAGTTTATATAATATTCCAAAATATTTATAGCAGCATTTCTTGTGATTGTTAAGAACTGGAAATGATAGTAAGTGTCCAATGATTGGAGAATGGTTTTAAAAGTTGTGGTACATGAATGTTATGGAATATTACTATGCTATAAGAAATGATGTGTGTGATGAATACATAGAATAATGAAAAGACCTGTATGAACTGATGCAGAGTAAAGTAAGCAGTACCAAAAAAAAAGTACACACAGTAACTACAACAACATAAATGGAAAGAACAATGACATCTACAAATCAAAAGTAAATATAACAAATTTTTAAAACTAAGTGGGACTCAAATGAAGAAATATGAGAAGAAACCCCAACCTACTCCTTCACCGAGGTGGGAAGTACATATGTGTTACACATTGTACATGTTTTTAGAGTTTTCCAATATAATGATCATTTATGCTAAATTTTTTCTCTCTCCAGAAACAATATTATTTATCATAATGGGATGGCTTTATGGGATGAAAAGAGAGATACATGGGGTGCTAGTGTTATGTAAGAAGCAGAAGATGTCAATAAAACTTATTTAAAAACAAATACCCGTAGATTGATGTTATCATAATTAATTCACAAAATTAAATTCAGTAAATATTCCTTAGGCACCTCTGTTTTTGAGATAAGGTGCCATAGAATACCACACACACACACACACACACACACACACACACACACACACGATATAACTATTGCTATCAAGGTCCTTACCATCTAGTGGGAGATACACAAATTAGAAAATAAGCCTAGGAAATGTCATAGATAACAATCTATGTTAATGCAGAGGCATTCCTTAGGGCTTTCTGTTTTCAAAATCTTTTCTGTGACTTGGATGAAAACATGTAAGGTAGCTTGTATCTTTTAGTCATCCAAATTTACCTTCCTTTGGAGAGGAGAAGGAAGGGAAGGGAGAGGCAGACAGGAGAGGAGGAGGTGAGCTACCCAACTAGCTGGGTCCCCATTCAGCCAGCTACATCTGCTCACAGGACTGTGTTCGTGCTAACGCCGAAGAAGACCATGCCATCAAAGTTCTGTCCTGTCCTTTTCCAAAACCTTAAATCTACTGCACTCTGAACCTGGGCCGCCAATTGGGCCAGGCTTTAGGACTCTTCTGGATCCTCCTAGTTTTAGAGTGATTATCAATAGTAACTATTACTGTTTCCCTCCCAGGTTGATGTCTTTTTTTTCTTGACCTCATTAAAGGGGCCACGCCCTGGCTGCTTCTTAAACAGGCCTATTCAATGCATGGGCATGCCTCACCCTAAGTGAGTACCTTCATAGATCTTGGCCAAAAGGGCCCAAGGTCTCCTAGTTCATCCTGGGTCATCTTCAGTCATCCTGAGGCATATCTGGTCACTAGACTCAGATGGCTCTGGAGGAGAAGTGACGCTGCTGACCTGTACAGCCCTCCGTCACTCAAAACATAGTCAAGTGCAAGTCATGTCATCATTTCTCTGATAGCTGGTCTTCTTCAGCAAGGAAGGATGAACACAAAACAATAAAGTAGGTTGTGCAAATATCTAGATGATGATATTGATGTGACAAGTGACAGCGTAAGTATTTGAAAAAACTCAACTGGCTAGTATGGTAGAACAAAACTAAGAGGGGAAAAATGTTTGGAGAAAAATGTACATGTAGTTTTTCATTAAAGTTTCTAAAAATCATTTACAAAAATAGAAAATAAAATATGAAAGGTGTAACAATTTATATGAAGACAAATTCTGTTCTCTGTTTATGTTGGTCAAAAGTGTTATATAAGCCAGTAGTGTGATTTAAAATGTTTCTGACCCACCCAAAAAATGTAACAAAATTTTAGTTTACATTAAAAAAAGGTATAGTAGCCAAAGGAAGACAGGACACAGTTCATACAGTTCCATTTTGTCTTGACTTAATTTTAAAATGTTACTTGAACCAATTTAATATGGTCTTGTTTTCAAAGATTTATACACTTAAAATGTCATTCATTAAGATGCTAAGTTTCAAGGTTGCTATAACAAAATTCTCTTTAGCTGCTTTATTAAATGCTACTTTATTTTTTTCATGAGATGTTCCAGGAAGTTAGTTAAAGACATTATTGTTGTTTTTGAAACTTCTGTTAGTAATAGGATTTATGACTTTGATGCTGAGGGTATTATATGATGTTTTGGTAATGAGATTTTCTTAGTGAAATAATTAAATCTTTGCTGTGAAGTCATGTGAGACAATAGTACTGTGAGGATTATGGGTCCTACAGATTAAACAGATATGACTCAATAACAAATAATAAAGCAAATTCTTTTTGTACCACAGCATCCCCAAATGAGTACAAATCATAAAAAGTTAAGGCCATCAAGTTACTTGCAAGCTCATTTTTCACATGAAATATCATTTTGATTCAGCGTTTAGGATGCCTTTGAGGTATACTTCTAAAGTTGAACCTTCTCCATTACACTTTTAACCCAATTCTTTCATCCTGTTACTCCATGAAGTTACCTGTTATTGCCTCCCTTCGGAAAGGCACTGGGAGAGTGGAAAGGACATGGGATGGGGAGTCAAAGGATTTGGGTTTAAATCCCAACCATCTGTGTGAAATTAGGCAAGTCACAACCTCTCTGGGCCTCAGTTTTATCATGTGTAAAAATAAAGGGGTTAGATATTACGGTCTCTGAAATCCTTTACAGATCTAAATCTACGAACCTATTAACCTAGACTACATTAACTGCAGCCTGATTTTTGGTTTCCTGGGAAGAATATTCATAAAAATGTCTCTTCTTCTATAATAAGAGACTGAACAATAAGCATAGCCCTTATTAGACTGTGAAGAGTGTTTGGTGGATGCAGTTGCCCTGTGGATTTGGGAGCATATATAGACATTCTGTAAGTGGTTCCCATCTATTGAGATCCTCTTTGAATGTGTAGCTAAGAGTAGGGGTGCCTCTTACTTCTCTTTGATCTGACATTCTCCTGTGTAATGGCAGTACAATGGGAGAAAAGAGACCTTGTGCTCTTCCCATACAAGGCTGACATGAATATGGGATTCAGTATTTGCTCTTTCATTTTAGTTGAAGGAGATTGGAAGCTACACCCTTGTGAGTTTTGAAAGGTCAAGAGAGCAAGCCTCTAGGAGCTCTGAGAATGGAATGCCTGCTGGGATTTACAGCTTGATGGTCCAAATTTGGTGTCTGTAAGGAATGACCTTTGGGACCTAGCTCTAAAGGGGACTCTCTTTACCAAAGAGATAGCTAATACAAAGGCTTATTTCGACACGAATTTTGTGGGTTCAAAGCTATGTGGAAACTGCATTGTCTAAGCTAGGGGTGGGGAACCTGTGACCTCAAGGCCACATATGGCCTTCTAGGTCCTCAAGTATGGCCCTTTGACTGAATCCAAACAGAACAAATCCCCTTAATAAAAAAATTTGTTCTGTAAAACTTGGACTTGGGGAGGGAGGAGAGTGGAATGTTTGTACTACTGGTCTAACTATATATTCAAAGTAAATATCCCTTTGTAAAGTTAATTTATATTAATAGGTTAAATGAAACTAGGATGCTCATCACTGCTAGATAAAAAACAGTAGGGAACCATACCAAAATGGGGCAAGTGGGGTTGCTATAGGGATTCTTCTTTCCTTCTGAGTTAAAAAACTTGATTATCTTTTCCTTTGGAGTTACTCAATGATTAAACCTCTATGAATATGCCAGGACAGGGAAGGTATTCATTGGTGGAAAAAGGCCAAGGGAAAATACCCTTTCCCCCAGGGTGACCCAAAAGCAGGTCCCAGAACACCAAAGTAAGTCAATTTTGTTTCTCACCTGAGGTTGAAGATTGAGTTCCATTTGACCCTTGCTCCAAAATCCATTTGGATAGAGCAACACATGGTCTAGAAAGCTCTATGGGGACCACTTTCCTTTTAAGATAGGAAGTCAAATTTCTTTTTTCTCTGCCTTTATTGGCTTTAAGCTGGGAAAAGCTATTCAGCACACCAAGATAGGCGCTTGTTGAGAACAAAGCAAGCAATAATTTTTTCATAAACTTTGTGCTTTGTTCTTTGTCGAATCTGTATAACTCTGTATTTGAGGGCAAATGTAATTTTTCACCTGTACATGTAATATTCTATAAGACTGCCACAGTGGTAGTTTAAGATTCTTTCTTCTATGACATATATAAAGCAATTGCCTATTTCCAGTATGATCAGGGGTTCCCCTCATCTTCCAAGAATTCCTTGTTGACTGGTTCCTAAACCACCCTAAGTGTCTCCATCCTCTGTATGAAAATTATTCTAGTTGTCATGGAAATAAAAGTAGTCATTTTAAGTACCTAAAATAATACCTACATAAATGTCAAGTGAGAAATATCTCACTGCTAGCTCAGGGCCCCATCATAAAAACAAAGACATCAGATCAATAACTGGCAAAAAAGAAAGGATGAAAAACCACATTTACATAACTCTTTCTGGCAACAAAACCCTGGATACTCATGTTCTCATTTGACTCTTATAACAACATTTTGAGACAACCAATATGGTAGTATCCTTATTTTTCACCTGAGGAAACTAAGGGTCAGAGAATTTCAAGTGACTTATTCAAAGAGACACAGCTAGGAAAAAAGGTAGACAATTCAAATTCTGATCTACTAAAAATTCACTTCAAATATTTCTCCACTTTTCCCATACACAATTCTTTCATGGACTTCTATTGTCTTACCTTAGGATATTCCCTTCATTGTTGGGGATGAGGAAATGAAATAAGCATTTATCTGGCATGCTAAATACTTTACAAACAATAATTTGGCCCTCACAACAACCTTGTGAGGTAGATGCTACTATAATCCCCATTTTTAATTGCGATAACTGAGGCAGAGGGAAGTTAAATTATTCACCCAAAATCATATATGTAGTAAGTGTCTAAGCCTGGACTGGAACAAATTTTCTTTTTTCTTTTTGTATTTTTTTTTCCGACTGGGGCCGCTCTATAACTGTGCAACCTGGCTGCCTCACCAGTACAGATAATAACCATTCTGTGTTTTCTTATCTTATGTGATTCTTATTTATATCTTTTTTTAAATTCTCCATGGAAAAACTATATAGTATACTGGAAGCCTTCCTCTAGGTACTTAAATATATTTTAGGGAGGAATACATTTTTTATCCATTTTTTTCCTTGATTAGATTTAAATATATTAACATAAAATCACCTACAGGCAGAAAAGGCTAAGAAGACCCAACTTCATTTTATACAGCTCAGCTGATGCTGTGTTGAAGCAGAGCCAAACATTTTTCTCCTGACTCCCTTCTCTGCAAACCACACATGAACTAGAAAGGTATCAATTAATATCAGGTAGATAAAATAATTAAAGTAGAAAGAGTAGCTACATCCAGGTTCACTGACCTGTCAAACATTCTAAATCATCTTGGTGTTAGTGGAAACACATATAAATGATTGTTGCTGATACAAAATGAAATCATGTCAAAATTATAGCTGGTAGCAAGTAATTTGCACACCAGTATAATATTGATAAAAGAAATCTTGAAAATAAATGACATTTTGCTTTTACTTTGCTTGAAAAGGTAATTTTTATAACCAATATAAAAACTGCTTTGGAAAGGCTTTTAAGTAAGTACAACTACTTTTCTGGTAATAATTTTTCACTAGTTCTTCAATTTATCCCAGTGAAGATAATGCACAGTGAATATCACCAAAGAAGTGTAAACATCACATATTTTCTTCTTTCCTCACCAAATTACAGTTCACCTGAAGAAACCTCTTCAAGTGAAAGTGTGTTTCTTAGGTACAGATGTGGAGGAGTAATTGAAACATTATATTACACTGAATTCTTAGTTGCTACATTTTTCTTCATAGAGAAAAGTGGAATTGAAGTGACAGAAGTGGTGGCATATCTAATCTTTCCACAAATTTCTAGAATATTTTGATGTAGACAGACTTAGGAATCAGTAAAATAAATGTAACTGTTTGAATTCTAGTTCTTCTATTTATGTGACTAAGATTTATTTATGTGAACCAATGCCATTATGTATTAAAAAAAATTAAACATTGGATTAAATGATTCATAAAATCCTATCTAGCTCTAAATCTTATGACCCTACTAAACTGACCCAACATTCTCACTATCCTTTTGTCCTGGCTCAACATTGATAGTAAAATTTATATAGAATTAGCCAAATACATGTGAATTTTTTGTTTAATCATAGCAGTTAGCATCCCCTAAGTATTTTAAGTAGTTATAGTACCTTATTTATTTCTATGGAGAATAAATACAATATCTGCTTTTTATTAACACCATTTAAAGATATTTACCTGCTAAAAATTATCAGTAATATTCAGACACATGAAGAGGTATGAAAGACCTTTTACAATGGAGAGAAAGATGGATTATCAGTAACAATTACCAGTTTCAAATTATCAATATCAAAAATGGAAAGGGAGAATTCACTATCAATGAAGAGGAAATTAAAACAATTATTAGAAACTATTTTGCTCATTATTTGTTGATAAATCTGACAATCTAAATGAAATAGATCTATATTTACAAAAATATAAGTTGCCCAGATTAACAGAAGAGGAAATAGAATACTTAAATAACACCATCTTAGAAAAATAAATTGAACACATTTTCAGTGAGTTCCCTGAGAAAAAAATCTGCAAATGGGGCCACATGTGAATTCTACCAAACTTTTAAAGAAAAATTCATTCCAATACTGTATAAACTACTTGAAAAAGTAAGAAAATGAGGATTCCTATTAAATTCCTTTTATGTCACAAATATGGTACTGATAACTAAACCAGTAAGGGCTAAAGCAGACAAAGAAAACTATAAAAACAACTTCTCTGATGAAAACAAAATTTAATGAAAAAAATTTAAGAGATAACATCTCTGTAGCACAAGCATCATACACTATAACCAGGTGGGATTTATACCAGAAATGCAGGGCTATTTCAATATTAGGAAATCTATCAGCATAGTTGCCCATAACAAAACCAACAAACACCATAAGATTATTTCAATAGATGCAGAAAAAGTTTTTTAACAAAATAAAGCACCCATTCCTATTAAAAATTCAAGAGAGCATAGAAATTATTGGAACTATTCTCAAATTTATAAGTAATATCTATTTAAAATCATCAGCAAGTATTATCTGTATTGGAAATAAACTAGATGCCTTCCCAGTAAGATGAAGAATGAAACAAGGATATCCATCATCACCAATATTACTCAATATTACACTAGAAATTTTAGCTATAGAGATGAAAGAAGGAAAAGATGTTTTGAAGGAATTAGAATGGGCAATGAGGAGACAAAACTATCATTCTTTACTATCCCTAAATCCTAGAGAATAAACTAAAAAAATCATTTGAAATAATTAACAACTTTAGCAAATTTGCAGGATATAAAATAAACCTACATAAATCATCAGCATTTCTATATATTACCAACAAAGTACAGCAACATTCAAACAACATGGCCAGTCCATCAGAGCTGCTCTCTCTGAAGCATAGTTTGAATGCATGGCAGTTCAGCTCGAGCAAGGACTTCAGTGTCTAGTACATTACCCTGTCAGTCAATCCTCAGAATCTTCCTACAGCAGTTCAAATGAAAGCAATTCAGTTTCCTGGCATGGCGCTGGTAAACTGTTTATGTTTCATAGGCATACAACAATGAGGTCAACACAATGGTTCTGTAGACCTTCAGTTTGGTAGTCAGTCTAACACCTCTTCTCTCCCAAACTTTTCTTCGTGGGCCTCCAAAACATTGAACTATCTCTGGCAATGCGTGCATCAACCTCATTGTCAATGTGTACATCCCTGGAAAGTACACTACCCAGGTAAGTGAACTTAACCACAGCATTCAAAACTTCTTTATTTGTTGTAACTGATGGTTCCAAATATGGATGGTGTGGTGGTAACTGATGGAGCACCTGATTAATAAATGGTCAAAAGATATGAACAGATGGTTTTCAGATGAAGAAATCTAAGCTATCTATAGACATATGAAGATGTGCTCTAAATCACTTTTGATTAGAGAAATGCAAATTAAAAATGCTCTGAGATTCTACCTCACACATATTAGATTGGCTAATGTGCAAAAAAGGAAAATGACAAATACTGGAGAGGATGTGGGAAAATTGGGACATTCATGAGTTGCTGGAGTTGTAAAATGATCCAACCTTTCTGGAGAGCAATTTGGAGTTATGCACAAAGGGTAACCAAATTATGCATAACTATAGATCCAGCAATACCACTACTAGGACTGTTTCCCAAAGAGATCATAAAAAAGGGAAAAGGACCTATATGTGCAAAAATATTGACAGCCCTTCTTGCGGTGAAAAAATAGTGGAAATTGATAGGATGCCCATCAATTGGAGAATGGCCAAACAAACTGTGGTATATGAATGTAATGGAATGCTATTGTGTAATAAGAAATGATGAACAGACAGAATTCAGAAAATCCTGGAAAGACCTATACTAACTAATCAAAGTGAAATGAACAAAACTAGGAAAGCATTGTACACATACCAGCAGTACTACGTTATGATCAGCTGTGAGTGACTCATCTCTTCTCAGCCACACAATGATTCAAGATAAGTAGAGAGGACTCATGAAGGAAAATGTTATCTATAGCCAAATTTTTAAAATGATGTACTCTGGATGCAGAACAAAGCATTTTTTTCACTTACTTTATCCTTTCTTATTTTTTTAAAAATGTTTCTTCTTTCCCAAATGTGACTAAGATGGAAATTTTTTTACATGATAGTATATGTAAAAACTATTATCAAACTGCTTACCATTTTCAGAAGAGGGAAGAGGAGGGAGATGGGAGAAAATTTGGAATTAAAAATCTCACAAAAAGAATGCTAAAAGTTTTCTTGACATATAGCTGAGAAGAAATGGTGAGCAGGATCCTTTCAGAAAAACCTGGAAAGACTTACATGAGCTGATGCAAAATGAAATGAGCAGAACCAGGAGAATATTCAGTAACAGCAACATTATACAATAATCAACTATGAATGACTTAGCTATTCTCATCAATATAATGATCCAAGACACTCATAAAGGACTCTTGATGACAAATGCTATCCACATCCAAAGAAATAACTGATAGAGTCTGAATTTTTTCCATTTTTTTTTTACCTATTGCTTCTTTCACAACAAGACAAATATGGAAATATATTCCCCATGATTACACATATATAACCCATATAAAATTGCTTACTGTCTTAGGGAAGGGGGAGGTGATGGAGGAAATGATGAAATTTGGAACTCAAAAAATTTTAAATGAATATTTTAAAGTGTCTTTGCATATAATTGGGAAAAATGAAATATTATAGAGTAGTCAGATTGTTGTAACAAAATGCCTTCCTAACATCTTATTAATATCCAAACAAGGGAGGTATTTTTGTTAGAATTTTGCCTGAGTTGAATAGTTTTATTGAATTATTTTTATTTTTGTTCTCATTATAAAAGAAGGCACTCTTAGAATAGGGTGAGAGATACATTAAGAAATGTAGGTGATAGAATTACAAAAGATAAAGAGAATTACAAAAGATAACAAGAGAAATATGATATGAGAAAAGAACGTTGGCATATTATATTTTACATTCGCTTTTTTTTTCAATTTGATTCAAGAAGTATCTGAGTGCCTGTCATTTACTAAACTAAGTTCTATTACATAAACAGGAAAAAATAAAATAGTGAGATTTCATACCTTTACTAAAAATGTGGAAACATATTAAAAACCTTCTTTTGAGTAAAACTGGAAATAAAAAAAATAATAATTTCTTTAAAGCCATTTAGGTAGTAGCTGGAAGGAGAGAAAAAAAATTTTTCTTATGGAAATGTATTAAGGTTGGTTCTTAGCCTTTTTAAAAAAATGTAACTGCCTTGACCACATCATTGCCTCTCCAGTTACCAGAAGTGATTGACACTAGGACCTACCCTTCTTGATTGAGAAATGATTAAGATATTAATGAAAGGAAGGAGGTTCCTTTGTTTCACTCCAGGTGCAAGGGAAGTGGTCCAGGAGAAAATAGTGGGATGTGGCTTGGTTCCTCATTGACTCTGGACTGTTCATCTAAACTATCTTGTTCAAGATTTCTGCAATTGTTGTCTTTAATAGTCTTGAAGCAGAGAGAGTCTTATTGGAGATCCTGGGGAATTGTGCCAGTTCAGACAACTCTCTCCGTATTCGAAGTTACTTTGACAAAGACTAATGATAAATTCAATAAAGCTTTCTAGCAGACATAAACCTAAATAGGAATATGTTATCATCATCTCCTCCTCCTCCTTTTTCTCCTCTTCCTTCTCTTCCTCTTTCTCCTCCTCCTGTCTCTCTCTCTCTTCAGGAGCAACAACACGGAGGAAATTATGTCAGGATCCATAGTTTCTGAATATACCACAATTCTCTGAGTCAAGGATATGTTGTAGAAGCTCTGGTAATTATAGGCTGGGAACACTAATAGAATATAAATTTAAAACCAAAGTAAATTAGAGAATATTTGTCAAAAATGCAGATGTTACCTTCAAATAAATAGTTAGTATGTACATAGCTTAATAAAAATTAAGTTACAGGTTAAGTATTTAATAAGAAATTTTTGCATGCAGAGCCCCACTCCCAG
Source organism: Potorous gilbertii (assembly GCA_028658325.1). Taxonomy (NCBI): domain Eukaryota; kingdom Metazoa; phylum Chordata; class Mammalia; order Diprotodontia; family Potoroidae; genus Potorous; species Potorous gilbertii. The sequence continues at coordinate 392,019,351 of CM053771.1, forward strand.
TACTCTAAATATGAAATTTTTATCCAATGACAATGGATTCATGTATTATTAAATATTATCGAGGAAGTTGTGACTATAAAAGGACTAGTTAAGTAGTAAGAAAAAGGAGTAATCGAGTGGTACCTAAAATACCACGCCACTTGTGCTCATGGAAGCTGAAAAGAACTTGAGGAAGCACTTTGAGTAGATTCTCCATTGAGGGTCTATTTGAGAAAGAACATGTACAAGAATCTTACTGGATAAGGTATAGATGGGTTGTGATTTGTACCTGGTAGAGAAAGGACATGACTTAATGACTTCATGGGTCTGATAAAATAGTTAATATTAAACAACATTAGATGTGTTGCCAGCTTTGATCATAAAGGATGAATTGAAGAGGAGAGATGCTGGACGAATGATACAAAATCACTGAGCCAGAAAAAAAAATGTAATGAATCCATAGCTATTCAAATGAAAAGGATAGAACAGATTTGTAAGAACTTGAGAAAGTTGGGGAAAAAGCATTATACAGTACCAGGGGCAATCTGTAGTCCAGAGGGAATTAATAGTAACTCCATAAAGTTGAATAAATGAAAATGTTCTGTATTATCAAACCAACTCAACTTTGTTGAAGTATTTATAATTTCATTCTGGTCCTCTAAAAGAAATTATAATTTCTGAACCAAAAGCAAATAAAGCCATGCCCAGGACAAGCAATATGGTATGACTTTAGCTAACAGCTGGCGTTTCTATAGTGTTTAAAGGTTTGCAAGGTGCTTTACAATTTTCTCCTTTGATCTTCATCATCACCTTAGGAAGGAAGTGCTATTATTATAATACCCATTTTGTGGGTGAGAAAACTGAGACAGACTGGTCAAATGTCTTGGCAAGTGTCTCAGACAGATAGAGTCTGAGATTTCCTAACTGCAGTTCTAGCTGCCCTAGACTTGAGAGGGCAGAAAAGCACTCTATGAGGAGAAAAAGAGAGATCATAGTACAAAGCCAGGGGTGGGTGGAGGAGCTAGCCACAACTCTTCGTTGATTTCTATTTTAAATAATTATTCACTCTAACTGCTGAGCTATGTTATTTCTCTGCTTCTGAGAGTATAAAATTCAGCCACTCTGAAGTGAATACCCTGGACTGGAGTAAAGCCCTGACCGATCTGCCCTAGTTATGGCACTATCCTCCCGAACAGACTAGGAAAGAATTTGAATGAACTTCCCCTTTCTCTAGCTCCTTTCTCCAAATTAAAGGTTAAGTAGTCAGTCTCCTCACACTTATTAGGGGTCATTTATAATGACACTTTGGGGCAAGAGCTCTTAACTTTTTTGTATGTTGTGTATCCCTCAATAATCAGATGAGGTCCTTAGACCTCTCTTCAAAATAATGTTTTAAAATGCATTAAATAAAATATACAGAATTTCAAAGAAAACCTATTACATTAAAATTCACTTATCAAAATATTGGGGGGAAAAGAGAGTCAGAAAACATGATTAAGAATTACTATCTGAGGGAGGAACAGGAGTGGGGGGAATAATCCTGGCAACTTTCCCTGTAAATCAAAACAGCACTTTGCCAATCCCTTTTTGGAGGCCATGCTTACTTATTCTTAAGTGACATAGATTAATTGAATATGTTGCTATAATAGCTGTTTTAAATAGTATACAATCATAAGTTTCAGAGAGGAAAATTGTAGAATTCATGAGTGCTGGAAGAGGGGGTGAAACCCTCACAAAGACTGGGGTACCAGGGGCAGGTCTCCTGGAAGGAATTTGAGGACTCAAGCATTGTTGAGGTCAAAGTAAAGATTTATTATGCTTTTCAGCAGGCAAGAGTTCTTAGGGAACCTGTAACCTTAGAGGTGTACAAGTAAAGTTCATATAGGATATTCTGTTGTAAAGCATGTGCCAAATATGCTAACTAGGTGTTTTGGAGTGGGATTAGGGAGTGGTTAAGGAGTGGTCAATTTTTAAAGGAACATGCACTTTTGGTATCTACTGCTCAGATATTTCATTGGGAAATAGCACAAGGTGGGGCTACAAGTAGGTGTGGTTTTAGGCCTGAAGTGTCACTAAATCAACTAGCAGTCAGGGCAGGCTCAGAAATACCAGGTTGCTCTCATTAATGTCTTGTTAGACAAGATAAATGTAAGGGAGTATACGTATGTCTAATCCTAGGACACATATGATTAGTCAGTGAGTAGTAAATATCATTATGACCCAGTGCACATCCAGTTCAGGCAGTACACAGCTGGTTCAGAATAATAAGTTCTATAAGTGCAGCTGGCTACTGTAGCAGGAAGGGAGATAAAGGTTGTTTCTGGGGCAAGCTGTGTCCTTGGACTGGGGAGAAACTACTAGGGATAGTGTTTTGAGGCTAGGGAGAAATGTGATTTTTAGAGAGAAATGTGATTTTTAGAATGCGGGCCCAAGCACCATCCAAATGACAAAGGAAAGAAAGATTAAAAAACAAATTGTTGTTTAAAGTAATGTAAAATGTGCTATGATGTCTACATTGTGACCTCTCTACATGGCCATATCCACATAACTGGTTGCTGCCACTTTCAGATTATTTCCCTATTCTCTATATTCTACAGAATTTTTAAAATTTCTTCTAGCTTAACATTTCTGGTGTTCCATCTTTGTACTGTCTTCCTCCGGATTGTTCCTACAACTTTCTGAATTAATCTAGTTTCTCATTTATGTTAGCATTCCCACCAAAAGGAGGGACTTTGATTACTAAGCATAGTTTTTAAAATTCTATCACTTGAGGAACTTACCTTCAGTGTTGATATGAAAATAATAGTCTGTCACATCATGATTCTTTACATAATGAGATTGCTTTTCTTCTTACAATTGTGGGTATTAGGAAGATGTAACAAATTATTTAAATTTTAAACTCATGACTCAATTCAATTGAGAAACAATTTTCATTGATGATCCAAGCATTTAAAATAAGGTCTTGCTTGTTTAATTTAATTATGCTTAAATGAAATCTTCATAAAACATGAGAACTTTTCTTTCACATGTCTTAGAAAAATCTTTCCAGTATGTTCAAGAATTGTGGATTAACTTTCATAAAATCTTAAATAAATGTTGTGGATCACCAGAAATACTAAGGAAACCATTTACCTACATCAGCTTAGAAAACCATTCCTTTTCAATTTGCACAAAGATAAAGCAGAGACCCACTCATAGAGAAAAACAAGCAGGAAGAATTTACATAATTTCTTATATGTTTTGATTACCATGGATCTAGCACTGAAAAGGAAATTTGAGTTTTTTAATTGCCAGAGTTTATTGCAAATATTTCTTTTTTTTCTTCTCCAATTTCTATGATTTCAAATTTTTTTTTCATTGAAATCTTTTGCTTTTACATCCTCCTCATTAAGGAATACATCTTTCCCCTAGTCCCCACCTAGCGTGCCATTTATTGTAACCAAGAATTTTAAAAAGGAATAGGAAAAGAAAAGCAGATCAGAAAAAGCAACCACCACATCAATTGAGCCTGATTGTATCTGCAATATCCCAAAGCCATCCCAAAGCCTGCTCCCACACAAAAAAGGTGGGAGGGAGACATTGCAAATTTTTCTGATGGCGGTTGAAAAATCATAACCATGGCTGCAAACAGAATAGGAAGAGACTATAATTTAGAAAGAGGCTGCACTCTAAAATCACATTAGAATTATAGGAAAGAGAAATTTTGTTAATTTTGACAGGAGGCACTTGCATCTGGGGGGATCATGGAAGACCAGGTAAAAAGTAGCATTGGAGCTGAGTTTTAAAGAAAACTAGGGATTTTAAGAGGCAGGGATGAGGAAGGAGTACACACCAGGCAAGGAAAACATTGTGTGTGAAGAAAATATCCTATGGTGATGAAAACTGGAACACAGAGATGAAGAAGAGTCAGGACATTTTCATGCACATAAAGGAATGAAGGGAAGAAGTGTCTAAGTCTGAAAGCATAGTTTGCAGTCAAGTCATGCTGGATTTTCAGGGATTTTATATTTGATTCCAGAAGGAAGAGAGAGCCAGTGGCACTTATTAAGCAGAAGAATGATGTGATATCAGATGTACTTTATGAATGTCATTTTGAAAATTGTATGGAGGATAGATTGGTAAAGGGAAAGATTTAAGGCAAACACCTCAATTAGAAGGCTATTTCAATGGTCCAGGTATGAGGGTGTAATGGCAAGTAAAATAGGATCTTTTGCTGTTTTTATTTTACCAATCGTGCCTCTGATTGGATGATTGTTGTCCTTCATCTTCAAAGAGGACCAAAATGATATCACCATTGTAAAGTGAAATTTCAGTGTGTCCAACTATGGCTAATCAGACCAATATGAGCTCAGAATGCTCTATCATAGGTTGGGCACAGATAGTCCTTGTGAATATTTGGGGTGAATATCCAAATTTGTGCATTCTGCATTTACTTTGTGCTGTCTAAATTCTGCTTTGCTCAAAGAGCACAGCACTTTCTCTTATGTGGGTACGCCATAAGGAATGGTCCTATGCCAGTGTTTCCCATGTTGCACGGTCAAATCCAAAGTTCTTGAGAGAGACCTTGAGCATGTCCTTGTATCATTTGTTCTGGCCACCATGTGATCAAGCATACATTTTGCATTCAAGCAACGTGACCATCTTATCAGAGTTGCGCTCTCCGAAGCATAGTTTGAATATTTGACAGTTCAACTTAAGCAAGCACTTCTGTATCTGGTACCTTATCCTGCCAAGTGATCCACAGAATCTTCATAAGACAGTTCAAATGGAAGCCATTCAGTTTCATGGCATGGTGCTGGTAGACTGTCCATGTTTCACAAGCATATAACAATGAGGTCAGCACAATAGTTCTGTAGACCTTCAATTTGGTAGTCAGTCTAATACATCTTCTCTCCCAAACTTTTCTTCAGAGCCTCCCAAACACTGAACTAGCTCTGTAGATCTGATCAAGGCCTTTGACACTGTTAGTCATGAGGGCTTATGGAAAATTACATCAAAATTTGGTTGCCTGGAGAAGTTCATCAATATTGTACAACAATTTCATAATGGCATGTTTGCCTGGGTTCTGGACAATGGACAAAGTTCTTGTGCCTTCCCAGTCACCAATGAAATGAAAGAGGGCTATGTGCTTGCTCCCATGCTTTTTAGCATGATGTTTTCAGCCATGTTGACAAATGCTTTCAATGAGGATGAACACATCAAGGTCAACTACCATACCATTCTTCAATTTGAAAAGGCTGCAAGCCAAGACAAAAGTACAGGGCATGTTGGTGCATGACTTTCTGTGTGCAGATAATTGTGCACTCAATGTAGCCTCTGAAACTGAATTGCAACAAAGTATGGATCAATTCTCTGCTGCCTGTGCTAATTTTGGCCTAATAACACCAAAAAACCACAGATACTCCATCAGCCACCACTACACCATCCATATGTGGAACCGTTGGTTACAACAAATGGAGAAGTTCTGAATGCTGTGGATAAGTTCACTTACCTTGATAGCGTACTTTCTAGGGATGTACACATTGACAATGAAATTGATGCCCACATTGCCTCTGACTGGATAATGTGATTAAGGAGGATCTTTCCCACCCATTGATGGGTCTGCCCATTGTGGGAAGCTATCAAGCTAATCCCTAATCATAGGGGAATTGTTTTGTAGGAGGGTCCAAAGTACCTTTTGTTTTTTGTTTTCTCTGTTGTGGCACTAGATCAGAGGGTTATGCCCTCTGGCTCTAAAAAGTGTATAACTTCTCTGAGGGTGAGGTTTTTCTTTTACCTTACTGACTGGAAGTATTTCTTTGGCCAGCAAGACTCTAAGTAGCCACTACAGAGCTCCCAGCTAAAACCCAGAAGTTGATTCTTCCCTCTCTGGTAACTGTGTATGTAATAGTCAGACATTTTGGAAGCATGTCTGTTGTCAACCTGAAAGTTTGGCTGAAAAAAGACAGACAGGCTGGATGCTGTTGACCTGAAAGTTTGATTAAGATTCAACAAACAGGCTGAATGCGTATTTTTTATTCCCTTAAATCCAGCAGTACATGATCATGGAGCCAGAAGAAACTTCTGACTGACCAATACAAGAATGACCAGGCTTAAATCCATTTAGGACAATCCAAAGTTGTCTGTGTTCTTTGGATTTATAATCTCAATGAGTGATTTACTGTAACACAAGAAAGGAATTTCTTAATTGGATAGATTGTAAATACAGATTGAGAAGGTGTTGATTGAAGTTACAACTCAGAACATCTGTGTTTTCTCTATCATTAACACGTCATAATATAGTACATGTTCACAAGATAATAAGAAAAAAAGTCCCACTATTCAAGATAGTGTCTCAGGTTCAGGATCTCATAAAGTATGCAAAGTCAGCGCCATCTGACCTTGTTGACATAGGAAGAGGTATTCTCTGAGTTTACTTCAGAGAACAAAGAGACTCTTAAGTCTAGTCTTTTCTTGACATATTTTTCTTATTACCAGGTCTAATCATTTCCTCCTTTGGAGGATGTTCTCTATATTATATTTATTTATTTAGCCAGGAATATAGATTAAAGTTGTAAGCTATTCATTCCTGCATCCTATTATAGTAACACAGAGATGTTCCAATTTCCATTTATTATGTGATAGACTTAGTATTGTACTTTTGGTCAAAGGCAAACTGAAGGCTTCACCTGTATACCAACAAAGATATGGAAAAACCTCTAAATAGGCAGTTCTGAGTATGTAAGGCAGTTGTTCTTCCTGCAGGTCTGGTCCGAACTCTTGGGAAAAAGGTCTATATCTGATGTAGTCTTTTTCAGGCCCTTTTGAAATTAGAGGGCAAGGTCCACTCAGGATCAGGGGTAATGGAAGTGACAGATGAATCCAAGAGTCTATACAGAAAACCTGACAGGGGCTCCAAGAAAACATATGATTTGATCATTGAAAGGAAACAGTACGACATAGTTAACATGGCTAAAGGCACATAGAAATAGTCCAGTTTCCCAGACATGCAGGATTAGGTTCAAGCCACACAATAAAGTTTTTCCCACAGTTCACAAAATTGTATTTTTACATTAAGTCAAGTACAGATTAAACTTAGATGGCTCACAACAGACTAATTTTGAGAAGGAAGATTTACATGTCCACGATATAAAGGAGAAAATTAAACATGAACCACACAAATAAATGCAATCATTATTTCCAATGTTAATTAACATTAAATTCCTTGTATCCCAGTAATCCATTCTTAATGTTCATTTAAACACCACTTTTTGAATTCCAGATTTCTCAAGTACTTATCTGATGCCTAGATATCCTTTCTTTGACAATAGGTTTTATTCTTAGGATAGTTGAAAAAGGGAGTTCTGCTTTTCTGATTCAGATCTAGAAGTTCCCAGATAGTTTTGAAAATAGAAATTAGTACAATCACTTATAATTGGTTCTCTATTTTTGAAGTTTCAGAGATTTCCATTTTATATTATTTGCTGTTTCTGTCTTTACCTAAATCCTGTACCTGGAATAAGAATCTTTTAAAATGTGAGAGTCCAACCATAAAATGAACTTGTCTGCCTTTTAAATTATTAGACATATACTTTAATAAAGAAGAAATAATTTCACTTTCCTTTACCACTTACACAATTTTTGTGCAAAGATCCAAATTTGAGATCTTACTATTAAAACATGATAAATTCTAGAAGCCAATCACATACAACTGTATATAATTCTTAGAGGAATCAGTCTGATCCTGTTGCTTTTCCTCAGAATTTGCTATCTTATTTATTTAGACAACTATCCCATTACATCTTTGTCTTATTACCTGGCCTAATTTATTTATTTGGCCAGGAATATAGATTAAAGTTGTAAGCTATTCATTCCTGCATCCCATTATAGTAACTCAGAGATGTTCCAATTTCCATTTATTATTTGATAGACAGTACTGTACTTACAGAACTTCTTGATTATAGAGATTTTCTATACAAGAAAAAGAGGAACAATATCATATATGTTAACAGAAGGAAAGAACTTCCTTAGTTCTGTTTGATTCCAGGAATGAGCCATTATCTGATAGTCAATCATGTGGTCACGAGGTGTTGAAATCAGGGTTTAGGAGTAATCAGGTGGGGAATTTCCTTTTTCAAAAAGGAAATATCACATTTGGGAAATAGAGTTAGGAAGATCCTACCAAGGCCATGTGCAAGGTCGTCTTCAAAACCCTTCCAAGCATCCACCATTCTCAGCCTGCAGCACATGCCATTTGGCTTTATGATAATTTAGACAACTATTCCTGTAATCAGAGCTTCAAACAATAGTGAAGTGCAGTCCCAGTCTTAGATAGCAAATAAATAATGGCTGGTATCCTTCAGATAGAGTCATCTCAAATTTGATTAATTATCAAATCAAGTTACATAATTTTTCCCATCTTCTTAAAATACTTCCCCATACTCTCTAAACATACTTAAGCCATCTGAAACTGACACAAAAGTATCCAGAACAACTATCTAGAAACAAGAGGGGTTTAGATAAGCCACATTTGTTCCCAAATCTTATCTACCTTTCATAGTTCCAATCACAATCACACCTTAATTTATCTTTCCAAAACTCTCAACCCTATTATTCAGATTATTCTGCTTTCCCTTACATTTTAATCATAAGACAAGATAGCTCATAAGTTATTACTTTTGATTAGCATAGCTGTATTGCCTGAAACAAAAGAGGTTTCTAACTTGAACCTCACAACTGAATAGATGTACATCCTTCTTTCACAGGCTTGTTTATTCTTCTCTGATTATATTCACTCTGGAAGAGAAACTTTAGAAATTAAGTTATAATATTTTTTACATGTGACAAGTTCAATACTAATTTTAACCCTTGCTTAGGTCATGAGATAACTACAAATTCAGATCAAAACAGCAAATCTTTTCTGCTTTATAGATCATTACATTAATCTAGCAATACATTATCTTGCAACTGAAAATTTAGTAGGCTTTACAAGAGAGATTTTTTTTTCAAAAAACATTTCTTCTAAAAATATTTCCTTTTCTTTTAAAACAGTTTAAATTTTATCCTAATGTTAAGAGAGCCACTAAACTTTTATAAAGAAAATTAGTTGAAATGTTTTAAAATGATAATTCTTTTTACATTAAAGCAAAAATAAACCTATAAAATTAATTCATTAAAGCTGAGTTGTTATAAAAATGTCTTTAAGGAATATGAATTTCCAAAGTATTGTAACAAACTGGATTCTTAGTTATTCCAGAATTTCTAGATATCATAAAATGCTTTAGTAAAAACAGTGTTGTAATGAACTTCACATTGGTAACAGTATGAGACTGATCACAGAAAAACACTACTGCTTTTAAAATCCTTTTTAACAATGGGAATATCTTAAAGGCAGGTCTCAAGTAGTTTATATTAATTTCTGCATGTTCTAATTTTGGATAAAAATAATATTTGATTTCCCAGTAAGATTACCCAAAAGGACACATATGTTTTGCTGGTCACTTGCTATTGATCATAGAAATTTGCTATAGAAGGAAAAAAGCAGGGACATTTGACATACCAAATATGACAGGATAAAACATTATTTTCTCTCTTTGAATTCAGATAAGAGTGAAATTCTCCAATCATGCAGTATCTATTTCATAGCCAGACTCAGGAATAGTTAGGTAGGAAACATCCCTTTTTAAAGGAACACAATGAGGAAACTGACCAGGAGGATCCCATCCTACAATGAGTCTAGAATTGTCTCCTCAATCTTTCCTTTCCAATACAAACATCACCTGTTAACAGTACAGGATCACATTCCCTCTGAATAATTAATAGCATTTCTCTCAGATACTGATTTAATGCAGACAACTATATCCAAATTCAAACTCAAAACAAAAATAGTTATGGTCCCAAATGCCTTTTACCTTAAACAAGAAGTCTCACTAATCACAGCTTAGAGCCAAATATTCTATTCTCACGGAGTTGCAATAAGCAATAAAGATTTACCAGCACACACATGCATAAGTGATTCCATTTGAGATCTTTACTTCTCAAATTTAAAACTTGTCCTGATCTAAAAGCCAATTATTAAAAATCCTTTCTACTACAACATCTGAGTAAGTCATATTCATTGTTTAGGAACTACATAAGCCAAACAAGTTCCTTTCCCAGGGCTGATGACCTTGCCCATACAGATGGTTTCCAGGGGCCTTAGCAATGTTCAAAAATAAGGGGAATTGGCATGGATCCCAGGGAAGGGGCTGATGCTACTGCCCCTGCCTGCCAACATATAGGAGAACTGCTCTAAATGGGCAGAACCAATCTAAATTGGAGTTCTCACTCCATTCCTTTGTTTCCATACACAGTAATCAATTAACAATTTTAGGTTTAGCATTAAAACAGTAACTCCAAATAACTTAGTTAACAATCTTACAACTTACACAAATGACAGCCAAATTGTTTTAGCTTTAACCTCTTTAACAGGTATAGGTGAAAATACCTGGTTTTCTAAATGACAGTCACAAAACATTATAAGATATGGTTAGCAGAACTGATAAAGTAACATAACTGGTTTCACACAATTTTCCCAACATCTTTTAGTTTCAACAAAATTCAGATAAAAAATTGCTTTGTCTAACACCATTTCTGGATTACAGTGATCATTCAATTTTTACAAGATAATAGAATTTTCCTACTTAGAAACACAATAGTAATACAACTTTAGATGACATTAATTGCATTCCCAAACCATCACATATAAAAATTATTAATAGAAGATTGGGCTTACCAAATTCAGAGGTTGGTTGACTTGTGATCTCATACTTCTCTGGCCCTTTCCCTACTCTCCCCACAATGGCAGAGCCTGCTTGTGGAGGAGTCCCTACTTGGGAATGGGGAGAAAGAAAGACTAAGGACCAGGGAGTTCTGGGAGGTTATGGAGTCCAGCACCTGAATTAAATGTCCACGGGTTGTTGAGAAGGGGGATTTGGAGGATACGGAGGAGCATCCTTGAGGAATCTATGAGCTTCCTGTTAGGGGTTGCTCAGCTTCAGGGATCTTAGAGCAGAAGCTTTAGGTTCTGGTGGTATAGGAGAAAGGACTGGGGTGTTTGAGAGGAGGGGTTCCTCTGCTTGCCTAGAAGGGTGGGCTTCTGGGAGCCCAGGGACCCAGGCCTGTTTTCAGTGGGGTCCCTATATAACTGCTATGCCTCCTCTTTTTTCTTTTGCCAGATGGGGAAGGATAACTCAAATTCCCTACTATTCTTTAGCACTCTCTTCCCTTGATCTGATCTGGGATGAGAGGAGTTAACAGAATCTGCAAAAATATTTTTGCCTAAGATGATCTAACTTTCCATTGTAATTCCAGGTTGGCCAGACCAGAACAACAAGGAAAAGTCTTAAAATTTTGTTTGTCTTGTTTCCCTAGCTGCAGCCTTTAAAAAGTCTCTGGCTGCCTGCCAGATCTTACAAGACAACAGACTCATTATTCACAGCACACATGAAACAGACAGAGACATACACTGACAGACAAATTGACAATTAATGATAGGACAAATACAAACAGAGCTCACAATAAACAACAGAGAGGGGGAATCAGAAACTTGCTAGAAATCTCCATCATGAATTGGTTATTATTAATCCAAGGAAAATTTGCACGAATTCAAGACCTGACAGAATAATCCTGCAACCTTTGCTTAGAGCACCACTATGGTCATTGGAGTGGTGGGAAGCTATGGTGCCCTGAAGTTTCTGACAATCTTAAAGAAATAGGCCCCGTGGGAATAGGTTCAGGTTTCTAGTCTGTAGATGGACTGTAATTGTCCTCCTCAAGACCAGAGCCCTTAAGGGAAAGTGGGGAGGAGGCTGGAGGAGGCAATGGAGGCTGAACAAGGTTGTCCACCTCAGGGCTAAGGCAAGTAAGGGAAGGCAAGGAGGGAGGAGATAACGGCTAAGAGCAGTCATCCTCCCCAGATCAAAGCCTTTAAGGGAAAGGGGAAGAAGAAAGGAGATGAGGAATAGGCCAAGGGAGTGAAAGGGAAGGACAGCATGGGGCCCTTGGAGAAAAGAAGAATTAGCCAGTACTTGGCTGATGCTGAAGCAGCTTTGTGAGCCTTAAAGGGAAGAGGTCTCTGCCTTTCGTTCTCCCTCAGCCATTTCAGCAAGCCCAAGATGAAACATTCCCATTGCTGCTAGATGTTTTGTTGACCTTTAAACTTAATTTGGTTTGAAGATAAAGTAACTTTGACTGGTCCAAAACAGCCCTATCACAGCCAACATAATTTAGGGCTATCTTTAGTTGACTGACACTAGTGCTAGCAATACTTGTACTAATTTTCCTAAGATCGATCATCAAAGGAGACCTAAGTAAAGTGATTTAACGTGACTTGGTCCCTGCCTCCAGAGCTAGTTTAAAGGAAATTTGTGGACTTCAACCAAACTAGTGGGAGTCCTTTGGAAGCTGGGAATAGAATTTACCCAACCTGGTCAAGGCTTAAGACTTCAGGAAAAAAGCATCCTGAGGCACCTAAATCTTTGGCTTTGGCTAGGTGGAGAGCTGTTCCATCCCATTCCATCAGTTTCAATCTGCATTTCATGGCACCATAACTGTCAACCTGAAAATTTTATTAAGGAAAGGCAAACAGACTGAAAGCATATTGTTTGTTCCCTTAAAGCTAGAAGTACATGAACATGGAGCCAGAAGAAACTTCTCACTGACTAATACAAGAATGACCAGGCTTAAATCCATTTAGGACAATCCAAGGTTGTCTGTGTCCTTCAGATTTATGGTCTCGATGAGTAATTAATTATAACACAAGAAAGGAATTTCATAATTGGTTAGGTTGTAAATACAAAAGATAAGAGAATTGAGAAGGTGTTGATTGAAGTTACAACTCAGAACATCTGTGTTTTCTCTATCATTAGCATGTCATAATATTGTACATGTCCACAAGATAATAAGAAAAAATGTCCCAGTATTCAAGATAGTGTCTCAGGTTCAGGGTCTCACAAAGTATGCTAAGTCAGCCCCATCTGGCCTTGTTGACATAGGAAGAGATATTCTCTGAGTTTACTTCAGAGAACAAAGAAACTGTTAGGTCCAGGCTCTTCTGATTGATTAATTAAAGCTCTGGCCCTTATCCAAAAATGATATTAAATGTTATCGCTGTTGACTGTTGATTTCTCTGTATTTTCTCTGAAATATTGATTTTGATTTTCTCTGATACCTGTGTTTGATTAAAGTGATTCTTAACTCCTTGCTTTCCTTTTGTGAATGCAGATCTAAGAACCTGTGATAGCAGGTCACCCTGTGTATGTTGGGGTGCTTACTGATACAGAGGGGATGCGAGCCTGACATATAATAATCATATGAGTGGAGGAAAAGGATGGATACAAAAGTTATTGCAAAGATAGAAATGACAAGATGTTAAAGCTGATTGGATGTATGGGCTGAGGAAACAAGTCTAAAGTCTGAAATAAGTATATGTCTGGAGCACCAGTGCACTACCCACAGCAGCTGCCACGGAGATGCATATTTCCAGGGTAAATTCACACAACATAAACTCTATTCTCAAAGACAAAATTAAAATATTTATTCAGATACCAGAAAGTCAATTTCACCATGGTAACATGGAAGTTTGTACACATTACCAATAGAGGGAAGACTGCCATCCCCAAGCCTCCCAACAAACAAGCTCCCTTAGGCAAAATCCCCTCTTTCACCCAAGATAGCTTCTCTGTTCTGCTCTGCTCTGCTCTGCTTGCTGCCTCTTTCTCAGCTCCATCTCACTCTGTCTTCCTGATGCACTCCTCCTCCACACATTCATTAAGCTCCTCCCATCATCAACTCCATGAAACCCAGACTGTGGGTTGGACACACAAAATAGGTCACTTGAGCCTATTAAGGAGCAGAGAAGATCTTCAAATTCCCTTAACATTATAATGTCATATGAGTAATATCTGCTTATAAGATATAGACTAAGACTAGCAGTCTCTGTCTTTCCTTGAAAGTTCTAGTTACTAAATCAGCTCCATATACAAGTCCACATTCTAACATATTTCTAACTGAAATCATTGATTTCTAAACTACTAAAAAGAGTTAAATTTTCTCCTTATATAGTTGAAACGAATGCAGCCTACTTTGTCTTTAGCATTAGAATTCCTTTTAGTCGATTAGTTGGAAAGCTAAAATTAGAACCCAGGTATCTTAGCTACCAGTTCAGTTCTCTTCTTACTATAACAGCTTACATAAGTATACTTACGAATTATTACAAGTAATACTATTATTGTATCCTCATATTATGCAAAAAGGTTTGGGTTGGAATAGCCCTTGGGGAAGCTCTCATCTTGTTTTCTTTTTAAATCTAATGTTTTATAGATAATTGAACTCTCAGATTTATATGTATTCCGACCAATTTGGTGGTTGCCTCCAGCAAAGCAGATGAGAACCTATACCTGTCCATTTTGAAAGTCACTTGTCCATGTTCTCCCATAAGTTAACCTTAGGAGGAACTTTTCTTCCTCTTAACATCACAAGAGTATCAAAGCGAATTCTGGCTGTCCACCTCTCATGTCTTGCTCTCATCACGTGACCAGTTCATCTTCTCTTATCATAGAATTCTTTGATGATTGCTTTTACTTCTGTTCTCCGAAGTCCCTCGTTGGTTATATGCTGTCACCTCCCCATCCTTTCCCAGCTCCTCTGGTGGATTGCTTCCTCTGTCATCACTTATCTTCAGTCTCTATTGTCCACTTCCCATATACTTACAAACATGTTTGTCTCACCAGTACTCAAAAACCCTCATGTAATTCATCCATCTCCACTAGCTATCATCTCATAGCTCTTCTACCCTTTGTTGCTAAACTTCTTGAGAAGGTTCTATATAATAGATGCTTCAAATTCCTTTCTTCTCTCTCACAACTCTCTACAAGATGGTTTCCAACTTTATCAGTCAACTGAAACATCTCTCTCCAAAATTATTAATGATCTTTTAGTTGCCAGATCCAATGATCTTTTCTCACTTCCAATCATTCTCGATCTCTCTACGACCTTTGACATGTTAATTAGCCTCTTCTCCTTGCTAACTCTTCTCTTTAGGTTTTTGTGTCATTACTCTTTCCTGGTTCACCCCCTAAATATATAACACTCCTTCTCAGTCTCCCTTGTTGGATCTTCTAGGTCACACCTTTTAACTGTCAGTGTCCCACAGGGATCTCTTCTCTTCTCCTCTATACTATTTTACTTGGTGATCTCGTTAGCTCCCATGGATGCCACTGTCATTTCTATGACAATGATTCTCCAATCTACTTATCCAGCCATAACCTCTCTGCTGACTTCAAGTCTTTTAACTCCAAATACCCGTTTATTGTACTCCTCAAATTGAATGTTTCAAAGGCATCTTAAACTCAACCTGTTCAAAAGTGAGCTCATTACTGTACCCCAAAAATTGCTCTCCTCTTGCTAATTTTCTTATTATTATTGAGGATACCACCATCCTCCCAGTCATCCAGGCTCACAGCCAAGGTCTTATCCTCAGCTCCTTACTCTCTCTTCCCACTTCATTTCCCATCTGTTGCCAAGGCTTATACATTTTGCTTTTGTAAAATCTCTTTCCTACGCTCCCTTTTCTCTTCTACCACTCCTAACACCCTTATCACCCCACACCTGGACTATTACTAACATTTGCTGATTGGTGTCTCTGTTTCAACTCTCTCCCCTCACTTCAGTCCATTTTCCACCCAAATGACAAATTGATTAGACTGTAATGGTTTCCTATCACCTATAAGATCAAACATAAAATTCCCTGTTCTGTATTTTTAGAAGTTCAAGGTATAAAGGCTCTGGGTTACAAAGACCTTGTCCACCTCTGCCTTTCCAGTTTTCTTACACCTTACATGTACACACACACACACACACACACACACACACACACATTTCATACTCAGTAAATTTGTGAATTCCTCATATATACTTCCTGGCTTCCCTGGCTTCCTTTGAGTGATAGCAAAAATCCTGTCTCCTGCAGGAAGCCTTTCCTAATCTCCCTTAATTCTAGTTGTATTTTTTATTGATTATTTCTGATATATACTATATATGACTTGTTTGTACATAGTTGTTTATATGTCGTATCCTCCATTAGACTATGAGCACCTTGAGAGCAGAGACTGTCTTTTACCTTTCCTTGAACTGCTATCACAAAGGTTGGCACATAGTAGGTGCTTAATGAACATTCCTTGACTGATGGACTGCCAATACCCACCATAGCCCATGACTCTCTGTGCGGTATTCATTTTCAATCTTTTGGAGATGCTATGCCAGATCTGTATTCCAGATTTACTGCCATATTACAACATTGGTGGAATATTGGTTCCAAAGCCTTTGCTTTCATGAACCATTACTCAGGAAGGTAAAATAACTGCTTTGTAGCCTAATACAGGAATTAGGATATAAACACATGTTCTTCAGGCTTACTGAAAGCATCTTCAGTATAAATCTAACAGCTAACAAAATAGGGATATGTACCTCATTCTATTCCTACCTAATTTTGATATCCTCTGCTAGCTCTGGAAGTTCTTTGTTCCATATACCTTGTATATGAGTCACTATTATTGGGAAAAGAGATATCTCCAGTTCATTTAATAAATAATATTTAATGAACTGATTGAATAATGAAAAAGTGATTACAGTTTTATTGCTTAGAAAGAAAATATCTAAACATACTCCTTGATTTCTCTGGAGTTCAGGTTTGTGAGATTAAATAAATGAATGAAAGATAAAGCATTTCATGAACATTTGTTGTGTTCCAAGAGCTGTACTAAGCATCTAGGACACAAACATAAGCAAGCAATATAATTCTTGACCTGGGGAACTTATAACCTAATTTAGGAAGATGGGGTGGTGATAATACATAATCAAGAACTAGAAAACAAAATAGTATGGTTTGGAAATGGGCTGGGAGTGATGTGGAGGTCTGCTTCTGGGAAAGATAAAGGGAATACTCACTTATGAGAGGCTAGCATCCCGGGACAGAGTCCAAATTTCCATTGGGAAGAGGTGAAGAGGACTTCTAGAGCACAGGCAGTGTGATTTTGGAATGATTGGAAAATGATTTGGAAACCTTATTGCTACCAAAATAGTTTCAAACACAATTAAAAGAAATATTAGTTCTGAAAGCTCACTAGATTGGAAGTCAGGAAAAAATCTGGCTCTGCCCAATAAATTGCTGTGAGGCTTCAGTCAAGCAAGTCCCTCAAATATTCTATATTTATATTTTTTCATATACAAAATATAGGAATGTTATTTGTTATCTCAAAATTCACTTCCAACTCAAAATTCTTAGCTTAAGGAGGTGAATAGAATTTTAGAAAAGTTAAATATGATAAACCTCTTGAAAAAATTGGATCTGGATAAAAAGGAATATATCTTTTTCTCAGTAGTATATGGCACCCACACAAAAATTGACCATGTATTAGGGCATAAAAATCTCACAATCAAATGCAGAATGGCAGAAATATTAAGCACATTATTTTCAGATCATAAAGTAATAAAAATTACATTTAATTAAGGGCCATGGAAAGATGGATCAAAATTAATTAGCAACAAAATTATGTTCACGATTTTTTTAAAGTCCCAGTGATACCTCATCTTAGATTTACATATTACCTAATACCTTTAAAAAGATATACATCACCAAAATGTAATTCATTTCTTTTATACATCACATCCATTTAATTGTATAACATAAATCATGTGACTTTAGTTCAGGGACATTGTAAGTTTCAAATAAGGTAATGAACGTAAAGCACTTTGCCAATTTTGAAGCAGTACGTAAATGTTAGTTGTTGTTTTCCTTATTGTTAGTTGACGGTCACCAGGTCTTGATCCTAGTGAAGGCTTCATTCCTTGAGCCTTCTACTTCTTCCTCCTGAGTTCAAGCACAATGTTTATACAGCAAGAGAGGGGTGTGGTGCTAAATGTTTAACAACTGACTCTCTGGAGGAAAAAAGTCTGCACACATACTTTTAAGCTTAATCTTCAATATTAACAGTTTCTTAAGGGTAGAAAATGAACAGGTATAAATAAAGCCCTGATTCATAGAAATGATGATGATTTCTGAGTTTTAAATGCTCACACTTAGATCGTAGAGAACTTAAATAATACTTTTTAAAAAATGATTGTACTTAAAACATATAAAGAAAGCAAGTTGGAGATGTTTTCTTGAATCTAAAAATCCATTTTGATAAGTATTCTGTCACCTTTTTCTCCATTATTTAACAAAGAATTAAGTTATTCTAAATGTCACTATACTAGATAAAGTATCAATAGATCATGGAGCTTTGAATTCACTGGTGGCAATGCTAATGCAAAATGTAATCCAAACATAATTTTAAAAACCTTAGGAGCTACTGGAGTCTCTGAGGGAGACTTTTTCTGACTTCTAGTCTAGCATACTATCTGTTCAATCACATTAGCCCTAAAATAAATCCAAAACTTTTTTTAGAATATGTATATGGCAGATGCAAAATATTTTAAAGTGAATTCCTTATTCATATCCCTTATTTTCAGTACCATACTGGCACTTAAATATATATCATCTAATCTCTTGTCCATGAACATCAGTTTCCTCAACTGTATAATGTGGTTGAACTAGGTAATCTTTAAAGTCCTGGTCAGATTTTTTTTATTATTCCAGTATTCTCATTCAATTCTTGAGCTGTTACTTAATTTCTCCTATTTATGCATTAACCTATTACTTGGAAACAATAAATTTTGGGTATCTCACATTATCAAGCACATGATCTTGTTGAACAGACATTTCCTTCATTAGTGATAACTATTTGTGAAAGAAAAAAATTGAGAAAATAAAGAGTGTCAGGAGTATAAGGTGAATAATAAGACTTTAATTTGAGTATTAAGTCTATTAAATGGCTGTACGAAACACAAATGTTTAAAGTTCTGGAGAATAATCACACCAAAAATAATCTTCAGGTTGGCTAAAAATTTTGTCGATCACAAATTTGTTATAAACAAATAAACAAATTATTATATTTCCATCATTTTACTGTGAAATTTGGATCTACCTGCTTGAGGTGAGAGCAGTACCCCAACATCCGTCTCCTCTATGAAAGTAAGGTTAGTTTTTCAATAAAAGTAGTGCATTCGTCCTTGAAATTTATTTGGCTAAGGAAACGAAATGCTCAGGATTCTTGGTGGCCTGCATATAAACAGTTTTTCTTTAATGGTTGGCAGGTAGACCACAATGAGGCACAACTCAGGGGCAGGGCACTCTGCTCAGCTCAGGAGTCCTGACTATGTACTATGACCTTTGTAAGATGATCTTTCCTATCTATGGCAAAAACAAAACAAAATTCTTGTTTTGTTAATTGTTGAGTATCTAATTTCATTCAGACCTAAGCCATCAGGAAACTAGCCTAAATCAGGCCTACCATTCAACTCAGTACTAATAAAATACTTTTCTTTAAAGTTCTCCAATGATAATAGGCATTGAGATGGTACTTGATTTTTTTTCAAAGCACATTGATGCACATTAACATATTTGATACTCACAACAGTCCAGTAAGGTAAAGAATAAGTATATTATTTTTTTTCTTCTTTTCAGATGAAGAAAATGAAATTCTGAGAGGTTAAGTGATTTCAGAACCACAACAAGATTATGATTTCTTGGGGTTTCTGCCTATAGGATCAGTGTCCTGGAGACCCCATGCCTATTCTACTGAATTTGTCCCAATCATTTCTATATTATATTTATTATTATATTTATTATTTTATTTTTATTTAATAAAATAATAAATAATATGAATAAAATAATAATAAATAATAACTAAATATATTTATTATTATTATATTATATTTATTATTATTATTTTATTCTATTTATTTATTATTTATTTATATTTTATATATAAACATGTTTGGTTTAGTTTAGTTTGGCTTGGTTTTTCCCAATAAGGAGAGAGGGAAGTGGGAAGGAGTGAAAATAGATTTTTATTAATTAAAAAAGAAGGTAATTTGAAAAACATTATTAGGGAAAACTTATTTTAGCCTGACCAAAAAAAAAAAGTAGTTATTTTCATGATGACTGATGGGTTTATAAATTATCAAGTCCCTCATTTGCTAAGCAGCTAAAAGCTAAATGAATATAGGCCATTATCAAGTTATAATTATAGATGAGCAGTTCTGAGTATTGTTTATAGAGTTACATATTTTGATTCTTATAAATTCTTCCTACAATTCACCCTTCTCTACTTCTATATTTTCAACTATGGAGTTCAGAAGTTTGTTAATAGGCAAGTAGCAATGCATTAAACAGAATAATCCCTAATATCCTAGCTGCTGGCTGCTTCTCTCCCCTCTCAAAAAAAATATCTTATCTCATCCACCTATAACACTAAAATTCTATCGTTAAAAAATGACTTTTGACTTTAAGAATTGCTTCTTCTATCATTTTCTCTTAAAACGTAAATATTTTAAAAGAGGGGTAACTATTATTAGTCAACAACACTTCAATGTTTATTAATATATCAACATTACAAATTCCTTCAGAACAGGGATTATCTTTGTATCCCAAGTGCTTAGCAGAGTGTCAGACACATAGTAGTGCCTAATAAATGAGTATTAATTATTATATCACTTTAGTGCATTTACTGAAATCATAGCCTTGAAGGAGTAGGAGTTTTGATGACTATGGTGAAGGGATATTTTTAGATCTGGGACACTGTCTTGGGAGAACAAGCTTGAGTGGGTAAAAGGAAGAGAGGCAGGGTTTCTCAAAGGTACAATTTAAGAACACCAAAAAATAAACTGTTTCATAGTTTTGCCTAGGGCTATACCCAGCTATTTATGCTATAAATGCTTTTCTGGAGGAAATTAAAACAACTTCCACAATTTTCCTTCCTCCTTATAACCTCTGGTTCTAGTGTGAATGAATGTAGTGTGTATGGAGTTTTGATTTTAAACAAATATCAAAGTCTGGAATTCAAGGTAATCTTCTTAAAAGGGTTTGAATTATAGTTAAAGTAATGTAAAATCATATGTAATAATTGGGTTACTTTTTTTCTTTTATGCTAACTAACCGCAGGTTAATTCATGAACTGTCCTTTGTATATCTTTCTTTTATATAGAATAGAAGACATTGGTGGTGACCCATCCACAGATGCAAAGTTTTTACAAGGTGACAAGTTAGAGTAAAAGACCTGAATAGCTATCAACTCATGCTATTAAGTGCTAGACCACCTTTGCCCCTCAAACAGCAACCAACTTTTTGGGAACTAAAAAAATCAGTTATCTAAGGTTTCTTGACATTAAAATGTTGTTGTGCTATTTCTATTAGAAAAGTTAGAAGGCAAATGACCTGTTTTTTCCTTAGTTCAGAGAAGCATTGTACAAATGGGAGAAACAAGATAAAGAGCAAGCTGACCAAGTTATTTCATGTAATGTTAATAGAGTTTTTAAAAAAGCTTATCTCCATCAATTTCTTGGAAGGTAGCACTTCATCTAGGAGGGTACTTTACATTGCAGAGTTTTAGAAATGGAAATTACTTTAGAGATCAAGTCCAGGCTGCTCATTTTGCAGAATAAAATTAAATACAGTTTGGATGAGTGATTTTCCTGAAATTACATTGCTACTTAAGTTTACAAGGATTTATTGAAACACACAGTAATCATAACTGTAAATGAAAATGGAATGAATTCACCATAAAGTGGAAGTGAATAATGGAATGGATTGGAAACCAGAATCCAACAAAATGTTGTTTACAAGAAACACACTTGAAATGGAGAGACACACCTAGAGTGAAAATGAGGAGCTAGGACATAATTTAATATGCTTCAAAAAAAGGTTAAAAAAAAAGCAAGGTTAGCAATTATGATCCCAGATAGACTTATTTTAAAAAGATAAGCAGGGAAACTATATTTTGTAAAAGATAACAGACAATGAAGTAATATCAATTCTTAATATATATGCACCAAATGGCATAACATCCAAATTCTTAAAGGAAAAGTTAAATGAGTTACAGAAGGAAATAGTAAAAGAATACTAGTGGGGAACCTCAACTTTCTCCTTTCAAAATTAGATAAATTTAGAAAGAAGTTAAGGAGATGAATAGAATTTTTTTAAAAGCTAAGAATGAGAGACCTTGGTCTTTCCCCTAAGCAGTATTTAGGGAAAAAATTATCTCTAATGCTCACATCAATAAAATAGGGAAAGAGAAGATAAATTAATTGGCCATGCAATTAAAAAAAAACTAGAAAAAGAATAAATTAAGATCCCCAAATTGGAAATCTTGAAAACCAGAGATTAATAAAATTGAAAGTAAAAAAACCATTGAACTAACAAATACAAGTAGGTTCTGGTTTATGAAACAACTAATAAAACAAATAAACCATTGGTTAATTTGATTTTTATAAAAAGTGACTACCAAAAGTACCAAAATAAAAAATGAGAAGTATGAATTCATTACCAATGAAAAGGAAGTTAAAGCAAAACTTAGGAGCTGTTTTGCCCAACTGAATGCCAATGAATCTGACAATGTAAGTGAAATAGATCGATACTTACAAAAATATAAATTGCCCAGATAAACAGAAAAGGAAATAAAATACTTAAATAGCCCCATCTTAGAAAAAGAAATTGAACAAGCCATCAATTAACTCCCTATGAAAAAATCCCCAGGGCCAAACAAATTCAAAAGGGAAATCAACAGAGCATTTAAATAATAATTCATTCCAATGCTATGTAAACTATTTGGGGAAATGGATGAAGAGGGAGTCCTACCAAATTCTGTTTATGACACAAATATGGTGCTGATTCCTAAAGCAGGAAGAGCCAAAACAGAGAGAAAACTATAGAGCAATTTCCCTAATGAATATTGATGCAAATTTTTAAATAATATACTAACAAGGAGGTTACAGAGATATATTACAAAGATCTTACAGTATGACATAATCTAGTGTTTGACAAATCCAAAAATTTAAGATTTGGGGATAAGAAATCACTATTTGACAACAATTGTTATGAAAACTAGAAAACAGTTTGACAGAAACTAGATATAGACCAACATCCACATCACATACAGAGACAGGGTCAAAATCAATACTTGATTTAGATATGAAAGGTGATATCATAAGCAAATTAGAGGAACATGGAAAAAATTACCTATCAAATCTATACATAATGGAAGATTTTATGACCAATCATGAGATAGAAAGCATTGCAAGATGTAAAATGAAAATTTTTGATCACATTAAATTAAAATTTTTTGCAGAAAAAAAACCAATTCAGTCAAGATTAGGAAGAAAAAAGCAGCCAACCAGGGGAGAAATTGATAGAAAATTTCTCTAATAAAGACCTTATTTCTCAAATGTATATGGCTCAACTATTTTGGCTGAAGTGAGCCAAATTGATAAAAATAAGAGACATTTTTCCAATTGATAATTAGTCAAAGAATATGAACAAGCAATTTTCAGAAGAAATCAAAGCTATCTATAGTCATTTAAAATTCCCTAAATCAATATTGATTAGAGAAATGCAAATTAAAACAACTGTGAGGTACCATCTCACACCTGTAAGATTGGCTAATATGACAAAGGAAGAAAATGAGAAATGTTGGAGGGGATGTGGGAAAATTAAGATACTAGTGCCACTATTGGTGGAGTTGGGAACTGATCCAACCATTCTGGAGCGTGACTTGGTACTATGTCTAAAAGGGTATAAAACCACACATACTCTTTGACTAAGCAATACCACTAATACAATAGGTCTATATTCCAGAGACATCAAAGAAAAAGGAAAAGAACCTATTATGTACAAAAATATTTATAGTAGCTCTTTTTGTGCTGACATAGAATTGGAAATTGAGTTGATGTCTACCCACTTGGGAATGTCTGAACAAGTTATAGTATATAATTGTAATGGAATATTATTTGCTATAAGAAAGAATGAGAAGGATGTTTTCAGAAAAAACCTAGAAGGACTTACACTAACTAATACAAAATGAAACGAGCAAAACCAAGAGAACATTGTACACAGTAACAAGATTGTAAGATGCGCAACTATGAATGACTTAATTATTCCCAGCAATAAAATGATCTAAGACAATTCCAAAAGACTTACAATGAAAAATATTATCCACCTTCAGAGAAAGAACTGATGGAGTCTGAATGCAGATTGAAGCATAGTTTTTTTTTTACTTTATTTTCCTTTTTTTCATTTCCTTTTGCCTCATAACTAATACAGAAATAATATTTTTCAGTATTTCACATGTATAGTCTATATCAAATTACTTGCCTTCTTAAAGAGGAGAAAAAGGAGGAACAGAAAAAATTTAGAACTAAAAATTTAAAAAAAAAAGGTTAAAATGTTAAAAAATTGACATGTAATTTCTAGAACTATATTAAATAGTATTGATGATAGAAGTCATTTCTATAAACATTCTCAGCATGATATTTCAAGGCCAAATGGAAGAAGTTTTGCACTCAGTCTATTAAAGTCACAAAAAACAATCAATTATCATCTATTCAGGAGCTGATTATCAAATCCAAGACTTTCTAGCTATCAGGTTGAAAGTTCTGTTTATTTATTAAAATCACCTTCATCCTGATGCTGAGTCAAAACAAAGTAAGATTTTCAAAAGCAGTCAGAGATAGGTAAATAAAAAAATAAAACATAAGTTTGATTCTGTTTTCTCCACATCTGACCTACTCTTGTTCTTCTGGCAAATGATCAGACCAGATTGCATTTAAAGAGAGATTTACATCTAAGCCATCAGTTCTCAAAGTGCGTTCCAAGGCCCCCCACTCTTTCAGGGGATCTGCAAATTCAAAACTATTGGTATCATAATAGGATGTTTTAATTTCTAATACAGTCACTTCATCTCCTGAAGCTGCAGATAATTATCATGCACAGTTACATACTAAGTGCATGCAAGGGTTGCAAAACAAAATGCTATATGAAATCAGAGATAAAAGGTCATTATTAGTAGCAGAGAGCAGGAAAGACGTCCAAGATTTTGCAAGGGTGTCTAACTCATGACTCCAGGGCAACATGCAGCCCACAAAATTCCCAAGTTCCAAAGAGAAGTCCAAAAGAGATTAAAATGAAATTGGGAAGTGTCTAACAAAATAATTAAAAACACAATACAATATAGATAACCTTAATTTGTGCTTTTTTAGAGTCAATGTACATCTCTGAGGGAATCTTTTCTATTTGAGTTCAACATCACTGTAAACCTGGAAACTTTGGGTTTGATCTCCTCTTTACAGATACTATTCTGCATAAATAATTTATTTTTTTCTTTTGGCAATTGAAAGTAATATACCTGCCTTTGCTGATAACTTAGGAGTAAAGATGGAACTCCAATGGATTTGTTATTTTATAGATTCCATATCTAATATCCCAATAAAGTGAGTACTAGGTAATCAAATTGGCAGCTAAGTGGCATGATAGCTAGAATGCCAAACTTTGAGTTAGGAAGATCTGAGTTCTAATTCTGCCTTAGACACTTACTATCTATGTGAACCTGGACAACTTATTTAACTAAACTGTGCCTCAGTTTCCTCATCTGTAAAATTCATGGGTTGCACTTGCTGGCTTATAAATTCTTGTTCTTTCATAGATTCCATTTCTGATATTCTTAAACTAATAAAGTTCCTAGCTAGGTAACAGATTTGGCATCTGAACAGCACAGTGGATTCAGTGCTGCAACTGGAGGGAGGAAGACTTGAATTTGAATTCCATTTACTTACTAACTATGGGACAGTAGGCAAGTTCCTTGACCTGCCTCAATCTCAGGTACTTCATGGGTAAAACATAGATAATAATAGCTTCTGACTTCCAAAGCTGTAAGGATGAAATCAAAAGAATTGATATATGTAACATGTGTAATCAATATATGCAATGATGTTGAATATTAATTTATACACATATGTTAATATATTAAAGTGCTTTGCAGACCTAAAAGTGCCATATAAATGCTAGCTACTGTGATGGGCAAGGTCATTCACAACACTATATAATCATTAATGTTAATACCAATGTTTGTTTTGTTTCAAATATTTGGAATACAAACTCTCCCTTGTTTATGATAACCATATACCGTAAAAGTTTTCTTACTAATTGTATTGGCATCACAAAGATCTTAGTATGAGAAAATGAAAAGATTAAACTAGATGTACTCAAGTACAATTTAAAACGATCAAAGTGGAGTGACATAGTACTAATCACATAATAAAATGTCAATAATTAAACCTTCAAATAATTGATCATCAAGTTGCAGAAAAGTCAAAAAAAAGAGAGAATAGACATCATAATATGCAAAGATCCAAACCAAATGATGGCATAGAAAATGTTATTCCCATGATCAATACATTTGCCTAAATTTTATGTGCCTACTCATATCATTAGGCTAATTGGTTGTTTTAAAATATTGCATTTAACACATGATGAGTTCTTTCAAATTCAGGCTGTCCATCTCCTTACTGACTAAACAGATACAAGGAACAGCAGCAGGTACAGAGAGTGGAATTGTACTCTCCTCCTCTGCTTCCTCTCTATGTGACAGGCATTTCTAAACTGGCAGCTCACTGCCCATTGACTATGAAGAAATTTTCTCAGAGATTATAGCTGATTTCAATTTTTTTGCCAAGTAACAGAACGGAAAGGTGTCAGTTGCCAGCAATCTCTAAGTCATTAGAACTAATGCATTGGAAATGAACAGAGTGTTTCAGCAGGAAAGTGTGCCCCCAGTCACCCATGGATAATATATTTATACACTGCTCATTGAAAGTTAAAATTGCCTAGTTCTTTCTAGGTCCCCTTAAGACTTAGTTGAAGTGGCTTAATGAGTCGGTGGATTGCTTGTGGAGGACAGGAACTATAGCAAAGCTACCAATCTTCCCAATGGAGTGTTCTTCTAAATGGAAGTTTCCCATAGAACCTAATGATTTATGTTATTACATACATGGCATTTCTATTACAGCAAATTGTAAATGAAAGGCAATCAACTAGATGATGATAAGACCATCCATCTCATGTGACTTAAAACACAGTACAATCTACATCTAATCAAGATGCCCCTTAGAATAAGCACACGGGAACAATCTGAATACATACATTCAAAAGACCTTTATATGTCATGATTCATCTGTTTGCACCTATAAGTATGTATTTTTTCATATAAACATGTATGATATGTGTATTTATGTGGATATACATATACACAGATGCACACATAATAACACCTTACTTGTTCAGCGTTCATTTATCCAGAAACTTAAACCACCCAGAGCACACTAAGAACCAGCTCTGTGGAAAGGTAATTCAGCGTAACAAACAAGGTGCTATACTAGGCACTGAAGACACAAAGGAAAAAAGACACAAAATAATTTCTGTTTGAAAGGAATTTTTATTCACCATATAATTGACTTACATTACACATATTCTATAGTCACTAATTATAATGCCTCTGATAAGATGGTCCCAGGCAACCCAGACTTCATCAGGTGGAGTAAATGCATTGGCTATCCTCTCCCAACCTTCTTACGACTGCCACATTTAACTTCCTCACTTCTAGTTGGACACTGATTCATCAGCCCTCACCTCCAAAAGAGGGAACCCAGAATTCTCATTCCACTTAAACTTTCAGGCCTGCTTTTTTCCTTCCTCAGTTATGGTGGATCCCCCCCTACAGAATGGATCGAACTACCTGGATTGCTTTATTGACCAGGGAATCATCAACACTCTCATCCATGTAAAAAGACATTTTAAGATCACAGATATCCCAAGGGTTAGAGAAGTCACTCTTCACTAACATTTAGCAACAAATTTCCTCTAAGTGAACTGTTATTCAGTAAGTATTATCCCTATACTACCAAAAGGTGAAGGCAAAGCCCTATGTGCAACTCACAGATATTCCAGTGGACTAAATCAAAAGAAGTGAGGCATGTTTCTGTTTCTGTTTCCTTCTCCACACTGATATAAGCACTAGTATCTGTGTGAGTGTCACTGTCTTTGGCAGCAATGGAATTTGATGCAGCAATACTGGATAGTTCTTACCTTTATAAGAAAACACACACACACACACACACACACACACACACACACACAAAACTCAATTTCTGATAGCAGTCCTCAGCAGAAATGCCCGTGTTTGTCAGATGTGAAGATCTGAGAATACTCATTGTCCAGGCAGGATGCCTTATGTAGACAGACTTTTCTGAGTACTAATTGACCAGCACACACGTGCCTGGTCCGTGGACTTTTGCACTCATGATTGGTTTTTGAGACAACTCAGTTTTGACACATATGTCAGACCCTCAGTGGCCTTTGATGTAAGAGCAGTATGTCTAAAGCAAAACCTAGGAAAGACTGATTCTCATAATTAGCCTAAAGATAAAAAAGAGAGAGTAACATTGTGAGGTGGTAATTATCTCAGTACGGACAGTCACAGTCTAGATATTAATAACTATCCTAAAAAGGACATTGAGAGAAGTTACTCCTGTCTTTTGGGGGATGGGGAAATGTTTGGAGAAGTTTCAAGAGAGAAAAATATTTGTGGAACTTTGACAAGAAAATTTATATGGACAAAAGGTGTCACCATGGATGGTATGCTGGGCCTGGAATGAGGAAGACTGAAATTCAAATCCAACCTCAGATAGTATTAGCTGTGTTACCCTGTGCTTGGCATTTAACCTTCGCCTCAGTTTCCTCAACTGTAAAATAAGGGCAATAACAGCACCTATCTCCCAGGGTTGTAAGGATCAATGAAATTATATTAGTCAAGCACTTAGTATATAGTATGTACTAAATAAATTCTTATTTTCTTTCCTTTCCTATAAGTGGCTGTTCTTCGAAGAAAAGTTTTTAACCACTAGCATGAAAGCAAAAAGGATTGCAATAAAGCCATCGTCAGTATGAAAGACTTTTCAAGGAAGAAAATGAATCTCTTCAAATGGAGATTATATACGCAGTTTCAGTATATAATAAACAGTAATAAAAATTACAGTAGTTTAATCGTCACTTAGCCTCATTTCTACAGGAATTGAGGCAGAATTTTAATTCTGAAATTCAAGTAATAACAGCTCGAACCATGAGATAGGTCCCAGCAATCAAAGTAAGTCACTAGCTTAAGGAGGGATGGAGAAAGATAGGGACAGAGTGTATATTGGGGCAAAAGTTACGTAGTTCCTACTTCTACTGTAACTCTGCCCCCAGATCCCAAAGCCCGCATGGTCACTTCTCTTAAATTCTAGAGCTGTGGGAGGAAGATAAAATGTCACTCAGACAGGTCACATTTAGTCTAGAAATCAAACTGTTTTCTTAGGGGCTTTTTTTAAAGCATTTATATACATCAAAGCCTAATGAATATTACAAATATTTATGTATTACTTAAGTGAGATCATTAAAACAAGCCAATTTACTTGGAAGACAACTGTGATGAACATTACTTCAATACCTTATTGCTTTATGTACATGTTTAAATATATATAGAAAATATCAAAGGCATTTGCACATATCTTATAGCATCAAAATGGCATCAGTAAAATTATCAAATATTTCTTATCCTAATCTTAAGATAGGTCATTTCCTATAGAATTAATTTTTATTATGACAAAACCATAAAAATTCTAAGGAAATTCTTGCATTGAATACTCATTTCAAAATATAATTTTCAGATAATCTTTTAAAGGAGGCTAATAGAGCCACAATAGTCTAATAGACATAAGTGGAGTTACTTTTAAGATGACCCTTCATAATGGAAACTATTAACATTTTAAATGTTCCATATAAATGGAAATTGGACATTTTGTCCATTCCAAAGGAATATAGTAATGAAGAAAACACAATTTTATTTTATTAAGCAGACGGTAAATTTTCATAATGTAGAGCAATGGGAAAGCACAGTAATAATGGAAATGATGTTTCTTCCCTATTTCATTTAGTTTCAAAGAAACAGCTTCTCAGAAATTGATTAAAGAGTGCAAATGCTTCCAGGGCAAACAGCCATAGATTGATTTTGTTCTCACTTAGAAATTATAGAATTTTGGAGTTTAAACTGCTCTTAAAACCTTTAGTCTCGCCCCATCATTTTATGGGTGAGAAAAGTGAGAGAGACAGTAAAACTGGTTTCTTGCAAGTATGAATTAAAGTGGCATCCTTCCCATATTCCATGGACTGGAGAGAATGAAAGCTAGATATTGGTCTTCCCAGAGAGAGGGAGGTACAAAAATATCAGACATGGGAGGAAGACCGAACTGCTCAGAGAAAAATATATAAAAAGTGTATTAAAAGTATGGAATATATATATATATATATATAATATATAAAAAGACACGGAAATATGAGTTTCCAGTTACAGACATGAAGAAATCATACCAAGGATACAGAAGGAGGTTACTGAGATGAGAGTATTTGAGGAAAGACAGAAGGAGGGGAGGGGTGCAGAACATCAGAGAAATATTGGAAGAATTTTGCATCTCTCCTCTCTCCTAGAACTGGCATCAGCAAAGAAAAGTGGGTCCACAGCAGCAGCTGTTTGAGGGAAACACACTGGGCAAAAAGAAACTGGACCAACTCCTAGGAATCCTCCTCTGTTTTAAAACACTGTTTCCCAAATCCCTTTGTCCATACAACATTTGGGAGCTTGAAGCACAATGACAGATCCCAACAGTGCTTATCTAGGGCATGAAATAACCATAAGAAAAGGGCTGGGAGAAGTCAGAAACAAATATAACAAAATATAGCAAATTAAACTGATGCTTCAAGCTGGAAAGTGTTTCATGTAGGCATTTGATTTATTCATATACATATACATATGTATGTTTGGATATACACTTTCACATTTAATATTTTAGAGGGGAAAATATTTCACAAATAGGAGTTTTATCATGAATTTTTTTGCTTTGCTTTATTAAAGATATCATTGAGGAAGAAGTTATTATTTCCTGAGGTGGTCCATTTCTCTTTGGGATAGCTCTAGTTATTAGGAAATTTCTCCTTGCATCAAACAATTTCTGCAAATTATATTCATTGACCCTAGTTCTGTTCTTAGAGACCAAGGAGAACAAACCTAAACCTTTTTCCAAATGCTAGCCTTTAAATATTTGAAAACAAGTATTATCTCCCACCCCCAAAGCCCAAAGTCCTCTCTTCTCTAAGGTAAAAAACTTTTGCGTACTTTCTATGAAATGATTTCAAGACCTTGCACCAATCCTGGTCATTCTTCTCTGAACTGTCTCCAGCTTATCCATGTTCCACCAATGCACACAGATGTTTTAAAGCCAGAACTTTTCACCTCTGGAAATATTCTTCAGTTACCTGGAAAATGAACATATGCTGATATCCGGGGCTTAACCATATGCAGTCAACTCCATTAACTGCATGAGAATTATCTACTTTGTGGATAACTTTTAGCAAATATCCCAACAGAGGCAAGCTTTCTCTGAAAGAAAACATAATTAAGAAGAAAATGTTTATCTTCATCAAAATAACATATATATGTATATATACATGTATATACACATACTCTATGTATACATACATAGATGCATATACATGTAAGTATACATACATATATTCTATATATGTATATATAATACATATGTTATATATATATATATGTATATATACATACATATATTCTAAAAGGAAACAGACATGGGTTTTGTATAAAGGTATTTTGAATTATCCATGCCACTCCTCACTCACTCACCATGAACTCTCCATGGTCTGTCCCAGGTCACCTGTTTTGCATCCAACTTGAGCTGCTAGCCACGGTGTCAGCTGCAACCAGTAGAAAATTGTGAATCTAAGCAACCAGCGGTGGCCTCCCATCTCACCAAGAGCATAGAAAAAATGATTAGGAATGTCAGACCAAAAGTTTCTACACGGGTGAAGAGAGGTGGGTAAGCACAATCTGAGTTTTATGCAGTCTTTATGCCTGGACACAATTTCCTTTTTCTTCATAGCATCTCATAGATCTCTTTCCCTATCAGTACTTCCAGGAAGAGGAGTAGACATAAGAAACTTTTACCATACAAACCGTAGCCTGAAAGGTAAATAGAGCAAGTTCATTATCTCCATTTTACAGATGAAAAAATTGAAGCACAGAGAGGTTATGTGATTTTTTTCCGCACAGACACATGGCTAATGAGTGTCAAAGCTGTCAGAGGATTTGAATCTACATTTTCTGAAGGTAAAGTCAACAACTTTAAACCATACTATTCTGTTTCTTGTGTTTATAAAATTTAAACATAAAAAACACAGAATTATAGTAAAAAGGCATCTTAGTAGACATGTCTGTCAAACAATAAAGGGGAAAAAAGCCCTTTGCTATACCACATCTGACAAACATGACTCAAGGCCCGATATCCCCAGCATAGGGGTCCCCAATATCTTGCATAGACCAGAGGAGGAGGTGAAGGAGAAAGAGGAGAGGCAGGGACAGTAGAAAGAAAAGGAGGAAGTAGAGGAAAAGGAGGAAGTGGAAGGAAGATGAAGAGGAGGAAGAGGAAAGAAAATACTGCCTAAAAAAGAAGAGTTACTTCATTAATAATGACAGTGTTTAAGGTTGCAGCTTCTAAAAAAAATTAAGATAAACATTTTGAAATACTCCTAAACAGTTCTAATGAGACTTTCTATTAGTTACAGCTAGGGTTATTGTTGGATTTTTCCCCTATTTATATATCTTAGCTAGTCTAGCTATTTTTTTTCATATATTCACCTTAATTGTTAATTAAAAATGGAGGCTGCAACCACTCCTCTTTCCATGTGTCTCAGGTTTTTATTCCTTAGACTGGCATAAAAAGTTTAAAATCCATTATTATACTTCCAGTTGAATTCCATTACCATACTTCCAGGATTAATCCCAGTAGTCTAAAATACACATGAGATGATGAGTATTCATTAAAAGGGCAGGAAGCACAGAATAGTGGTTTTTGTCATTTAAGACCACCTGAACAAAAAGAACTACCTAAAGAGTTTGGGAAACACATATAAGTATGGCACAGAGAAAATGATCTAGTGTTCACAGGGGACTTCCATTTTCCAGATACCTGCTGTAGCTTTTTGCTAAAAACAGAATAACTAATACCTTCTTGACTTGTTAGTGATAATTTTATCCTTCCAAATATTTGAATTTGATTCTCCCTAACAGGAAGAAACTGATTGCTGAGGTAGAAATGATGAAATCCCTAGTGGAGAAAGGAAGCGACTTAGTCTCTCCTAGAGTTTGTGAATGAGGACATTCAGGGCAATTTGGGCATAAATCCTAGATTTTGGAAAAACAGATTTTAAAATGTCTAAAAGCAAGTTAGGTGGGATATTATGGACTAAAATGCTAGAACAGATGTTGGCTCAGGAGGGTGAGAGCTGCTCAAAAATGAAATTCTGAAGCCAGGAAGGGAAACAATTAAAATAAAGAAGAAAAAAAATGGGATTCATCCAGAGAGCTTGATGTGAATGCACAGAAACTCACCAATCAACTTAGGCTCTAAAAAGAAACATATTAAAGATGCAAGCAAGGCCAATAAATAAATAAGGGGTTGTTTTTTCTTTTTAAAGCATCAGGAGAGCTAAAACTCAGAATGAACTGAAGTTGGCAAGAAGTGCTAAGGACAAGAAGAAGGGTTTGGGTTTGGGATGTCTTTCTTTCTTACCTGTTCTGAGATAAGGGCAAAGATCTTTGTTTTAGGTGGATGAGATGGGAACTGACAACAGAGAGAAGGTAGAGCCAATAACATCTCATTTTTCTTCTCTTTTCTCTGCCAAATAGAAAATATCTTTTGTATTAGACATAGCACAGCAAAAATAACTGAGGGACTAATGATAAGGAGATACTAAGAGAACATTCATAGATTTAGAACTACCCTCGGTGAATTCAAGTCACCAGGTGAACTATTTTCCCTGATACCAAAAGAAATGGCAGGTGCGATTTCTGAGCCCTTCTCAGGGCTGTGGCTGGTGAAAGATGAAATGACTGAGGAAAACAAAGGTTCTGAGTATATTGATTTATTAAGCAATGTATGCCAATTGCCTAACAAAATGGGACCAGGCCCCTTCCTCAGGTTAGGCACGGACCCTGAATACAGAGTAAGGCAATCTTTTACAGATTAAAAAACAATCAAATAAAACCAATTAGGTAAAAGAAAGCAATACAACATTAGTTAATCTCATTTCTAATTAGAGGAAAGATCTCCCAGTTGGCAGAGGGAGAGTGAATACCTTCATTTCCCTGAATTCAGAAAAGGAGGTATTCCCTCCCAAGTATCTGTAAATAATCAAGGGAACATGGAAACAATAACTGATCGAACGGTACAGGCTAATTTTCAGATAAGACATATGGGTTGCTTGAAATTTTCAATTGTGAGGAAACTCTTTGGGTTTGACTGGGTTTCTGGTCAGAAAAATTTAGGTCCTTGGTGAAGGGTCTCTAAACAGCAGGCAGAGGGGTCCAGTTTCTCAGTCACACAAGACTAGATCCAAATGATGGTTTAAATAAGGTTTGCTCCCAGTTCCCACAATTGAATATAGTTTTCTCACAAGACCAAAGTTTGGCTAGACCTATAGTTGAACAGAAGGGGCACCAAGCTAGCTCCAGATCTAGAGTCAGTGTGGTTCACTCAGTCCCCATCATCACTTGCTGTCCTAATCCCTTCAATTCCTTCAATGTTGTTTGAAAGAACAAAGAAAATGACAGAGTTACCACAAGATTGGAGAAGGGAAAATATCCTGATTTTCAAAAAGTAAGAGAAGAGTCTTTCAATGATAGGCCAGTAAATTTGATTTAAATTCCAGGGAAGGTTCTTGAATTAATAGCTTGTATGTGGTTGACAAATGTCTAGAAAGAGAAGTAAGTCATGATCACAAAATGTCAGTATGACTTAGTAACACACAGACCATTTCAGGCTAATTTTCTTTCTTTTTCTTGTAAGGTTACTAACCTAGTAAATGAGGAAAGTGCTGTGGATATGTTTACCTAGATTTTAGCAAAGTTTTGCTAAAGTATCTCATTATTCTTGGGAAAGAATTAGAAAGATATGGAGGAGATGATAATTAATTAGATAGATTTAAAATTGACCAGAGTCTACACGCAGTTAATGGTTCAATGTGGCAAGATATACCCAGTGGAATACCTCAGGGTCTCTGCTTAACCATAAACTACTTGACATTTTTAATGTTGACTGATGATTTACTTGTTTACTTATTTTACTTTACTTATTTTTAT
Source organism: Potorous gilbertii (assembly GCA_028658325.1). NCBI lineage: Eukaryota > Metazoa > Chordata > Mammalia > Diprotodontia > Potoroidae > Potorous > Potorous gilbertii. The sequence goes on from CM053771.1 coordinate 392,054,528, forward strand.
TTACCTGTTTATATATACCATTGACACTGGCATAAATGATAGGTGCATCAATCTGACAGATAACTAATACTCTTGATGGTAATGTTACAATCCAGAAAAATCTTCATTGGCCATAGGATTAGGCTGAATCTACTAAGATGAAATTCACTGAGGATAAATAAAGAGTCTTACACTTGGTCATAAGAAATCACCCTCATAAGATTGGTAGGTGAGATTAGAGTGTCAATCAATAAACATTTATTACTATATGTCAGGCACCATACTAAGCTCTGGAGTTGTATAAAGAGGCAAAAGACTATCCCTGCTGTCAAGGAGCTCACAATCTAATGGCAGAGACAACAAGAAAACAGAAATGTACAACCATATACAGTTATCCCTTCTACATCAAAATTCTCCCCATCAAGGTTTCAGTATAAAGGGATTTGTTCTGTAAAACATGGACTCAGTCAAAAGGCTGTACCTAAAGACCTAGAGGGCCACATGTGACTTTGAGGCTACAGGTTCCCACCCCTGGACCAAAAGGTAGACTCAAGAACAGCAAGTAGAAGTTGTAGTGGCGCAGATTTAGGTTTGATGTCTGGAAAAAAAGACCTGTCTGAAAGAAGAATGGATTCTCTCTAAAAGTGATGGGCTCCTTCCACTTGGAGGTCTACAAGTAGAGGCTGGATGACCACTTGTCAGATATGTTATCGTGGGAATTCCCTCTGGTGTATAAGTTGAACTAGATGGCTACTGAAGTCCCTCCCAACTCTCAAGGTCTATGCCCCTATGACAGCATATACAACTACCAGGTGCTACTGCCCCTGAGTCTCTTAATATTCAGAGTTGGGGAATTTGGAGTCCTGGAACTTGCAGTATTTCGCTGTTGTTCCCGTCGGTGGTATCTCTGAGATCAAATATACAACATACTGACCACAACTCTCTCAAGCATCGCCCAGACCAGATTAAAACACAATTGGACGATGTTTAACATGATAAATAAAAATACAAAATAGAACAGATCATGTTAATATGAAGCTTTCTAAATCAATATGTGGCCTGCAAACATCCTTATGAACAGTTCAGTGGGCACATTTCTTTCTAGTGAGTAGACCAAGAGGCTACTTACTAATCTCTGGGGTCAAGGCAGGGATGGTCAGTCAGTTCATTGGCTCCTATGCCAATATACAGATTTTCAAAAAGGGCCACAACTCACTCACTATCAGCTTTCTGGTCTGTATTCTGCATTCAGTCAATTAGCATTTATTAGTAAACAAACATTTATTAAGCATGTTCTTTGTGACAGTCTTGTGCACAATCTGAAGGAGGCATAGAAGATAAGGAAACGTTGTCATAACTAACATCAAATATATGAATCTAGCCATTCCTGATGAATGACATCAGTAAGTAATGGTGGTTTTTTAAGGAGGCATCTTGATACTGAGACAACATAAAATGGATTCTTAGTGTAAGACAAGAAAATTCATTCCAACTATCCCCTCAAGATACCCCTAACAAACACAACATTCCTGAAAACCTGTCTAAATTAGTCTCATTTTAATTATGTAGACTTTGAAACTCAAACAAAAAGAGAACCATACCTTTCAAAATATATTAATCATATTTCATTATATCCCAATTGCTTTTAGCTAACTTGTAATTATGCAGTAATATCCAGTGAAGAAGAAATTATAAGGCAATTAAGCATGTGTGGACAGCCACATTCATGGAGGTGAGGGCAGCTGCTCAACATCAACTTGACTTATAAAATAAAACCTTGTTTGCAAAGAGGGCCTTTATGAGCTCTCTTGTCAGTGTTTCCTCTCTCTGACAAGCTAAATTACTTTAGCAGGACCGTGTTGTTTTAAATCCAGCAAATTAAACTTCTTTAAGTTTTTTAAAAGCAATATAACATGTATGCTATAAATATCCCTCAAAAATTTATGATACATGTCTTATCAGCAAAGTGTCTTAGGCAATAGCATTCTGGACTTGGAATCCTGAAGACCTGAGTTCAAATCCTGTCTCCTATGCTTAGTAGTTACTCAGCCCTGGACAGGTTTTTCATATGTAAGATGAGGCTAATAGCACCTACCTTACATGGTTATTGTAAGAATCAATGTAATAAATGTTAGGAATGCTTCATACACTTTAAACAATTAAATATTATTATTACAAATTACTCTAGCTCTAAATATTGTGACTAAATTTAATTTTAAAATCATCAAAATTAATCATCAATGAACTGAGTATATAGATTGATTTTAAAAACTAATGCTCCTACTACTACTAAGAATTGTTTCATAATCTTGGAATACTAGAGGTATCCTCAATGGCATCTTATTGTGAGCTATTTCTTTGTATGCACTATGTTCTGTGTCAGCGACGCCATAGGCTCAGCCACTCCACGGAGATCCTACTCCAGTGGCGTATGGTGATATGGAGGTGGCCTAGAGTCTCTGAACGCTGTGCCAGTGGAGTGACTGCCAGTTCTGCCAAGTTCCACCAAAACAGACAGGTTTTACTGTGCGTCTGTCATCTCATGGCCAGCTTAGTTAAATTCAGAACAGCTCATCATCTACCAGCCTGATATAGTGAAAAGATGACTGGCTGACTTCAAGGCATGAGATCTAAAGTCCCATCCCAGCTCTCCCACTTATATGACTTGTGGACAAATCCCTTTACTTCTCTAGGCCTCAGTTTTCACTTCTCATAAGTTGAGGGGTTTGGAATAGATGGCCCATGAAGCCCCTTCTGTGCCAGAGCTATAATACCCAGATATACTCAGCCATAGCAGGACAAAAAAATTCTGTTTGCTCAGGTTTGAAGGGTTTCAGTCCTCATGGTTAGAGGAAATAGGCACACAGATAAAATCACCGAGCTTTCAAATACTGAAGTATATTCTAAACAGAAAATAGACATAACTACTCTATCCAGTATACCATACTGCTTGTTCTAAAGCATTCAACATCTCTTAAAGCATTTTAAATTGCACTCAAATGTGTATTAAGGCTGTACACTTTTCCTTTTTATCTGTGAATGGAGGAAATGGAATTACTTAAGGAGATAATGAGGTCAAAGAACTAGGATTTTATATAACAATACTGTAACCATACAAATAGAGTTTGGTCACTGCCACTGGGTTTGGGCACTGGGACTAGATCTGTGATTATATTGCTATAGCAACTTCAAGGTAAAAAACTCCCTCTGTCAATGCTGGAAAGCACCATCTCCCCATCATATTTTCTAAAGCATAGCCTAGAGGAGGGGTTCTTGAACTTTTTCCACCTCCACCCTTTTTTGAGTTTTGGCAGCCTTCCTTGGGGTTGCCTGAAGGCACGTGCAATACAAAGTACAAATACTTTTTGTTCAGAACCAAGGCTTCAATGAAGTTGAATAATGCAACACTGGCAAGTATTGCCAGAAACACCTGGGATTCATTACATATTTGATTTTTAATTAATTTTTGGTCATACATTCAGAAACCTTTTACTGTTGACCAAATTTTTTGTGACCCCATATAGGGTCATGACCTGGCCTAGAGTACCAAGAGTTTAAGTTCATGGTCACACAGTCAGTATTTCTCAGAAATAAGATTTGAGTCCAGGTCCTCTTGCCTCCAAGACCAGATCACTATCCACTATGCCATGCTTAATTTCAACTTATTATAAACTATTTATCCTTTTTAAGTTATAAAGATTCTTTTGAGTTGATAACATGTTTTTCTTACTATTAGAATCTTGACAGTATCCTAAAAGTCAATGTTTATTGCTATTTTCTTTGAAATACTAAAATTACATGTCTAAGAAAATAACCTATGGTCTGAATGCCACATATTATTTTACATACCTAGTAACACTCAGAAATAACAACTAGTTGCTTATGGTTTCATATAGAGTTTTCTTTTACCATTTGTCTATTGGGTATTTCAAACTAGATATCCTAGAGACATTTCAAACTCAACATGGCCATAAGAGAAGTCTTCCTTTGCCTTTAAACTCACTTCTCTACCAAACTTCCCTATTTGTGTCAAAGGTACCACCATATTTCCAGTCTACTAGGTTCAAAAGCTTGTCTTTAACCTTGATGCCTCGCTCTCACACTATGTAGTCAATCACAATTGCCCGGTCCTGTTTTCCTACCTGCACAACATCTGCACTTGATGCCTTCTCACACAACTACCCTTCTAGATGAGATGATTGCCAAAGTCTCTTTACTGGTCTTCATGCTTTAAGTCTCTCCCTACTTCACTTCATCCCACATATTGCTGCTAAACCTACAATTCCTAAGTGTAGATATGAGTATGTCACTCCCCACCTCCACAAACTGTATTCCTATCTCCTGTAATGCAGACTTTCCTTAACTCTACCTCATGGAAGCCTGTCTTCCTTCAAGATTCAGAGAGGTCATAGATTTAGAGTGCAGAATTCACACACACACAAACGTATATATACATGTATCTATGAACGGTTAAGTAAGACTAACACTAACCTCATCTGAAAGTGCATACAACATTTCATATCACTTCTGCCCCTGTTTCTCTCCCTCCTACTTCTACTTCAGTGAAGAAAAAAAACAAAAAAGGACAATTCCTTGCAACAAATATGAATATCCAAGCAAAAATATATTCCCTCAATAACTATATGCAAATATACATGCATATATATATATTTGTATGTATATATGTACCTATATGTATAGACATACATATATGTGTGTATGTGGGGGGCATGAGTGTGTTTAATTTCACACCCTAAATCCATGGCCTCTATATGTGCATATATTTACATATATACATACATATGTATGTATCATTCTGCACCCTATATCTCTGATGTGTATACACACCCACACACAATTGCATATAACCATTAAGGGAATTGGTTTTGCTTGGATATGCACGTTTGTTAAATGGATTTGTTAAAAGGAATTTTTCTTTTTGTTTTTCTTTCACTGAGGTAGAGGTAAGGAGAGAGAGAAACAGAAGCAGAAGGTATTATTGATGTGAAATGTTGCATGTCCTTTCAGATGAGGTCACTATATTATCACTTTTACTTAACCATTTTATTTTGTTACAAAAGCATTCAACAAAGTGGGAGCAATCTGTAAATATTTGTCATCTAAAGACAAAGCACATCAATAAAAATAAACATGTCCCCAAAAATGCAGCTCAAGGATTACCTAATTTACATGGCATCTTTTCAAATCCCCACCACTGCTAGTTCCCTCCCTTACAAACTAACTTGTATTTAGCTAGCTTATATTCATTCTCTTTATATTTTTGTATGTATCTTTGCTGTCTCCAACATGAGAATGCAAGTTTTTGGCATTATCATTCATTATATTTGTATCTCTAGTGCCTAACAAAGTGCTTGGTACATAGTAAGTAATTAATCAATACTCATTGATTGACTTTCATGTTGTTCTTTGCATATTTGCATGTTTGTCTCTATGGATGGTTATATTCAAAACTTAACAAAATAAAACAAAAAAGCAACAACCACGTTTAGGGTGTCCCCAAACTTTGAACCTAATAAAGACTTCTGGGATGTCCTGTATTTATTTTTCAAAGGAGAGAAGGTATCTGAGCCTTGGCTGAACTGCTATTTTTTATTCCCTTTTTGGCAGGTATCTATTTACTCAAGTAAATTTACCTTTTAAGGAAATGATGGATTTCTTAAACTTGACAGATCAAAACTTTACCTCAGAAGAAACATTCGATCGAATGCCATCTAAGATCCTGATCTCACTTACTCTGTCATCATTGGCCCTGATGACAACTGCTATCAACTCTCTTGTGATCACTGCTATAATTGTCACTCGGAAGCTACATCACCCTGCCAACTATTTAATCTGTTCCCTTGCAGTTACCGATTTCCTAGTGGCTGTCCTCGTGATGCCCTTCAGTATTGTGTACATTGTGAAAGAAACTTGGCTCATGGGTCAAGTTGTCTGTGACATCTGGCTCAGTGTTGACATCACCTGCTGCACGTGTTCTATCTTGCACCTCTCTGCTATAGCTTTGGACAGATATCGCGCAATTACAGATGCTGTTGAGTATGCCAGGAAAAGGACACCTAAGCAGGCTGGAATTATGATCACCGTGGTGTGGACCATTTCAGTTTTCATCTCCATGCCACCTCTATTCTGGAGACACCAAAGAACCAGCAAAGAAGATGAATGCATAATCAAACATGATCATATTGTTTTCACTATTTACTCTACATTTGGAGCTTTCTACATACCACTGGCATTGATCCTGATCCTCTATTATAAAATATATAGGGCAGCAAAGACACTGTACCATAAGAGAAATGCTAGTCGGGTTGTCAAAGGAGAGCCAAATGGTCAGGTGCTGTTGGAAAGTGGTGAGCGAAACAGTCACCTTGTCTCTACACCTTATGTGCAGGAGAAATCTTTATCTGACCCTTCAACAGACTTTGATAAAGTACAAAGCACTTTAAAAAGTCCCAAATCAGAATTAAAGCCAGAAAAATCTTGGAGGAGGCAAAAGATTTCCGGAACAAGAGAGAGGAAAGCAGCCACTACATTGGGGTTAATCCTAGGTGCATTTGTGATCTGCTGGCTTCCCTTTTTTGTCAAGGAAGTAGTTGTCAACGTATGTGAGAAATGTCAGATTTCAGAAGAACTATCTAATTTTTTGACATGGCTCGGCTATCTCAATTCTCTTATAAATCCATTGATCTACACAATCTTTAATGAAGACTTCAAGAAAGCATTTCAGAAACTTGTGAGATGCAGACATTACCTTTAGAATATTGTATTAAAAATTGTTTTGTGTATATTTATATCTATATAGATATATGTGCATTTAAGTATGTTGAAATTTTGTGGGAAAAGGAAATATTTTAAGATTGCTTCACATTTTACATTTTATATTGATCAGAATAATCAAAACTGATTAAAGACAGTTTTATTTGACCATAATTATAGGGTATTATGAATCAAAGAATGGTTTTATGCAGAATGAAAGCAGTATCAAATTTTCCTATTCATTTTTTTTAAAAATGTGAATGAGACAAATCTATTGTGTTGATGAAGTAGTGGAGAGAAACTTTTTGGTTGCTCTAAAACTCCTTAATCTCCAAGTCATAAAGTATTTTTAAAATGACTTTATAAATTGATGTACTTCATTTATAATGGAAAGATGTAATTCACTCCTAAAACATGACATTCTCTCAGTTCACTATCTCTCCAACACTTGACCCCAAAAAGTCCCACTTCATATGACCAAAAAAAAAGGCAGAATAACTTAATTGATCAAGAGACCTAAAATTTATCATTGAACTTTGGCTTTTTCACGTAATAAAGAACCATAAAAGGAAAATAGTGAGCGTTTTCTTGAGTTTGAATTTTTGTTTGAGACTCATAAAAAAAGTTCTATTATCCTCATTTAGAATCCCATCAAGAATACACTCATAACTTCAGGTTTTAAATGAAAGAACTATCCTTGTAATAAGTCAAGAAGAATTCACACGACTCTTTCTTACCTATAAATTCTTTTTTAAAGTCTTAGAAACCCAAGTTGACTCAGCACAACTACTTTATCATGTAGCACATTTTCTAAAGGAGAAAATGTATTTCATTATTGATCATGTTGGCAGAATTTGGTGTTAACTGACCATGAAGGAATATTTTACACTTTGGAATCAATAAATCTTTGCTTTTGTGACTACAGACATTTGGCAGTCTGTATGGAACTCCCAATATTCATCTTAACAAGCTGTATGATTTTACAGTTGATAAAAATTAACAAAAATACTCATGTGTGTTTTTGTTTTCAAGAAAATTGCAGTTAAGTGACTTTCCCAGGATCACGCAGCTAGTAAGAGTCTGAGGCTGGATTTGAACTCAGGTCCTCGGGGTCAGTGCTTTATCCACTGCACCACCTAACTACCCCTGAAAGATATCCACCTTAAACTCATAAAAATGAGATCATTCCCCAAATTCTGCGTCCCTCCCCTATATTTAGCTCACTGTGCCATAGTGGAGATTTTCCCCTATAAGCTACTTCTCCACAAGCACCATCAGAATGGAAAAAAAAAAGTCTCTTAATTATTATTAGAAATTTGCTGAGAACTTTTTGTTTGACAATCTGCTGAATATTGGTTGGCAACAAAGAGGGTATTAAATAGGGTACAATATGTTCACCAAGTGTCCTTGCTGTGCTCCCTTTGACTCATAGCATTACACATTCAAAGTTAGACCTCAAGAGGCCATTGAGTCCATCCCTTCCATTTTTAATGAGGCAATTGACTTGTCTAAACTCCTGTTGAGAACATCAGAGGTGACATTTGAGCCTGGGTCCTTTGGCTCCAGAGCATTTTCCATCATCCCATACTAGTGAACAAAGAAGAAGAAACAATTATGTAGTGTGAAAGATGCTAGGTGTGTTTGTGATCTGCAGGCTTCCCTTTTTTGTCAAGGAAGTTGCCAATATTTGTGACATATGTCACATTTCAAAAGAACTGTCTTATTGTTTTACATAATTTGGTTATTTCAGTTCTTTTATAAATCCATTGAACTACACAAACTACAATGAAGACTGAGAAAGCATGTCAAAAACTTGTAAAATACAGGCATTATCATTAAGAAAATAGACTCTTGAAAAGTTGCCTAACTTTCAAAGCAATATTTCAGGAATATTTACCCTTAATTTTCAATTTTTCTTCCAGCTAAGACGACTTCTTTTTGTTTTCTTCTCTTTAACGAGCTTTAGATCAACAACTTGACTTCAAGTTTTGAAAAATAAAGTTCATATCCAATTGTTTTCATAGCAACCATTTTAGAGCTATCTGCTCTAATTCATATTGAATTAT
>CM053771.1:392063446-392082603 GCA_028658325.1 Potorous gilbertii
AACTACAATGAAGACTGAGAAAGCATGTCAAAAACTTGTAAAATACAGGCATTATCATTAAGAAAATAGACTCTTGAAAAGTTGCCTAACTTTCAAAGCAATATTTCAGGAATATTTACCCTTAATTTTCAATTTTTCTTCCAGCTAAGACTTGACTTCTTTTTGTTTTCTTCTCTTTAACGAGCTTTAGATCAACAACTTGACTTCAAGTTTTGAAAAATAAAGTTCATATCCAATTGTTTTCATAGCAACCATTTTAGAGCTATCTGCTCTAATTCATATTGAATTACTTGAAAGATCCAAACCCCCTTCCAGTTACAATGGTTTAAAGATGCTATTGGGTAGTTTAGGGGCAATTTAATTAAGTTTTGAGGGCTAACTCTCTTATTTTCACTTTATATGCTGAATTTAGAATTTCATATGCCCAGAAGATATAACTCAACTGTCCATTGTGCCCTGAGTCTCTTCAGTGAAATATGCAGTCTTAAAGCAATAACATCTACGTTAGAAAAGTAGAATGGATGAAAAACATGTATTGTCCATCTTATGGCATGCATATCTAATGAATGGACACTCTATCAAATTAGTGTATATAAATACATATATAGCTGATGTAGAGGATAAAGAACTGACCTCAAAGTCAGAAAAACTTGTTTTTAAATCTCATTTCTGACACATACTAACTCTCTGACCCTAAGCAACTTATTTACCCTCTCAGTGTCCCTGGCAATTTTCTAAGAAATTGGCAGAGGGAATTCCTCATTAGAAGTTCCACTGTAGTGATGAAATCACACATCTAGTTTTTTTTTTAAAAAGTAACAATTATATTCATATAATATTTGGTGGCCAATATATTTGTAATATGTGATACATAGCATACACACACACACACACACACACACACACACACACACACACACATACATATATATATATTTATAACTTTGGGCAGTCACCAAAGATAGTGAAATGAGCCCAAAATGTCATAGGAAGAAGCTGCAATGAGGCTGCATTATATGGTGAAATTATACAGTAATTTAAATGATCATAACGGCTCCCTGTTATAAAAGACCATTCCTTTACTAATTACATTATTCCAGTGGTGCTGTATGATTCTGTCATCATGGTATTTCATCATTCATAAGAATCCTAGTTTCGAGTAACCCAAATGACAAAGCAAAGGCACATGATGGATATAAAAGGTCTGTAGCACGTAGCCATTAGTGACTTACATATGAAAAGGAAAGAAGGAAGGAAATAAGCTTTTATTAAGTGCCTCTCTGTGCCAGGCACTATTGGAGGCACTTTATAAATATTATCTCACTTGATCCTCACAATAACTCTAGGAAGTAGGTGCTATCATTATCTCCAATTTACACTTAGATTTGAGAAAACTGAGGGAAACAAAGGTTAAGTGACTTGCCCAGGGTCACATAGCTAGTCATGGTGTAAAGATGTATCAAATCAGATCTTACCGACTCAAGTCCCAGTGCTCTGTCTACTCTACCATCTAGCTGCCAAAGTAAAGTAGTAAAACAGAAATGATGAAAGACATCTAGGATTTGGGCAGGAGGAAGAGCAAAAGATGTCAGCTAGTCATTAGAAAGAATGAAAAATAACCAATGAATGGCTTCCATAATAAATTGGCAATCCCAAGATTCCCGAAAAAAAAACAGTGCAAGTCCTCTAGTACATTAATTCTATCCTCTATTTAAAAGTTTTTATAAAAGAATTGCACAGAATGAGAAGCTATGGAGAAATTCAAATTGGCTGTTATTGTAGGAAGTATGTACACAGATGGATAAAGTGCCCAAATTAGACATTTAATGGATATTTTAAGATATATATTATCTCTTCTTTTAGGAATTAGTGCTTCTACAATGCATGCTAGAAGACCTTTTGACAACCTATTTAACTTTAAGTAATATGTTGGCTTTTAAAAAGCTTTCACTTTATATAAAAGAATGATGTACCTGCGTTGGAGACCCAGCTCTGCAACTAACTACCTATAATCTTGGGCAAATCACTTAAGTTCTTTCGACTTCAGGTTCCTCATTTATAAAATTAAGACATCAGACTAGATGACCTACTGAGGCCCCTCTTAGCTCTACCTTTATGATATATGATATAGTAGAATAATTCTTTCAAGATCGGAATGATGATTCCCTAAGATTGACAATCCCTATGTACAGCATATGCCTTTGACAGCTAAAGAAATTTCAGAGAAAGTAAACACAATCTATTGTTCCAGCCAGGTCCAAGGCAAAATTGGGAAGTAAGAGAGGTTGATGCTCTATTACCTCCTCTTCCTGTCATTTCTCCTTTTCTCCAGCTCCTCCAATACTGGATTCCAAGGCCCTTGTACTCTTCTCTGGCACAGGCTTACCTATTATAATGCCTCATTTCCTATAAACAGATCCCTATGACCTAGATATTCCTCTTCTTCTTTTCCAACTCAAGGCATCCACATTTCCTCTCAGCTTTAATAGATATTAAATCAAACTGATAAAATAAATTCCCATTGCCTGGGTGAAACTTAAAATGGAAATTTCTATGACAGGAGAAAAAATTAAGTTTCAAATAATAGAATTTTGGGCACTTTGGCAAACCAGTGGGAGAGAGATTTTTGAATCCAAGAATCTTTTAGCAATACTCTTTGAATCTCAAAGAGATTGATTTTTGTGTTGACTGCTGTACAGCAGTTCTACCATAAGCTGAACCCAGTCAGAATCCAAGAAAGGGAAATGAAGTTTCAGGGAAGGATTTTTTTTCATCTCTAAGTGCTTAGGGGCAATTTGAGTTCATTATATTTCTATATAGAAAGCTAGGTTTTCCATCCCATGGGAATATGACATAATATTAATTGTCAGTTCACCTATTATTTCTCCCTATTCTGTGTGTACAGATAATGACATCCCTTGGGGGAAAAAACTGTGAATCTCTTCACTATCATTATATGTTATCTAGCATGTTAATAGTGCACACTTTGTCATTACTTTATAAGTACATGAAAGACATGGTATACATTATGAAATGCTTATTTTTTTCAAGAACCTAAAATCAAGTTCATTCTCAAAATGAAGAATTTGCACCTGACCCAAAACAAGATATCTGGAGCAAGTATTACTTTTCCATTTTCTTGTAAGCAAAGTAGTAGTATGAATTAAAAAGTCTGAATTCAGTGAAGAGTACACATATATATATGAAAAATACCTAAAAATGGTGACCTGAAGTAAGAAAAGACATATAAATCATAGGACTGATTCATCTCCAGAGAACAGAAATAGAAGCATGGAGGTGTAGTCTTATTAGACTTGGAGTCAAGAAAAAAAATAATTCTGCTGCTAACTCCAGTTGCTGGTAGAACTTCTGATGATGCTTTTAAACTCTTGATGTACACAAGGTTGAAACAGGTCAGTTCTGTTTCTGCATACTCAAGATCAAGACAGAAGAAATATCAAAAAATAAATGAAGCAAAGGTGCCATGTGCTCATGGACACATGGTAGCCAGGTGTGAGGAAGGGTATCCATTCCATTCACCCAGCCCTTGGAAGCTCTTGCTTCATTTGCTTCCAAGAAGGAAAAGAGTGAGAGATAGGCACATTATTCCTTTTTCCTGAGCTCAATTTCACCTTAGCACCTCCTGAGTCATTGATTGCTCCTTCTCACTGCTCAGCCAATTATAAATTTTTTATGTTATATTATGCTAGTTCCTTAGTCACCTATGTCTGGAAATTTCTACTTGGTTGTGTGGACTGGAACAAAGCAGACATATCTGTAAATGGTCCCAGAATTCAGCTCAGTGGTTAGTCTCATCACTATATTGTCCATGTGTGAATCAGTCAACAAGCTAAACTCAATTGAATATTTATTTAAAGATATAATAGGTTAGGTGCTATTCCCAATAGAATACATGACCCTTAGGGAAAAAATAGCCCTTTTCTCACATTCACTAGTTGGACTGAACTTTTTCACTTATCCAAGTAGAAAATTCTGAAATAGAATATGATTCTATGTTCCCAGGCTTCTTTAAGAGATAATTGTGCCCAGAACAGTGACTATGCTGTTTATCAAAGAATTCCTAGGGAATATCTTTAGTTTACTCCCTGAATATCTTAAAAGTAGAGCAATGGTGAAATGCCAATCTTTCTGGGGAAGAACAAATTTTCCATGTTTCTGAAGGCCTGTTCCTCTGACCTAGATATACAAGATAAAATAATCAGACCAGCTATATTTTTTCTAAATCTATTACAAAAATAGAAAAGAAATCAGCTCATTTTGTTGGTGGTTTATACTACAAACATCTTTAACTGAGAACATCTGTATCAGTTAACATGTTTTTGGTATTATCCTAGCATCCTAAAATGGTTGTTATTCAGTCATTTCAGTCATGTCCAAGTCTTCGTGACCTCATTTGGGGTTTTCTTGGCAAAGATACTGGAGTGGTTTACCATTTCCTTCTCCAGCTCATTTTGCAGATAAAGAAACGGAGGCCAGCAGAGTTTGCCTAGGATCACACAGCTAGTAAGTGTCAGAGGCCAGATTTGAAATTAGGAAGATAAGTCTTCCTTGACTCCGGGCCCAGAACTCTATCCACTGTATCACCTAGCTGCCCTAGAATCCTAAAATGCCTGCATTTAAACATTTATTTTGAAAGAAAATACACCCATCACTATGACATAAACAGACATGATCATTGATTTAGAGCTGAAAGGGATATTGGCCATCAAGTCCAAGGTCTTCGTTCTCTAGATGAGAAAACTAATTCACCATTTCCCAAATGGTGAATTTCACATTCACAAGCACAAGTTCATCAGAATTCAAATCCAGAACTTTATTTGCTGCTTCTGTTCAACATTTAAGAAAGGTAGTCCACAATAACCACTATATCAAGAGCAAATCCCTTTGCAAGATATCTAGGGTCCTCAATAACCTGATCCCACCTTCCAATTTCTCACTATTCCCTCCAGTAGACTCAGTAGCCTCACTGTCCCTAGCACCAGTCATACATATTCCTGCCTTAAAGATTTTCCTTATACTTATTTCTTCTCCTACCTACCATTTCCTCTCCCTTCTCCACCTCTATCCAAACCCTTCATGTCTTTCTAAGTTCCCCCTCCACCATGAAGTCTCCCCAAGTTATTCTAGACTATCATTGATCTCTTCCTTTTCTGAATCCCACATCATTCAATCCCTCAGTCAATATCACACAGTTGAGCATTCAGTTGCTCTCTGGTTATTTCACGTGTGTTTATATTGTCATCCCATCAGATGGCAACATAAGCTATTTGTATCTGTCTTAAATTTCTTCTGTATCCCCCCATAACACTTAACAGTATCTACACGGGGCATAATTTATCTATGTAAGCACACATATAGCACACTATGTTCTGTGTAAATAGATCTATTTTTATTTTGGTCATAAAATTAAATTTAAATAGTACATTTTAAGGTCCTCAGTTTTTAAGTGGAAAATCAATCACCTTTCAAATATTAGTGAAAAGTTTAGCTATAGTTAATAGTAATGAAAAGCAAATAAGCCTTTAAAAAAACAAACTGAATTCATAGATGCACATTCAATAAAGCCAGAATTTTTTTCAAGTTGCCTTAACCAGGATAATGCTATACTTAATATTTCTAACAGATATTTTTAATAAAAGGGCTTGTTCATGCTATAACAGTATTCTCTAGCCCCCAAAAACAAAATGTCATTCATGAATTTGACTTATTACTCTGTTCCAAAGATTGAAAAGTAGACAATAGGGAAAACAGTAGGCAAAGATTCACAGGACAACTGTGACCTGATATCAAAGATTAATCATTCTGTATTTCCCCTGGTGTCAGAGTTTATTTGTGGTTATGTCAACTTTAAAATGATAGCTATGGTACAGAAACAAATAGCTCAATATAGGTTCTATGGAAACATTTACCTTCCCTCTTTGCTAAAATAAGAGTAACCAGATTTAGGCAAGCCAATTCTTTAAAACATGTAGGGTCTCCAACAAACACCTGGTGAACACATTAATTTGGGGAAAATCAAATGCTAATCTAGGCTATGTGTGCTTCAGGAATTCTCCTGGAGGCCAATGTTGAATGGCCTTTCACTCACACATCCAGGTGCTATCTAGAGTTACACAAGAACAACTGAAAGAGGGGTAAATGGAGATAATAGGATTTAGATTTAAGAAGGAACTTAGAGATCATTTAGGCTAAAGCTCTTATTTTATTGATGCAGAAATAAAAACTAGAAAGGATCATCTTATTCAATTATTCAAAGCTAGAATTTGAACCCAGATTCTGTGTCTACAAATCCAATGTTCTTTCCACTCTACCACAAAAGGAGTCTTACAAGACTACTTTAGAGTGTTTTTATCCTTTTTATTTTGATGCAGTAGGATATAGAATCTGAACTTATAAATGGACATCTGTGTGCTCAGGTCAGAATTTCTATTACACCATCATATTAACCTATAGATTTAAGATACTATGTGTTCTATTTGTAAAACAAAGAAATTCTCAGTAAGGGAGCCCTAATGCATGCCTGATATCTCTATATTAAGAATTTGTCTTCTCTTCATCCATTTCTGATGGATTCTGTGTGAAAGAGCATTTGGAGCATCTAAGGTGATTGGTTGTTTCTCAAACTTTTCCTTTCCATAGATTAGGGTCTGTGCTACTGTTTACGTGTATGCCTTTAAAGTAAAGCCAAAAGGGAAAAAGAAATGAAAATTAATTTTATTTCATACCAATAGTAAAACTTTCGAATAATGAACAATATAGTGTTTGCTTTTTGTGAAAAGACATTAAAAAAACCAGAAATATTTAAGACCTTCATATTTAAGCATATGCTCAAAATATAAATTATTCATAATCTCTGAATAATAAAATTTGCTTTATGCATTGATACTTGAGTTAAATATGAATTGTATTCTTTTTGACAAAACAAGACAATATGAAATAAAATATTTTTCAAATGACGAGTTGTGTCTCACTGGATGATTTTATAAAGGATAAATTTGAGAGAAAAAATAACTAAAAATGAGTAAGAGTTAACCACAAACATAGGTTTCTTATGCTTCCATGAATTATGTCCTCATGCATGTCACAGAGCTCATATTAAAGCTGACCTATGGTTCTTCATCTCACATGACTCAATTCAGGAACATGATAATCTCAGATGAGTCAATTTAGAACAAAAACAATTCATTTTATTTACCTAAATAAGCAATCAGTAAAAAGTGGTTACTGAAATGTTCTATCAGTGAACCATTTTAAATGGCAAATGGGAAAGAAAAATAGGAGTTTTCTTCCTTTATCACTCATCCTTCCCATTGACTCTTTTCTGAGCTCTAGCTTTTGAAGAATAATTTGGAATTGAATTGTTTTGCATTAGGTGCCAGACTTGGAGAAAAGAGATTGGCTTGCATTTTTTCCCTTTAAAATACATCTTCAGATCTTGTGGGTGAAAGAGAAGACAATCATAACGAAAGATCATAACACAAAGTAAATCAATACATGGACTGTGCTTGCATTTATCCTACCGTAAAAGAGACATCTCCATTTTTTATTTGTTTAAAGAAACTCTTCTGGAAGGACAAAAATTGAAAATACATTGGAATCTATTGTCAGGTATTTGTTGCTAGATAAATGTTCTATATTTCCATTTTTTTTCTTCTTTAAAAAAAAATTACTCAGTTTAGTATATAGTCCTCTGACATGGATAATAGTCTTTCTGAGTTTTTGTAGTTTAACTGGTGGGGAACTAAATGGAACTCAGAAGCCGAAAGTCTCTTTTTCTTCTACCTACAGAGATAAAGCTCCTTGCTTTTGGTAGTACATAAAATCACACCTGTCTCCTAATATCTGAGTGAGGAAGTTGGCCCATATTTGCAGGGCACCACCGATTTGGAGCATGCTCAGTCAAAAGAACCCAGCTGTGTTAATCTACTTCCATCTAGGGCCTGACTGTGAGTACATTGACCTATGGCCTGTACAAACAGCGGTATTGTTCATGCAGAACTAACTTGACTACATAAAGAAAGTGAATTTGTGGGGATTTTTTCTGTGCCACTGCATAGCTTGCTGGTAACTATTTTTGTGCACAGTAGAGCTGTGTGTTCAGTCTGCAGGGCATCCATACAAATTGTCTCCTGTACTTTGTCAGCTTAACTCATCCGAACTTAATTTGGTGATATTAGCTCAACAGGAGTAACACAGTTTGACTGCCCAGGGATATAGATACTCATATCATCTCTCAACACATCCTTAAAATGCCTCAGAGATGTCCGCTACAATAACTTACACTACTGACGGAAGCTTTTCTTATTTTTTCTTTCTCTTTCCTTTTTCTTTCTTTTTTCCTTTTTCCCCCTATTTCTTCCTTTCAATAAAAGTAATAGTTAACATTTATATATTATCTACTATGTGCCAGTCACCACACTAAGGGCTCTTGATTCTCACAACAGCCCTGGAAAGCAAATGCCATTATTTTCCCTTTTTTACAGATAAGAAAATTAAGCCAAACAGAGGTTAAGCGGCTTGCCCAAAGTCACACAACTAGTGTCTAAATTGAATTTGAACTCAGACTTCCTGACTCTAGGTCCAGTGTTCTATCCATTTCACCATATAGCTGACCCCAAATTTAAAAAAATTCTAGAAAAGGAGGCTTTACATAGAATGACATTTGACTTGAGAGAAAGACATTTTTAAATTAATTGCTGACTGCCACTGGAATAAAAAGTGGGGTAGTGTGGGGGGACATCTAAAGTCTTTTTAAAACTATTTCTTAAACTGCACAATATCTATTCTAGAAACTGCATGTCTTTACTGAATTTGATCAACTGTTCAGTCACCTGAACAGTTTGTTTATATGTGTGCTTGTGTTCAGGAGGGCCAGACTGTCATTGCTGAGGCAGAGAGGCGGAAGGCATAAGGAGCAGGCTAGAATACACTTAAATTGCTATTTGCTTCCCCCTACAGGCTGATCTAAAAATTACAAAGAAACTAGTGCTCTTAAGACTGTAAATCAGCCTCCCCAAAGCAAATCCAGCACCACAAAAAAGATCAAATTTAAACAATTCTTTTCTTAAGACTCCTCAATTTACATTTTAAAACTGAGTTAATATTAGTAGTAATATGTGTGTTTCTATGTGTATACATATACATATATATACACATATACATATATATATATATATATATATATATATATATATAATATCTATGAGAAACCACTCTATGACCAGCCCTGTGCTAGGCGTTAAAAAAAAAATAATGAAAAAAATTTAAATAATCCAGATGAAGCAGTGGATAGAGAGCTTAACTTGGATTAAGGAAAATCTGAATTCAAATCACTTAACCTCTATCTGCTTCAGTTTTCTATCTGTAAAAAATGGAAATGATAAGGTTGTTACAAGGATAAAATGAGATGATATTTCTAAAGTGTTTTGGAAACCTTAAAGGACTATATAAATACTGCTATAATCCATTTGGTTAGAACTGGCATTCTTTCTTTAAAAGGTAATATGTTACCTTAATTTTAGTTTATATTTTACTTTATTTACACCTAAACTTTCGGGTTCCACTTCAGAAAACTTTCCTCACTTCCACAGACTTGTCTTCTGATTAACTTTATGAAAACAACAGCTCACTGTTTTAAGAAACTGAGGGTAAAAGAGGTTAATCTATTTACCCAAGATCACAGCAACAGCTTGTATTTACATCCAAGATTTCTGACTTAAATTCTAATTTTCTTCCTGCTCTACTGAATTATGTCCCTGATTTTAAGAAATTATTTTTAATCAATCAATAATTATTTGGGTGCCTACTGTGCAAAGCACTATATAACGCAGAAAAGACATAAGCAACTTAAAATTTAGGTTTTAATTTTTAATGACTATGACTTGCTATTTATTTTCCCAGACCCACACACTTATTAAGCAGTAACTATGGAGGAAAGAGGAGAGAGTTAAGGGGAAGGAGCACTTATTAAGGGCTTACAATGCTAATTGTTAAGCCCCTATTCTACACTATTATTTCTCAAGCTATTGGATGTGATATGGTGCTGTCATATCTACGATTCCATGGAAATCTCACAGCCTAAAGCAATGAGCTGGTTATGGTTCATTAGGACTTGGTTCATTAGCTGAGTTCTTATGGTGCTACCTGCTTCTTCAAAATGTTTCTGTTTTTTTCCAGTATTTCTCCTCATCTATACCCAGCCCCTTCTTTAAAAATTTATTTTCCAAAGGTCCAAATTTTAGGGCTTAAAGGGCTCTTTGAGATCATCTAGTCCAGAGGTGGGGAACCGGCAAGTGCAGCCCTGGACTGAATCCAGACTTCACAGACTAAATCCCCTTAATAAAAGGGTCTGTTAGGTAATGTCAAATTTGTTATGTTACGTAAAACTTGGACTCAATCCAAGGACCACACCCAAGGACCTACACGGCCACATGTGGCTTCCAGGCCCACAAGTTGCCTACCCCCAAATTCTTGTCTAATGTCATCACTTTACAAATTAGGAAATATATATAGACCCTGAGGAGTGAAATATTTCACAAATGCCACAGTAAGGAAGGAACAATGTTAGTATTTAACACCAAGTCTTCTCATGCCAGAGTTCTTCCTCTGATACTGCCCTCCCCGTCATGTTCACAGACAATCTTCATGAATTGCAATGACCAAAAATTTCAGCCCTTGGTGATTGAGCCTCTTTGAATGCAGTTTGGTTGGTCCTCAGAAAACAGACATGGATGGTTACAGACCCATACTCAGAGCCTGTTCCAATGTGTAGACCCTGCATGAAACGATGCTGCAATGATACAGCCCTGAAAAACCCGGGATTACCTCCACACCATAAATGTCTGCCTCTACCCTTGGAAAATGGATTATATCTCCAAGGAGAATCTGATCATTTCTAAAACCAGTAAAACCAAGAGCTAGGGGAAGAGAATTCATGGAAACTTGATACAAACAGTTACTTGGACCTAACTTTCAAGTTGCAAAAAAAGATGAAAAAGTGAAAAGCATTTTTTAATATGAATCTTTACTTAAGAAAGAGCTTCCTTTCCTCTATTTTGTCCCCTCTCTCTTTGATACCCAACGTCAATTCTTAGCTTTCTCTTTGTGAAACATTGTTTTTACCCCAGGACAGAAGCAGGGGAAAGGAAGGACTTTATCATAAATAACAGATCATTGAAAGGTTCTTATTGGGGAAAGGGAGGTGACTTGTTCTAACCAAATGTTGTTATTTGCTGCCCCTTGCTGGCAGAAGATAAAAATTGCTTTAATCACATGAACAGGTGCTGATAGGGAAGACTTGGGGATGGTTATTATACGCATTCAAACTAGAAATTAAATGTTCTCATCCCCTTCACCCAAACACAATGTGCCTAACATCTATGTCTAGAACTACTCATTGAAAGAACAAGCAGAAAACCAAAACCACACAGGAAAT
Organism: Potorous gilbertii; assembly: GCA_028658325.1. NCBI lineage: Eukaryota > Metazoa > Chordata > Mammalia > Diprotodontia > Potoroidae > Potorous > Potorous gilbertii. The sequence continues at coordinate 392,074,902 of CM053771.1, forward strand.
AATTTCTATGGGGATGAGGGCAAAGCTTTCTGAAAAATGATATATATTTTAAAGGCACAATATTTGCAACACTATACTCTTTACCTACAAAGCATAGGAAATGTTCTCATTTAAAAGATAAAGGAAAAACACAAATATACCCTTCTCCCATCAAATTCCATTAATGACTTAGGTAAGTGTCAGGGAATTAGCAGAAGTTAAAAAAGAAATAAAGAAAAAGCCTGTGTCCAGGAGCGCAACTAGTGTCAGGAGGTGAGATTGAAAGCTAGATCTTTGTTCACTCCAGGCTTGGCACTCCATCTTCCAAACCATGATGTCTCTTAAAGAAAAATTATTGCTGAATAACCATGAATATATATTTAAAGAAAGATGGTGGGTAGAGTGAGCATGGAAACTGTTCTTGTATTCGATGCTTCCTGTTCTTATCAGGATCTTTGCAAACATCTGGATTGGTTACTTACTGGACATTGTTAGGGCACAAACTGGACACTGCTCTGGGGATCCCATATTCCTTTTGTAAAATACTTGATCAGATGATTTCCCTAAATAGTTTGATATGCTTTCTGAGAGGTAAGTCTTTGTTAACAATTTTGATTTCTCTAACTTCTCTTCCTCTACAGAGGTCACACCTATTGCCATCTTCACAAGAAGACATGACTCCTGATTAAGTTTCTGTCAGTGGAGCTACCCCAAAAATGATTTGGTTAGTTGAAATTCTTAGGATGACACTCTGATCTGACCTATATGACAGTGGGCAGAAAACTGTCGTATTTTTCCCTTTCTTCCTGGGTGCATAATATGTTTTGAGTGGAGAGGAAGGGTATTTCTCCCTTTTCCCTTCCCCCAGGTACCATTATTACCCAGCTGTTTTATGGCAGAAACGTATGGGAGCTAATATGTTTGCCAACAGCTTTCTGAGTACAGATCAGAAACAACTTTCTTACTCCAGGAAATAATACAAAGAAACCCTTTACTTTTCTCTCTACTTCAGCCATGAGTGATTCAAAAAGTACAGGTCTATTAAGAAAATTATTTCTCCAGAAACCCCAAAGTAGCTTTGCTTTCTAGGGGAGAGGTCAAACCACAAGGTGGCATTACAAGTCTGAGAAAAATTGTACAGAATTCTATGGGAGAGAAGTGTTTGATTGAAGTGCCAGGATATTCCCCTTCTGACAATTTCAAGTTACCTCCCTTCCTAATGAAGTCACTATAAATGCCTATTTGTAGGCTCCTGTAAGTTCTTTGTGTTTGCTGTAGTTTCTGTAGTATAAAATAAAGCCTATCTTTTATTCAATATACATTTGTAACCTTGAGTACCTTGAGTTTCCACCATTTGTGGGAACCTAGACATGAACTATATTTGAAGATTTCCCAGAGAATACCCAACAATGAGCCAAAGAGAGAATATGTCCTTCTTGGGTTAGTCTCCGTGACTTAACCTGATCCAGACTGAAGGGGATCCAGAGTCTCAGAATACATTTGTGTAATACATCTTTTTATATGTGGATGCTTTGTTTACCAAAAGGGGCAGAAAATGGATGAATGTTTATTTAGGAAAATCTCCTGAGACAGTTCCAAGAAACTGAGGAAAAAAATACAAGATAACTGTTTGAAGGCAACCCAAAAATGACTGAAGGATGAATGCAGTGCATTGTTGCCCCGTTGACTCACATATGATTTTCCCAAATTTTGTAGAAAATAGCTGAGAAACTATAAATCACAGAGCTGCTTGAAGACAGTGGAAAATTTTATATTGCTTGTGTTATGCCTGACAGGTCTGTAGACTCTGGGTTTTTCAACCTGAATTGGGAATGTTCCAGAGCATTAGAAGCCAGATGAGGGGCTACAGAAGATGAACATGGGTATCCAGAAGATGAAAAATCAGAGTTCAGAATAAAAAATACAGTTGCTGCCTAAAGAGAGAAGTTGATGTCAGAGACACCCCTTGTCTCTTTCCCCTCTCCCCCACTGCTTGAAAAAATCAATCAAGGAGCATCCAAAGATACGAGCAGGTGCTTCCAGTTGAGTTAGTTGAAAGACCTTTCTGGAGTGATACAGATTCAATTATCTGTTGGAAGCTTGAAGGAGAAAGTCAGATCCTCCCATTGTGTAAATAGCTGGCTTGGTTTATTGCTCTCTAGCACCATCTAGAACTTGAGAGTTGACCATCCATCCGGAAGATGTGACACTGGTTGCTGCCAGGAAGAAAGAAGAATGATGTTTTTGTGAAATGTTGACTGGGTTTGTTGCCCTTTAGCACGGTCTGAGAGAGATCAGTCCCTAAAAGGGTTTGTCTGAATTGCTTCAAGCCCTATCTGGCTTGAAAGGAAGAAACTCTTCAGAAATCCTACAGATATGAGGATCTCTGCAGTTCTCTACCATAAGAGAACTGCTTGTCACTAAAAAACTTAAAAAGCTTAGCACCAGCCAAAGAAAGCAGACTTGGATAGCTTTAAAGCTTGGACTTAGGGATACTACTTTCTTGAAAGACTATAATGTTGTTGCTTCACTGACTGAGCTGAACCCTGTTACAGATGTCCAAATTAACAGAGAAGCAGCTTTGTCTAACAGGAGAGTGGAGAAGCGCAGAAAAAAAGCAAGTAATATATAGTAAACGAATCTTACCAAAAGAGACCCTCGGGCATCCAACCCTGCAGTCTAGTTATAAATTGCCCCAGACACATAGGCTTTCCTACCCCATGGTTCATTGCTAAGTTTCTGTAAGTATGAACTTCCTCTCCTCCACAGACACTATGTGTATTGGTAGGTAAACATGACCCAAATTATGAGAGCATATCATGCTTTGATTATTCCTGCTTTTCGCCTTTTGTGTTTAATGTTTCATGTTTAAAAATTAGTAGTGTCATTGTGACTTATTTTGTGTTAATGTCCAAACAGCGGGGTTTGAAGAACTTTAGTGCAAGGAGTAGGCAAGTGTCTACCTATGTAAACTTCCCTCTGGGGAACCACCCCAACTTAGCCAAGTGTGTATAGGTAGGGTGAGTGAGGCACCTCTAGCTCAGAGAAGGAGTCAGGAGAGTTGAGGCAAGTGCCACACCTGAGCTAAACTTGAAACCTTCTCTACTAGAGCACACTGATTTCCACCCCCCACTGTACTCATAAGGTAAAGCAGAGAGGCGGACAGATTCATTAAATCTCACTGACACTTGCAGAGGGTTGGTCTAGTTCCACCTCACATTGGCTTTCCCTCTTCTGAATTACACATAATGCCTTTTCTCCTGTCAGTGTCTAAATTATGCTCTCCCAACTTAGTCATCTAGGACTTTCAAGCACCACCTCCTGTTTTACACACTGTCTTTCCACCCCATCCCCTACCATCATCATCAGGGATTTCATCATTCAGGCTGATAAGCCCACTAACAATCCGGACAAACATTTGATCAGCCTCTTGAATTCCGATGACCCCACTTCCATCACAGAGCAAGCATGGTCACATATGGCAATTTGTAATATCTTGGAATTACGTCACTTCTCAAACCTAGAACTTTGAATTCCCACCTTCTGACCGTAACTGCTGATCATCTCATGTATCTCATTATTAAACCCAAACTTTAAATACCAAACTTTCAACCTGATCGTTACTTCCTGCTTCTCAACCAGTACCTATCCACCATCCGATTTCAACTTGTCTCCATACCCTGCTTTGATTCTATTGTTAGCCACTTTCCTGTTTTATCAACTACTGACCTAGAATCCCTGACCTCACTAACCCATCATTCCTAAGCTACAAAACTCATCCCTGAATTAATTCCACCTTCAGATTTCATTGTTTGTTCCAGAATTGCTGAACTTTACTGGAGAAAAAAAATGCATGAAATCAAATCAATTTCACTCATCATAAATTTATATCACATCTTCACAACCAGGTCTTTATTGCTATTCAACAGTCTTTTTACCCTTCTCATGTAGATGCAGGTAATCAATGAAGTTGGCATAGGTCATGTGGTATGGAATGGAAAGAATTTTCACTCTATGGAAATATAGGACTTGGTTCAGATACTGCCTCTGGCACGACCTTTATGACCTCCCTGGTCCTGAAATTCCTGATTTGTAAATTAAGGGTTTGGTCAAGATAACCTCTGAGATTCCTTCCACTTCTAAATCTTTGATGCTATCACCTCAGTAACCATTCAATCTAACTTAACAATAGAAGAGAATACTTTAAATGAGGGTGAACCTACTACCCCTTTATTTAGCCATAAAGACATACTGGAGCTAGCTCTAACTAGAAAAAACTAATTGTTAATGTTTCAATGTGAGTATTTGCACTTCAGAAATTGACAAATGCTACAAATTAGTATATTATTGATTCTTATGTTGATTGCTAATACACCAATTAATCTGTGTTAGGGAATATTTTTTTTCAGCAAGCTGGTTGTTAAACATTTACCAACATACCCCTTGGTAGCCCACTACACTTTTGGATGGTTCTAATTATTAGGAAGCTTTTCCTTACATCAATTCTAAATTTAGATCTTTTCAAAAATTATATATTACTCATAATTCCTCCTTCTAGAGTCAAGGATAAGCTCTTCTACATATTACAAGAATAAGCCCATCAAGTACTTGACATCTAATCTTCACCTTAAGTCTTTTCCAGTCTAATCACTCTGAATTCCCTCATATCACATGAACTAGAGGCTCTCTGTCATCCTAGTTCTTTTCTCTTGGACATTCTCCATTTTAGCAATATCCTGTCTAAAATTATATTAAATTTTAGAACCAGAACCAAACACAATAATCAAGATTCAAGATGTAGTCTGGTTATAATAGAGTGCAGTCTGTACTTTACCTAGACATTCTGTTTATGGAGAAAATGAATAAAACCTATGATTTTTGAAGGAAGCATCTTCTCTCCAAGAAATGTAGCTTTAGAAGTCAAAGAAACTGAGCTACAGGATTTTGTAAATACAGATAAGTACGGAGAGGTCAAGGATGAACCTTACTAAGTTCTATTCTGAAAGAGGCCTCCATTACGTTGGAAATTTCCTGCCCTAAGCATATCATAAGACTGTACTCAAAGAAATGCATCATTACACTGGAACAAACCTGATCTATGCAACTCCATAGACCCCAAGGTGAACACCCCCTTCCCCTGTCCCTATTATTCAAACTCCTAAATGAGGAAAACAGTTGAGAAGCTACACTTGATAGGCTCCAATTACAGACTAACTTTACCCTAAAACTAGTAAAATCCTATATGCATGAGTATCTCCTTCTGTTCTACACATCACTATCTACCTGGCAACTTCCATCAGCTCATACCAATTATCATTTTTCTCTTCCAGTATTGCTTCTCTGATATATTGCCCTCCAGTCAAGCAGACCAAGGTGAGAGGAATTACTCTCCAGAAAGGACCTGAGGACTTCTGGGTTGAGGTTTTCTCCAACACTGAACGCATACTAAAACAGAATTAGCTTTCTTAGTTATTATATTACACTGTTGACTCATACTAAACCTGAGAGCTTTTGCAGATTAAACTACTATCTATTGATACTTCCCACATCTTATCCTTGAAAAGTTGATCTTTTGAACTCAAGCATAAGATTTCATATTTATCCTTATTATATATAATTGTACTATATTTGACCTAATGTTGTAACCTATCAAAGTTTTTTTTGATCATGATTTTGTTATCCAATGTATTCCTCTCAGCCTTGTGTCACTTGCAGATTTGATAAGCATATCATTTCAGTTTTTTTCTAAGACATTACCCATTTTTTCTCCTCTTTCATTTCTTTAATGATGCATTCTATAATTTCCCTAGTAATCAAAGCCAAGCTTAGTATCCTATAATTTGTAGACACCATTCTCTTTCTTTTTGTTTTAAAATTAGAACATCTACCCCAATACTGTGATTGCTTTCTCCTTCATGATCTTTCAAAAATTGAATGCAGAGACTCAGTAATTATATCTTCCAGTTTTTTCAGCATCCTAGAATGTAGCTCATCTGAATTATATCTGTTCTCTACTAGACTAGGAAAGCTAAGGATAACAAAGAACATTTTTTTAAAAAATCTATACATATTAGGAAAAAGTAAGACCAAAAGAGGAATTGATGAGATTGCTGCTTGGGATAAAACAATGACAACTGATTATGGAAGACAGAACTATCAAATTCTCATTTTGTGTTTGTAAACTCTGCCAAGGAAAATAATCTCAGAAATGGAAAATGAAGAGAAACTCCAATAAGGAGCTGATACCCAAGAAAAGTAAGGATGTACTAAGTGTGCACCTGGTTGTCTTTAATGAGTTCAAGACATCATGTTCAGATGACCTACATCCCAAAATGCTGAAAAAACTGGAAGATATAATTACTGAGTGTTACCAATCATGAAAGAAACTCATGAAAGATCATGAAGGAGAAAGCAATCACAGTATGCTTGTTTTCCTTGTGAGTGTCAGTTTATTCTGAGCTTTAGCACTCCAAATACTATTTTTACAAAACTATAGTATGACCTCACTTTCCTCATTCTTTGCACACTTTCTTTAAAAATTTAACTGTGAGTTCCCTGTACATCCACATTAACCTCTATAGGCAATTCCCCTTTTTCCTCCTCATCAAAATTGTTTATCATTTTGTCTTCAGAATTTCATTCATAAGAGTTAGTAGCACCAATGCAATATTCATAGTGCCTGTGGAAACTATGAATATGCCAGAATTTATTATTCCTACAAATTAGTCACACCACTCTTACCTGGGGTCTGGTAACCAACATATAATTCTAACTGATATGAAAACATAAGATTCTAACCAAGATGGTAGATTGATGACAACAGATTAAATTGGGCTCTGCCTTACCTATTGCCCATGAGCAGTAAAGTATGATTGCCTAATTGTCTGAGCTGACTAAGGCACAATTGATCTTACGCCACCCCAGGCTTTAATTTCTGATCCCCTCACAATGTATGTGATATGGGGAGGAGCCAAGATGGTGGAGAAGAAAGATACACATAGGCTACCTCTGAACCCACAACCTATAAAATATCTGTAAAGAAGAACTCCTAACAAATTCTGGAGCAGTGGAAGCCACACAACAATGGAGTGGAGGAGATTTCTGTTCCAGAGAGACCTGAAAAACTGTCACCAAAGGTCCGTTGCACACAGGACCAGAGCAGAGCCCAGCCCTGCCCTGGCCGTGTAGCACCGAGAGGAGCAGATCTGAGCAGGCTTCAGGGATGGAATCTCTGGCGGCTGTGAAGTTCCCTCCACCCACAGGTGCACAGGTCAGTGAGAGAGACTGTTTGGTGGGCCAAGAGGGGAGCAGGGTGTCTCCATAACTCAGGCACCTTCGGGAGGCAGTAACAGAGACAGCAGCAGACAGGGGCTCCCAAAGCAGGCTGGAGCTGGAATCCATTGTTGAAGGTCTCTGCATAAACCCCCCTGAGGGAACTGAGCCCTGTGTGGCAGACCTGCCCCCAACTGAGCAGCAGAACTTAAGCTCATACTGAATAGCAGCCCCACCCCCAATGAAAGGTTGAAAGCCCTGAGGCGGGGAAGCAGCAGTTGAATCTCAGACCCCAAGCACTAGCAGGGCAGATCTGGAGGTGAGGTGGGTGTGGAAAGGAATCTCAGAAGTCAAGTAACTGGCTGGGAAAATGCCCAGAAAAGGGGAAAAAAAAGACCATAGAAGGTTACTTTCTTGGTGAACAGATATTTCCTCCTTTCCTTTCTGATGA
>CM053771.1:392083103-392097493 GCA_028658325.1 Potorous gilbertii
CCTTCAGGAAATTATCAAGTGCCCTGATATTCTAGAACCAGAGGGCAAAATAAGTATTCAAGGAATCCACCAATCACCGCCTGAAAGAGATCCAAAAAGAGAAACTCCTAGGAACATTGTGGCCAAATTCCAGAGTTCCCAGGTCAAGGAGAAAATATTGCAAGCAGCTAGAAAGAAACAATTCCGGTACTGTGGAAATACAATCAGGATAACACAAGATCTAGCAGCTTCTACATTAAGGGATTGAAGAGCGTGGAACAGGATATTCCAGAAGTCAAAGGAACTAGATCTAAAATCAAGAATCACCTACCCAGCAAAACTGGGTATAATACTTCAGGGAAAAAAATTGTCATTCAATGAAATAGAGGACTTCCAAGCATTCTTGATGAAAAGACCAGAGCTGAAAAGAAAATTTTACTTTCAAACACAAGAATGAGAAGAAGCATGAAAAAGTAAACAGCAAAGAGAAGTCATAAGGGACTTACTAAAGTTGAACTGTTTACATTCCTATATGGAAAAACAATATTTGTAACTCTTGAAACTTTTCATCATCTGGGTAGTTGGTGGGATCACACACACACACACACACACACACACACACACACACACACACATATATACAGGCGTGCATGCACACACACACATACGCACATGCACACACACACACAGAGACAGAAAGCACAGAATGAATTGAATAGGATAGGATCATATCTTAAAAAAAAATGAAGGTAAAAGGTGAGAGAGAAATGTATTGGGAGGAGAGAGGGTGAAATGGAATGGGGTAAATTATCTCTCACAGAAGAGGCAGGCAGGAATCTTCTTAGTGGAGGGAAAAAGAGGAGAGCTGAGAGAAAAACATGAAGTTTACTCTCATCACATTCGACTAAAGGAAGGAATAAAATGCACACTCATTTTGGTATGAAAACCTATCTTACAACACAGGAAAGTGGGGGAGAAGGGGATAAGCAGAGTGAGGGGAATGATGGAAGGGAGGGCAATGGGAGGAGGGGGCAATTTGCAATTTGAAATCAACACTCTTGGGGAGGGACAGGATCAAAAGAGAGAATAGCAACAATGGGGGGCAGGATAGGATGGAGGGAAATATAGTCAGTCTTACACAACATGACTATTATCAAAGTCATTTGCAAAACTACACAGATATGGCCTGTATTGAATTGCCTGCCTTCCCAAGGGAATAGGTGGGGAAGAAGGGATGGGGAGAAGTTGGAACTCAAAGTTTTAGGAACAATGGTTGAGTATTGTTCTTGCTAATAGGAAATAAGAAATACAAGTAATGGGGAATAGAAAGTTATCTGGCCCTACAGGACAAAAGAGAAGATGGGGTAAGGGAAGGGAGGGATGATAGAAGAGAGGGCAGATTGGTGATAGAGGAAATTAGAATGCTCAGTACAAATGGGAAGAAATTTGGAGCCCAAAATTTTGAGAAAATGAATGTAAAAAATTAAATAAATAAATTCATTAAATAAAATAAAAGACAAAAATGTATGTGAGATTCAAGCAAGATATAAAAATCATCACATGACTCTATTCTCCTTTACAGACCTTTGAGAACATATCAAAACCTACTCTAAGGAAAGATTCTAATGTCTATCATTTATACCTTAGCACGAGAACTGTCTAAAATGGACATCAGAATAGGTATGGAAAATGTTTTGCAACGTGCAAGCTTCTCAGCCCTTCTGAAATCACACCATGTAGTCAGGGGTATTGGGAGGCTCAAACTAGGCTCCATAAATACCAGTTATTAGTATCATTATTAGCTTATAGCCAGCAGACCTCCAGTCTGAGACTTATTCCCTGAGCCTTCTGCTGCACTGCGGCTGAGCTCAAGCAATGTTATTACAGCAATACAGAAGTGTGTTGCTAGATGTTTAATATCTAGGCTCTGGAGGAGGGGGAGGAATGTATTCACACACACATTTTAAGGTTAGATCTGCATTATTAACTGACTATTAGACAATCAATAAGACAATGAATCAAGTCATGATTTGTAAAGATTGCCAACTTTTGAAGTATAGGGGTAAGGATATCTAGGAGCTCCTCCTTGATCCCAATTAGGGAGGGCACTAAGGGAATTCTCATCATTTTTCACCTGGCTGCCTTCCTGAACTTTATGGTCTGCAGAAACATCATTCTGCAAGATGGAATCAACTCCAAAATTCACACCTCTTCAGAACCCTCTACCCCTGGGGCACCCCCTCCCTCTTATTAGAGAGGACAGAGAATATATATTGGAAAGCTCCTCCCAATTCCTTTACTCTTTAAGGATAGCACCCAGGGAATTCTCCTCATCATTTCCCACCCAATAACTCTTCTGAACTCATCATTCTACAAGACAAAATCAACTTGGAAACTCACACCTTCTCAGATCACTTTCCACCCTGGCTGCTTAACTTCACCATGTCCCTGAGCTGGTAACTTCCTTCCCTAGTCCCCACCCCTGTTTGTCAGCTTCTTTTCATGTATTATACTCACAATTAAATTGTAGACTTCCTGAGGACAGGAACTGTTTTACACCTCCCATTGTATCCTTAGTACTTAGCACAGTGCCTGGAACATAGTAGGTACTTTGGAATTTGCCTCCAAATGTTCACATTTAAAATTTAACAGCTGACTCTCACAAGCAAGTCAGAACTGCCTCTAGCACATCCCTGCATGTAGGCAGCAGTCTGCTTTACCCATAAATCAGGTCATTCCTCATCATAAATCCAAAATTATTCATTCACAGTTATTAATTCATACTTGGAAAATATCACTAGTACTATATGCTCATATCTGAATCTGCTTCTAGACATGTCTGGGAAACTTCCATTTTACTAGACTAAGAGCTTTTCTGGCCCTTGACCCAAGCATCTAAAGGGATAGAGCACCTTAAGAAGCCTGGAGGAATGGTGATAGAAACTGTCCCAATTGTGAATCCCTGGAAAAACCAATTGAACTGAAGCAAAGAGAGGAGAAGCAAGATCAGAAGTGGGGACAATGCAGGGCAAGTTGAGGATGCTGAGCCTAGCATTTTCTTTTATCAGTTCATTTCTTATTTCACTTCAAGTTCAAATAAATCTTATGGAAATCATGTGTTGAATAATGATTCCTTATTTGTGTTTACTAGGATGCATTTGAGTTTCCCACATCTGAAATTTCTATTAGGGAAAACTGATAAGAGATAATTCATTTTTTTCTAACCCTACTCACCTCTTTCTGTCTAGGAGGAATGTATATTCTAAAACTTACCTATTTTTAAAGTTTGTTTGCATTCCCATTCAGTTAGTATTAAAAGCTAGCATAAAAGTGTTGTGATCATAGTAATTTCTTGTGTGTATTGTTTCATTCTTGAGAATGGATTTTGAGGGTGAGGGGACATAGTAAATAGCAGTTTACATGCGTGCGCACGCACACACACACACACACACACACACACACAAAAGAGGATAGAGACAATGGACTGTCTTCTAGGATTTCTGGAAATAAATAAAAGAAATCGTGATTTAGATTACATGACTTCCCCAAAGTGGAGAATGATTAAATAAATCCAGTTCTATGACCATAGGAAAAAGTCTGAGTCTGAGATAAACAGTTTCTCAAAAATGGGAAGGGATTTTATGAGTACCAGGGGAAGAAGATTCCTCAGAGGCAAATCATGAAAATCTTCTCTCTATTGTCTCCACTCCTTGCTGCCACAGAGCAAATCTTCCTCCCTCTAGGGACAGGGTGAATGAGTTGGTGAAGGAGAAGTCATTCAGGCTGGCTATCTGAATGGAGGAAATGGGAAAGAGTGACTATGTAAGGATGGGGGTCAGAGAAGGAAAAGATAATTTTCCTCTTCAACCAAGCACTTCCAACTCCAAGCATTGCTACATTTGTAATGTACTCTAAAGTTTAAAATAATATTCAAAAAGTAGGGCAGAGTCAAGATGGTGAAGAAGTCAGGGACTTACCTGAGCTTTTCCCTAAATTCCCTTCAAATACCTTTAAATAATGACTCTAAACAAATTCTTAGAGTAGCAGAATCCACAAAAGGATGGAGCGAAACAATTTGCTAGCCCAAAGCAACTTAGAAGGTCATCAGGAAAGGTCTGTTGCACCAGGGAGAGAGTGGAGATCGGTTCAGCAGAGGCCGTGCCCCAGAAAACCAGCAGAAGGCCTTGGGCAGGGGAGATAGCTGAATCAGTGACAGAAGTAGCCATTTCTCAGCTCACAGACACAGTAAGGGGTCAGACAACTGGTCAGAAGGAGATTATAGGGTTCCCTTGGCTGGTAAGAGGGGTAGGACACTGTTGCCTTGCCTATACTTAGATCTGGGTCGCAGTCCTGGGTCTCATTTCCAGGGAGAGATGGGGCAATAGCATACTGGCATACTTGGGACCCCGGGGAAGCAGGAATGTTCATCATAGATCCAGGGTAGAAAAGGGTGCTTGTAGTCACCCACAGACCAGAGCACAGAACAGAAGAGTAGTAAAGACACCTCTCCTAGATCATACCACCTTGGAAGAACCAAAAACAGGTCCCCAGAATTACCTGCAAAAACAACCGCACAAAAAATCTGAAGTTTGGGATAGTGTCCCATCCACTCTACAAGCAGAGCCCCACCCTTGCATATAGTTAAAAGTCAAGAAATGGGCTAGAAAAATGAGAAAAGAGCAGAAAAAAATACCAACTACAGAAAGCTACTATGATGACAGAGAAGATCAAAACACATACTCAGAAGGAGACAATAAAGTGAAAACTCCTACAACCAAAACTTCAAAAATATATATATAAATTAGCCTCAGGCCATGAAAGAGCTCAACAGGGATTCTAAAAATCAAGTAAGAAAGGTAGAACAAAAATTGGGAAGGGAACTGAGAATGATGCCAGAAAATCATGAAAAAAGAGTCAACAGCTTAATAAAGGTAGCACAAGAAAAAATACTGAAGAAAATAACACCTTCAAAAAGCAGAATTGGCCAGATGTGGGGGGCAGAGAAAGGTGCAAAAATTCACTAAAGAAAAGAACTTCTTGGGAGTAACAGCATGCACTTTAAAGCACTTCTGCCCAGTGAAATACTGTAAAAAATGGCTCTAAACAGCCACACAGGCACAGACAGGACCTGAGCAGGTCTTGGGGAGACTGAATCTCTCCCACTTGTGGCAGTTTCCAGACTTCATGACTCCAAAATGTTGAGGATAAATTGAAAGGTCAGTGGGAAAAACCTGTGGGTCCAATTAAGGAGTGGTCCAGGACAGCTGAGGCAGCAGAGGAACCTTTGGTGGCCATAGCAGCAGCAGGGACAACTGCAGCCACTGTTTCTGGAGCTCTAGGCCCACAGATTTCAGGAGGAGGGGGGGATCGAGCAGCTGACTGTACACCCAGCACCCCCACTGGAAGCAGAGCAGTACCGTGACTAAGAGCTCAAAACCACCAAATGGCTAGGAAATTGAGCAAAAACCGAAAAAAGAATCAGACTATAGAATTATACTTTGGTGTCGAGGAAGATCAAAACATTCAAACAGAAGAAAACACAGTCGAAGCTCCTCTATCCAAAGCCTCCAAGAAAAGGTATGAATTGGTCTCAGGCCATGGACGAGCTCAAAAAGGATTTTGAAAATCATCTAAGAGAAGCAGAGCAAAACTTGGGAAGAGAAATGAGATGCATGAACATCATGAAAAATAGGTCCACTGTTTGCTAAAGAAGATGCAAAAAAAGGCTGATGAAAATAACACTTTAAAAAGTAGACTAACCCAAATGTCAAAAGATATCCAAAAAGTCAATGAGGAGAAGAATGCCCTAAAAAGCAGAATTTGCCAGATGGAAAAGGAGGTCCAAAAGTTCACTGAAGAAAATAATTCCTTAAAGATTAGAATGGAGCAGATGGAAGCTAATAACTATGAAAAATCAAGAAATTATAAAACTAAATCAAAGGAATGAAAAAATAGCAGACACTGTGAAATATTTCACTGGAAAAACAACTGACCTGGAAACTAGATCCAGGAGAGACAATTTAAAAATTTTGGACTACCTGAAAACCATGATCCAAAAAAGAGCCTACATATCATCATTCATGAAATTATCAAAGAAAATTGTCCTGATATTCTAGAACCAGAGAGTAAAATAAATACTGAAAGAATCTACCAATCACCTCCTGCCCCTAGGAATATTGTAGCCAAATTCCAGACTTCTCAAATCAAGTAGAAAATATTGCAAGCAGCCAGAAAGAAACAATTTGAGTATTGTGCAAATACAATCAGGATAACACAATATCTAGCAGCTTCTACATTAAGTGATCACAGGGCTTGGAATATTATATTCCAGAAGTCAAAAGAGCTAAGATTAAAACCAAGAATCACCTACCCAGCAAAACTGAGTATAATACTTCTGGGGAAAAATGGTCATTCAATGAAATAGAGGACTCTCAGGCATATTTGATGAAAAGACCAGAGCTGAAAAGAAAATTTGACTTTCAAACACAAGAACCAAGAGAAGCATGAAAAGGTAAACAGGAAAAAAATCATAAGACACTTACTAAAATTGAACTGTTAACATTCCTACATGGGAAAATAGTATTTGTAACTCTTGAGACTTTTCTCAGTATTTAGGTAGTTGGAGGGATTATATACATATAGACAGAGTACCAAAGTGAATTGAATAGGAAGGGATGATATCTAAAATACATAAAATTAAAGGGTGAGAGAAGAATATATTGAGAGAAGAAAGGGAGACAAGGAATGGGGCAAATTATCTCTCATAAAAGAGGCAAGAAAAAGCTTTTTCAATGGAGAGGAAAAGAGGGGAGGTGAGAGGGAAAAAGTGAAACTTACTCTCATTGCATTTGACTTGAGGGAATAACATGCACACTCAATTTGGTATGAAAATTTATCTTACACTACAGGAAAGTAGGGGAGAGGGGGAATAAGTGGGGTCTGGGGGCATGACTGAAGGGAGGGTAAATGAGAGGAGGGGGTAATTAGAAGTAAACCCTTTTGGGGAGGGACAAGGTCAAAAGAGAGAATAAATGAGGGGCGGGATTGGGTGGAGGGAAATATAGTTAGTCTTTCACAACATGACTTTTATGGAAGTCTTTTGCATAACTGCACATGTATAACCTATAATGAATTGCTTGCCTTCTTGTGGGGATGGGTGGTGAGAAAAGAAGGGAGAGAAGTTGGAAATCAAAATTTTAAAAATGAATGTTAAAAATTTTTTTCACATGCAACTGAGATATAAGAAATTCAGGTAATGGAGTAGAGAAATCTATTTTGCCCTACAAGAAAATAGAGGAGATGGGGATTAGGGAAGGCAGGGGTATGATAGAAGAGACAGCAGATTGGGGAGGGGGCAATCAGAATGCATGGTGTCTTGGGGTGGGGGAAGGGGAGAGATGGGGAGAAAATTTGGAACTCAAAATCTTGTAGAAATGAATGCTGAAATGAAAACTAAAAATAAATATTTTTTAAAAGAAAAGAATTCTTTAAAAAAACATAACTAGCCAAATGCAAAAGGAATTACAAAAGCTTACTAATGAAAATAATTTTTTACAAATTAGAGTTGGATGAGTAGAAGCTAATGACTTTATCAAAAAGCAATACAACAAAATCAAAAGAATGAGAAATAAAAGAAAATGTGAAACATCTCATTGGAAAAACAACTGATATGGAAAATAGAACCAGGAAAGGTTATTTAAGAATTATTGTAATTATGAAAGCCTTGATCAAAAAAAGAACCCAGACATCATCTTTCAAGAAATTATCAAGGAAAACTGTTCTCATATTCTAGAAACAAAACATCAAATAGAAATGAAAAGAATTCACCCATCACCTCCTTAAAGAGATTCTCAAATGAACACTCCCCCGAAAATTATAGCCAAATTCCAGACCCCTTGGATCAAAGAGAAAATTACAATCTGCAAGCAATCAAAAAGAAACAATTAAAGTATGATGGAGCCACAGTCAGGATAGCACAAGATTTAGCAGTTTGTACATTAAAGAATCAGAGGGCTTAGAATGTGATATCCCAGCGGACAAAGGATCTAGGATTACAACCAAGAATGAATGACCTACTTAGCAAAACTGAGTACAGTTATCCCTTCCACATTGCAGTTTCAATATATTGTGGGTTAGCATAAGAAATTAAATGTGAATTTTTTAGTTTTGTAGAAACCAAAGATGATATATGAAGGCCAACAGATGACACAGAAAAGGTTTAGAAGCTAAGAAATGCATTAAAATATGTGTATAGTATTACATAATATCAACATACTTTAGGTTTTTTTAATTTTATGCATTTATTTATTTTCTTGGTGTTTTATTTTATTTTAAGTTTATGGAAAAAAATGAGCACTTGATAACATAGCACAATATAAAAGATAGAATCGAGGTTAGGACATGAAACTGCAAAGCCACTACACACTATACATTCCTTTCAAATACAAAACAAAATTACCATGTGAATTTCTTTTCTCTTTTTTTTTTCTCTCTTCTCCCTCAGATGATGGCTACCATTAGCCTCAAATGGCTGTGCATGTGAGTGTGTGAGTGTGGTATATGTGTGTGTGTGTGTGTAAAATTATCCTATAACCTACTTATCAATTATTCCTCTGGATGCAGATAGTGTCTTTCTTCATATGTCCTTTATAGTTCATTTAGGTATTAATAATAGACAAATAATAATATTTAATATTATAATATTAATGTTATAAAATAAAATAAATTTTAATAGCTTAATAATTTAGACTTATTCTCTGGTATAAAGGGAAAAATCAACAAATTTTATGCAGATTATCATGGAGACTCCATTCCCTAAGCCCCTTGATGTAGAAGGGATAGTTGTATAATCTGTTTAGGGGAAAAATGGATATTCAGTGAAACAGAGGACTTCCAAGCAAACCCAATGAAAAGACAAGAGCTGAATAGAAAATTTAAGTTTCAAATACAAGACTCAAGAGAAGCACAAAAAAGTAAACAGAAACTGTTATCATTCCTACATGGGAAAATTATACTTGTAACTTCTGTCTTTATTAGGGCAGTTAGAAGGAGTATGCCTAGATAATGGGCATGGGTGTGAGTTGAATATGATGTGATGGTTACCTAAAAAAATTACATCACCTTAAGATGTGAGAAAGAAGAATGCACTGGGAGAGGGGGAAAGAGACAGAGATGGGGCAAATTATTCAACATAAAAGAGGTCCAAAAGAGATTTTGCGTTGGAGGAGAAGATGAGGGATTTGAAGTGAAAAAGGGCAGAGAGAGTACGTGAACAATATTCTGATTAGAACTGGCTGAAAGAGCTTCAACTGGATGTAGAATATAGAAACTGCTTCAATGTACAAACTCTTTAAAGTAGAAACTGCTACATCTTGTGTTATCCTGACTGTGGCTCAGTGATATTTGAATTGTTTCTTTTTGGTTGCTTGCAATATTTTCTCCTTGACCTGGGGGCTCTGGAATTTACCATATAGGAAGTAGGAAAGGAAGCAAATAAGAGAAGGGGAGGTGGGGGGGTGATAGAAATAGGGTGAATTGGAGGAGGTAAAAGTCAGAAGCAAAATACTTTTTGGGAATAGACAGAGTGAAAGGAAAAAGAAAACAGGATAAACAATGAAAAATAAGATGGGGAGAAACACATAGAAATACATTATTATGAAAAAAAATTATGGCAAGTTTCTCTGCTAAAGATCTCATTTCAGTTATAGAGAGAACTGAATAAATTTATAGAAATAAGAGCCATTCCTCAACTGGTAAATATTCAAGGATATGAACAAGCTGTTTTCAGATGAAGTAATCAAAACTATCTTATTGTCAAATGAAAAATGCTATAATTGATAATCACTACTGATTACAGAAATGCAAAGTAAAATAATTCTGAGGTGCTACATCACACCTATCAGATTGACTAACATGATAAAACAGGAAAACGATAAATGCTGAAGATGTGGGAAAATTGGAACACTAATTTATTGTTGGTGGAGTTGTGAACTGATCCAACTCTTCTGGAGAACAGTTTGGAACTATGCCCAAATGGCTATAAGATGGTGCAGACCCTTTGACCCAGCAATACCACTTCTAGGTCTATATCCCAAAACATTCATTAAAAAAAGGGAAAAGGACCTACATGTACCAAAATATTTATACCAGTTCTTTTTGTGGTGGCCAAGACTAGAAAATTGAGGGGAAACTCATCCATTGGAGAATGGCTAAACAAGTTGTGGCACATGAATGTAATGGAAAACTATTGTGCTATAAGAAGTGATGAGCAGGTGGACTTTAGAAAAACCTGGAAAGACATGAACCAGGACTGAATGAAATGAGCAGAACCAGGACATCATGCACAGTAACAGCAACATTGTATAATGTCTAACATTGATAGACTTAGCTCTTTTCAGCAATGCAAGAATCAAAGACAACTCCAAAAGACTCATGATAGAAAATGATATCCACATCCACAGAAACAACTATAGAATCTGAATGCAAATCAAAGTATACTATTTGCTCTCTCTTTTTTTTTTTGTTTTGTTTCTTGTTTTTCATGTTTCCTTCCATTGACTCTAATTCTTCTTTACAATATGAATAATGTGATGTTAATGTAATGTGATATTAATGAGTAATGTTTAATATAAATGTTTATGTAGAGTCTATATCAGTTGGGGAAAGGGAGAAAATTGAAAACTCAAAATCTTATGAAAATAAATGTTGAAAACAAAAAATTAATTAATTTTAAAATAAAATAAAGTGATTGGGAAAACAAAATCTTCCCTTCTTTGAGATGTCTTGAAAAACAAGCTCTTTGTGTCTTTACAATATGCCACAGCACAAATGCTTTCTGCCAACATTTGATCAAGTCCAGATACCCTTCCCTACTTCATCTCAGGTGCCATTTCAGCTTCTCCTTATAAAAGTTCCATTGTCAGTAATAATAAAAACATGTCACTATAGAAATGCTGTCAAATCAGTTCCATTTCATGTCTTTTTGTCGTATTCCTTCCTCTTTCATCAATAAATGCTCTCAGGATGATGTGACTTAATTGAGTCTCATTCTAAGCCTTCTAGAGTTTCATTTTCCCCATCACTGTTTTTCACCGTTTGCGGGGCAATATTGCTCATAATCTTCCATCATCCTTCTCCATGATGCTTTTAAATGAGTTTTTCCTCTAACCTGAAATTACCTTTAGCCTCCATGCCTCTCAAGCATTTTCTGATTGTGATGGTTTCTGGGTTTTCTGTCCTTCTTATATGGTAATTATTTATATTAGTAAAATTACCCTGACATCATGTGATAATTAGAACCCAAGTTATTTATTTTTATACAGTTTCCATTTTTCAGAGACAATAACTTACTTCAGTTTGAAACTGTTGTAACTATACACAGAATTTTCTTATTTTCATTCTTTTCTCTAAGTTGAAATTAACTAGTGATAATCTAGTTGTATACATATCCTCCTACATCATTAGACAGTCATTTCCTACCTATTAAAACTGAATTGGTTGTGTTTTTGTAGTGTTTTATGTTTGCTACTCCAGCACCTTTTCTTTTCTTAAAGAAAATATTCATAATACAAAGTTATGGGGCTTTTTAATAATCTACAAGCTACTTTGGCTTCCTTCCTCTCACTCACAAAGTCATGATAAATCTAGAAATCAGTGAGTTAAGTCCCACAGGGCATGATCTCTGGTGGGCTAGCAGATATGAAGGTAGGGTAGCTGTCAAAAGATGACTGAGGGAACCCAATTCCATTCCCAATACTCCATCTATTCCATGATGTTGTCTATAAAGGCAAATGTTGGTAACTCTAATACAAACAATAGGGAGCCTCTGAGGATTTTTGAAGAGAAGTGTAACAAGATCTATGTTCAAGAAAGATTATTCTGCAAGCAGCATGAAAGCCACATCAGAGAGCAGAGACTGAAAATGGAAAGGTCTATTGGCAGGGCTGGTGAAATTATCTAGTTAAGTCATAATGAAATGTTACATGGTGGTTGTAGCAATGAGAACAAAGAAGAGGGATCATAGGATCATGGAATGAAAGCCAGAATGTACCTCAGAGATCATGAAGTTCCACACCCTCATTTTACAGATGAGGAAACTGAGACTCAAAGACATTATGTCTTGTCCAAACCAGAAAGTGTCTGAATTGCAGCCAGGACTAGCTAATTCCAAGGCTAATACAGCACTAAATAATGCTCCCTCCAGAAATGTGGAACTGGTAAACTAAATATAACTTAGTAACTGATTAGATAAAAGAGGCAAAAGAAAAAGAAAAGTCAATAGTTGTCCTAATTTTAAAACTGAAATTTTGAGAAATCAGGATATTGGAGAGCAAGGGATACCACAGACCAAAGTAGTGAAGCCAGCTGTTGGGCACTATTGATCTCTTCCTCTCCCTAAAACATGGCATCCAGTCAGTAAACTAGGATTTATAAAGTACCTACTTACTCTATGCCACACACTGTGCTAAGCACTGGGGATATAAAGAAAGATAAAAAATAGTTCTTACTCTGAAGGAGCTCACAATTTAAAGGGGTGGAAAAGATTCAAACAGCTATGTGTACATATATACATATATATATATATATATATATATATATATATATATATATGTATATATGTACACATACACACACACACACACATAATATGTTGTGTGTATTTATAAAGGACACATTTGAACTAATCTCAGAAGGAAGTTGACAATATTAGAACAACCAGGAAAGACTTTCTCTGCAGAAGGTAGGACTTTAGCTAAGACTTATGGTAATCCAGAGAACCTAAGAGGAAGAGATGAGAAGGAAGGAAGTTCCAGGCATGATGGACCAGAATAAACACTTGGAGTCAGGAGGTAGGGTGTCTCATGTGAGAAACAGCAAGGAGGAATGTCCCTGAATTTCAGAGCTTGTGGAGGGGAATAAAGTGTAAGAAGACTGGAAAGGTAGGAAAGGGTCATATTATATGAAGGGCTTTGAATGCCAGAAGATTTTCTATTTGATTCTGGATATAATAGAGAGCCATTAGGGGAGGAGTGTCAAGCTTAATTTTAGGAAGATCAGTTTGACAGTTGAGTGAAGGATGGAGAGAGGAGACTTGAAACATAGAGACCAACCAGCAGGCTATTGCAGTAGTACAGGCTTGAAGTGATGAGCACCTACAGAAGGGTAGTTGGAGTGTCAGGAGAGGGAAGAAGCTGTATATGACAGATGTTATAAAGGTATAAATGGCAACATCTGGCAATGATTAGATATGGATTATGAGTAATTGCAAGGATGGTGGTAAAATTGATAGGGGAGTGAAGAAGAGGGAATGATTTAGGGAAAAAGTTAATTCAATTTTAGACAGGTTTTGAGTTTATGATGTCTATGGGACATCTAGTGTGAGTTATCTAAAGGGCAGTTTAGATCCATACCAGATAAATATGTCCTCGTTTCTCCTTTAGAGATGCGTGTAGGAAAAGGAGTCATGATGACAAATTGTGGACAGGAGGAGAAAATGGTATTAAGTCACTATCAACTTTCCCAGAAATGAAACAAACTCACTTGTGTAGTGAAAAGAAAAGAGGTTCTATAGCTCCTGAAGATATCTTGTATGCAAGATCAGAACCCATGAAGGTCATGTGCAAAAGAAGGCTTACAGATAAGACATATGTTCTTGAGTTATAATTACATGCAAAGAGCTGTCTCCATGTGAGTCAGTTGCTAGAAAAGTTGCTTCACCTTCCACTCGTATAACAAAGCAATCCTCCAAAAGAGTAGGTCTGATGATGATTAGCAGGTCTAATGACTCCCTATCACCTCTAGGACTCGATATCAAATCTTCCACTTGGCTTTTAAGGCCTTGGGGGCCGGAGCCAAGATGGCGGAATGAGAGCAACGACTCACCTAAGCTCTTGGACAAACTCCTTTAGATATCTCTGAAAGGAGAATCTGACCAAGTTTGGAGGTGCTGAATCCAGTGAGAGACAGACTATGATGGATTTGGAGCCCAGGTTAGACTGAAAGGATCTGTTCTGCGGGGGTGAGCCCCCAGTGCACAGCGCAGTGGAGTGGAAAGGACCCGAGAAACCTGAGAGTGGCAGGCGGAACTGGCAGAGCAGCACCGAGAACGGGAGACAAGCCAACCGAGCCAGTGAGAGCCGCCGAGCACCAGATATCAGCGCAGCAGCTCCTGAGACCTTCAGCCCAAAGATTAAATTTCAGTAAGTCACCTACTTGAACTTCCAGGAGCCAGGATGGCGGAGTGATCAGCAAATGCTCTCTCCTCCCCTCTTGATGACTGTGAAAGAACCATAAAGTACTTCCCCAGAAAAATCCTGGCTCAGCGGTAATAGCAAAGGGGCAAATAGTCTCATAACACCTGAGGCTAGGAAAATAGCTAAGGGGGATCCCTCCTACTGTGGCAGAGGCAAACT
>CM053771.1:392097593-392116393 GCA_028658325.1 Potorous gilbertii
GGAGATCTCCTGTGACCAGACCACTCCTCCCCCACACTTAACAAGCTAACCCCAGGGTTGATCAGGGAAACAAAAAACAAAAACCTGCTTTTAGCTTTTTCACCCATCAGCCCAACACAAAGTTCTGCAGCTTCTGACTGAAAGAACCAGAAGCCACAACACTCAATCAACATCATGAACAATAAAAAGCAGAGGGGTGAAAAAACCAAAGAATCTTTCTATGGGGATAAGGACCAAAGCACAAACACCAAAGAGGTCAGAGCTGAGACTGTACTTTCATCTGAAACTTCAGAAGGGACTATGAACTGCTCGCAAGCACAAGCAGCTCTCCTGAAACAGCTGAAGAAGGCAATAGAAGAAAAACTGGCCTTTAAGGCCTTTCATAATCTAACTTCTTCCTATATTTTATCTTATACTTTGTTGTTGTTGTGTTCATCCTTTGTTGCTGAAGAAGACCATGACATCAAAGAAATGATGACATGACCTGCACTTGACTTGTTTTGAGTGAAGGAGGGCTGTGCAAGGTAACCAGCCTCATCTTCTCCTCCTGAGCCATCTGGGTCCAGTGAGCAATATTTATCAGGATGATTGCTCTCCAAAGACTCTTCAATCCAGTGACACTGGACTCCTTATTGTTCTTCACAAATTCCCCAATTGTGCATTTTCATAGACTATCCCCCATGCCTATAATGCTCTCCCTCATTACCTCTACCTCCTGGTTCCCTTGATTTCCTTTAAATCTTAGCTAAAATCCTCCCTTCTGAAAGAAACCTTCCAGGTCTTTCCATGTTGCTAATGCCTTTCCTGTGTTGATTGTCTCCAATTTATCTTGTAGATATCTTGTATTCATATAGTTGTTTGCATGTTGTCTCTCCTATTAGACTGTTAGGGTAGGGATTGATTTTTGCTTTTTTTGTGTATTCCAGGCTGTTAGCTCAGTGCCTGGCACATAAGCAGATGCTCAATAAATGCTTGCTTTTGTTCTTTTTCTCCTCCTCCTCTCTATCTTCCTTCTTTTGTTTCCTCCTTTCTCCTCTTCCTCCTCTTTTGACTTGGTTTGGGAGATCTTGCCAAATCTTTTTTGAATTTCTCTACTTCATCTTTCACAACAGAGGTTAGCTTATATTTACCTTCATGGTGGTCATTTTCCTTATATTAACCTCCTGTAAACTGATAGAATTAGGTGCTAATGAAACAAACTTCATGTGGTCTTTTGGGGAGTTATGAAACCGATTCAACCAACTCCTTCAAACACCATCCTGAGGCCATGTTATGTTCCATCCTTCCAGTTAGCTATTTAGCTTCCTTCTAGGTCTTCTGATTCCCTCTACTGTGAAAATAGCAATATAGATGTGGTTCAGTTCTTGTGACCATATATTAACTCAGTCATTGGATCTCACATTTAAAGTGTTAATTTTAGAATTAGTATTTGTAAACTGTCTAAACATAACATGATTCCAATTATTTTTTAAAAACACAAACACTTTAGGGTTCATTTCCATACAAACTTTGAATATGCCAATTTTGAAGCATTTTCATTTCTTCAAGAAAACATGTAATTTTCTGGGGACCTTTCCTAGGCAACAATGTTATTCTGGCTGGAAAATAATAAACAGCTTTTCTTTTCCTTTTTAAGTACCTAACATCACTGATGAGAAAAGTTCATATGACTCATTTCTCAAAATGATTGGACCTCAGAGAGAAGTCTACTACATACCTTGTAATTCAGGCTTTTCAATAATGTCAAATAGCCAGCCTGACCCCTAATTAGTGCAAATTATAAAGGTTTTACTTAGGACATTAATTGTGGTTTCCAAAATGGCTTAAAGTGATTTTCCATGCATACTGGCTTGGTCCTTCAATAAAATAACATTGACCACTCAACATGAAAGTCAGGGTTATATTACCTATTTTTTTCAGTAATATGATTTATGAATGTGAAGTAAAAATATTTTTATTTTAATATTTTTCCTACTTTAACCTATAAATTGAATTCATTTTCACTGTAGCTATCTTTAAATGCTCAGCATCAGTCTGCTTATGTAAGATAGCTACTGTGGTGGTATTTTTCTCAGTCTCATTTTTGTGGTAACAGAAACCACATAATTGTTAGGTTCAATGCAACAACTGCCTGAGAGTTTCCCTTTCCTCATATCAATTTGAAGGTTTTCTCCATTACTTATTAATATATAATACATATGTGTGTGTATATATATCCTAATTTAGACTCTCCCTTTCTTTGTGGAATATATGTATTTTGTATACAAAAAAATAATAAATTATAAAAATAATAAAACAAAAAATAAAAAAACAAAGATTTCTTTTGTGAAAAGAATGTTATAAATAATTTATAGATTATATAGATGATAGAATTTATATGTAATGTACATATTCTAATGTTCTTTTCTTTAGAGATTATATATACTTTTTCAATGAATCTTTTTAAAAAATAAGACATTTTACACAAAGAATATATATGATACATATTCTAATGTAGCTTCTCTCTTTCTTTGTAGGTTAAATTAAAATCTCTGCACTGTAACGAAAATTATTTATGCTTCTACATACTTTGTAGAATAACTTCCCTAGGCCTCCTACTTTTACCTGTCAAATTCCTAACCACTTAAGATTTTTATTAACTGATACAGAGTGAAGTCAGGTTGAATCAAGGAAACAACATATACAATAACTACAATAATATAAAAGAAAGAACAGTAAAACAAAGCTGAAAGAACCGACGAGAAAATGAACCTCCTTCTTTTTAGAAGTGGTAACTAATAGATGCGGAAAAAACATGCTCACACAAATGGTAATTGTTGAACAGTTTCTCTTAATTGTTTTTTTTTAATGTCACAATAGAAGGTTCTCCGCTAGAAGAAGTGAGCTATATCTGGAAATGATCGTGACATAAAAACAATGGGAATCAGTAAAACTTAAAACAAAAAGTGATCCCTTCTGAAAGCCCAGTTTAAATGCCTTTTTCATCAACAGATATGTATTAAACACTTACTCTATGCCATACATTGTACTATATGTTTGAGATACAAAGAAAGGTAAAAATAGTTCTTGCTTTTAAGGAGCTCACATTCTAATAGGAGAGGTAACATGTAAGTAACAAAGTATATACAAGATATACAGAGTAGACGGAAGGTAATCTAAGAGCAGAAGGTACTAGGAACCTCTGGGACCAGGAAAGGCCATCTATCGAAGATATGAACAGTCTACTGAAAGAAGACAGGGCAGCTAAGGTGAAAAACTGAGTAGGGAAAGCCTTCCAGAGATGGAGGACAGCCAGGAAAATGGCATGGAGATCCAATATGGAATGTCATGTTCAAGAAACAGTAAAGAGGCCAGTTTTGCTGGACAGAGTGAATGGAAAGGAATAAAGATTAAGAAAATTGGAAAAGTCGGAGCTATACAGTTTATAAAGAGCTTTAAATGCAAAGCAGAGAGGACTGTGGTTATGCAAGCAATAAGACTAAGGAATACATATTTTCTCTGATCATCACAACTGTTCCTCATGTAGTCGAAACTTCTATCTATTCTAGGCTCTCCTACCTATTCTATCCCCCTAGGAGGATTCTGCCACTGCCTTTTAGAGCTTGCCTCATGGATTCCCCTTCGCAATTATTCCTCACTCCCAGAACATGAGATAATTTTAAGGGTCATGAACCAGAGAATGAGGACCTGGGGTAGAAAGAAAGGGAGGATAGATAATAAAAAGAGTGAGAGAAATCCTTCTGGGGAAGAGGACACAAAAAATGAAACTGGAAAAACTTACGAATGGGACTCAGTGAAGGGGAACAGAAGAAGGGGGAATCTACTTGACTGAGAGGAGGAAAATAAAGGAGGATTATATAACCACATAAAAGCAGGAGAGAAAAAGGAATTAACAAACAAAACCATGAAAGGAAAGGGGAGAAGTGAGAGGAGGGGATGAGACAGGAATAAGGGGAAGAGAGCCAGTGGGAAAAATCAAGGTAAGTAACTGAAGGAACATAGTACTGGAGGGGAAGGGGAGGAAGACCAGAACTTGAAAAAATAAAATAATATTTGAAACAGAGGAAATATAACTTAACTCTCATAATATTAAAAGTGAATAGATAAAACAATCAATAAAATGAAAAAGAGTAACAAATAAGAAAATGGCCTACAATCTGTTGCTAATAAGAAACATATTTAACAACAAATATATAAAATATGTGTATATATACACATATATACATATACATATGTACACTCACACATACATATATACACGTGTATACATATATATAAACATATACACATATATATATACACACACATACATATATAGAACAAGCTTTTTTCCCACGTTTTTACCATTTTAATTTAAATATTTGAGTTCCAAATTTTATCCCAGCCTCCCTCCTCCTCTATCCCCTCCCTGAGATGGTAAGCAATCAGATATAGGTTATACATATGCAGTTATATAAAACATTTCCATTTTAGTCATTTTTTACAAGAAGACATGAATAAAATTTTTAAAAACTGAAAAAAAGCATACTTCATTCTGTCTTCAACCAATAATAGTTCTTTCTCTGGAGGCATAGAATATACTTCATGATTAATCTTTTGGGATTTTCTTGGATCATTGTATTGCTAAGAATAGCTAAGTCACTCATAGTTCTTCATTGGACATAGTGCAGTTACTGTGTACAACATTCTCCTGGTTCTGTTTATGTCACTATGCATCAGTTCATGTAAGTCTTTCCAGGTTTTTCTGAAATCATCCTGTTTGTCATTTCTTATAGTACAATAATAATCCATTACAATTATATATATCACAGTTTATTTAACCATTCCTTAATTGATGGGCATCCTTCTGATTTCCAATTCTTAGCTGTTACAAAGAGTTGCTAAAAATGTCTTTATAAAATAGATCCTCACTTCACCACCACCCCCTGTTTTTTTATATCTTTGGGACATATACTTAGCAGTTGTATTGCTGAATCAAAGGCTATGCAATTTTATAGTCCTTTAGGTACAATTCCAAACTCCTCTCCAGAAAGGTTGGATCAAAACCACAGCTCCATTAACAATGCATTGTGTCTCTGTTTTCCCACATTCTCTCCTACATCCAACATTTTCCTTTTTTCATATTAGCTACTCTGATAAGTCTGAGATATTACCTCAGAGTTGTTGTAATTTGCATTTCTCTGATCAAAAGTGATTGAGTATTTTTTTAATATGACTATAAATAGCTTTGATTTCCTTATCTGAAAAATGCCCATTCATATCCTTTGACCATTTATTTTTTGTATTTTTAGAAAATTAACTTGTAAATGTATATGCTCCTGGAGATTTTTTCTTAGAAAGCTCATTGATAGATTGTTGGATTTCTTTTTCTAAGATTGGTTTATTTATGTATTTCATTTATCCTCCTGTTAATCTGGCATATTTATATTTTTGTAAATACTCATTCATTTCCCTTTCAAATTCATTGGCATATAATTGGGCTTCTAACAATTGTCTTAATTTCCTCTTCATTGGTGGTAAATTCACCCCTTTCATTTTTGATACTAGTAATTTGGTTTTCTTCCTTCATTTTTTAATCAAATTAACCAATGGTTTATCTTTGCAATTGGTTTTTCATAACAACTTCTACTTTCATTTATTAGTTCAATGGGGTTTTTATACTTTCAATTTTATTAATCTCTCCTTAGATTTTCAGGATTTTCAATTCGGTGTTTAAGTGGGGATTTTTATTGCTTCTTTAAAAAAATTATTTATTTTTAGTTTTCACCATTTACTTTCATAAGATTTTGTAATGGTCATTCAAAAGGGAAGATCTTTCCCATTCATTAATAGGCCCATGTGACCAGCTTAGTCTAAGTCGAATGTGGTGGGAGGAGCTTGCTGAATGGGTGGAATAGGAAGGGTGGAACAGAACTGGGAGGAAGTTGGTGAGAGCAGTTGGGGAAGGAGGAGAGAGGATGCAGACAGGGAGGTATAGCTAGGTTAATGAGTGTTTGCTTGTGGGAAGGCCCTGACAGGGTGGGAGGGAAGGCTTGGGAATTACTTTGTCCCCTACAGTGCTAATGTGTACTGACTTCTTGGTTACTATGATGGATTTGGCTTTCTGGTGTCTGAAGAAATGTTTTCTTTCTGCCTTCTATATGGAGAGTCTGTTATACTTTGAGATTCGGAACTACACCTGCGTATTCACAGTTGGCCTTGGCACCGTGAATATTGCCTTAGCAATACAAATGCTCTCCCTCCTCATCTCTGCCTCCTTACTTCCCTAGCTTCCTTTCAAATCCAAGCTAAAAATCCTGTCTTTTACAAGAAGGCTTTTTCAATCCCAATTCAATTGCTTTCCCTCTGTTGATGAGAAAGAGATTTGAATGTATATGAATGATAGACATAGATAGAAAGAGATAGAAATAGACTCTAAGCCTCTTGAGAGCATGGACTGCCTTTTGCCTTTCTTTGTATTCTTAGCACTCAGCATACTGCCTGGCATATAATAGGTGTCTACAGAATTCATACCACCTGATTGACTTTGCTACGTTACATTTCTTTCCATTATTTACCTCCTTGGAGCATATACACACCTGTCACATCTCTGGGTCTATCTGTACATACAATTTAGTCATCTCCTTTATATAATTTCAGAATCAACAACTCTACCAACAGAATATTACCGTGCCCATCTTCCTACAACACCTATAAAACTGACTAATCCCCTCTTTTGTCCACTCTACATATGCCCTTATAATTTTGTTAATTTGCTGAGTATGAGTTGATAGTTGTTTTGATTTGCGTTTCTCTTACAAAGAAATAGACTTATAATGTGAAGTTGTCTTTCCCCTAGACTAATGTTATTAGTGAGCCAAAAACCTAAGACTGAGAGGAGGGTTCCTCTATTCCTCTCCTTTTACTCATTGTCATAGTAACCATGTTACAGTACGCTGGGTCGTGTAGATACCTGTTATACTCGCATATTTTCGGTGCATAATAAGTGCTTGTTCCTTGTTTGATTGACACATTCATTATGAGAACCATCCCTTTGTAAGTTTTCCCCCAGATAATAGGTACTTAAATGTGAAGCTGCCAAAAGTCTTTCTATGATATATACCAAGGCCGAATTCTGTTAAAAATGAATCATGTGGGCCATTATGATCCATTAATGATTGATCTTAAACATCCAAGAATGTTTGAAAAGCATAGTTTTACCAAAAATGTGACATCAGAAGCAGAGTTTATCCCTCATAGAAGCAAAAAGAAACTAGCCTTCTCCTGATTCCTTCCCTTGAATACTCATGCTTGTATAAACATGAAGAAGGCTGATCAAGTACCAGAAACTATTCTCCCTGCCCCCACCTCCACCCCCAGTCTGGAAGCACCCAAAGAAACCTTAGCATGTTTCTTACTCCCTGTACTTGTTGTTTATCTAAGATCTGGCCAACTGTACCTCATATAAGCTCTCATATATGAGGTATGCATCAGGTTTGGCTGACATAGCTCTCCATTTAGAAAACATCTTCTACTAAATTGCCTTTCCAATGCTTGAAATTAGCCCCAAGAACATAGGTTAACTTCCAAGAACACTGTATCAGTAAGCACCCCAACATACACAGGGGGCCCTGCTATCACAGGTTCTTAGATCTGCATTCATGAAAGGAAAGGCAACTTCTGAGGGGTTAACAATCACTTTAATCGAGCACAGTTCATTCCTTTAACCAAGCATATATATCATTCACCTAGTTCAGGGGAATCAGCACCCTGAACCTCAAAGAAAATACAGAGAAATAAAAAGTCAACAGACAGAGCTTCCAAAACTGTCTGACCATTACATACAAATACAGTTACCAGAGAGGGAAGCTTCAACTTCTGGGTTTTGGCAGTGGGGCAGAAGGGGGTGGGGGGGGGCCCCTTAGCGACTTCCCAGAGTCTTGATGGCCAAAGAAACATTTCCAGTCAGTAAGACCCAAAGTAAAACATTACCCTCAGAGTATTTATACACTTTTTAAAGGGCATAACTCTCTGACCCAGTGCCTCAATAGAAAAAAGAAACAAAAGGTGCTTGGAATCCTTCTACAAAACAGCTCCCCTAATCAAACTTCCCACAATGGGCAAGCCCATCAGTGGGTGGGAAAGATCCTCCTTTATTCAATTTAGTAAAACAAAACCAGCAAAAGATCCTATTTTACTTGCCATTACAAAAACAGACTTGCGCATTGATATCTTACTAATTCAGCTTCAGAGACGGTAGCTGCATCTAGATGTTTATCATGGACTGAGACTCAGAAGGATGAACTTTTTTGTCAGAGGAGCCATCCTCTCTCTGGTCTCCAAGAATGACCCGTGAGGCAGCTCATAACATTTGTCCCTTTCTTTTTCTGTGCTTTCTCATACTTGAACTTCTGATTAGACTTTAACAAGGTTGGGCAAGAGATTTTTCCCTGTTCTCACCAATACGAGAAACAAAAATTGTGAATTGACAAAGCAGCACCTGGTAAGAAGACTTCCACTTGCTTGGGAGGGGAGTTCCTGGACCTCCAGGAACTTCTGACATTCTATTTCCTTTAATGAGAACAGGTCAGAGAAGAGTGATCTCAGGAATGAACACTTCCAGTGCTAGTGATTCTCTGGTACGTAATTCTGAGTTGGAAAGTTCCTATATTCAAGAGTTGGGCACACGCTTCCCAGAAATTTTTTTTTCCTTGATAGTGTATTTCTGGGAAAAGAAAGAGAATCCTCACTAGAGGATTGACCTGGAGCTGAAGAACTAAAGTTATGCCACAGAGTGGGAAGGGATGTGAAATCAGAGATCTGGACCCTGCCTACCCTATTTATTCTATGACTTGCTTAGCTGGGGTAGATCTGAAATGAAAGTAGAATATTTGTTCAGTGTTTTCTCAGCGTCTCTACTTTTTGTGGGTTGTCTAATGAACTATTTCTGGGCAGATAAGTGACACAGTGAATAGAGACCTGATCCTGGTGTTGGGAGGACCAGAATTCAAATCTAGCCTCAGACACTTACTAGCTATGTGACCCTGAAAAAGTCACTTAATCTTGTTTATTTCAATTCCTTATCTGTAAAATGAGTTAGAAAAAGAAATAGCAAAATGCTCTAGCATCTCTGCCAAGAAAACTCCAAACGGGGTAATAGAGAATTGGACACAACTGAAATGATGCCAACAACAATAAGTTATTTGAGTGCTTTAGGTTTCTATATTTCTTTGTGGGTTCCATGAATCCTTTGCATATATTATGCATTTCCTGTGCTGGGCAAAATAAAGATAGGTTTGTCTTATACACTGAGTACCTATGCCAGAGCTGGAGACTTCTTAGGGGTAATCTAAATATGCTAAATATGCTTAAGTTTTATTTTTAAAATTTTCTTGGAGTTTCTCTGAAGTGGGACCAGTGAGTCAAAAAAAGAAATGGTTGCTTTGGAATCAGGTGACAGGCTTGGACCCAAGTTTGTGTGAGCCCAGTACTTCTGATGTTTCAGAACTATATATTCGTGATATCTACAAAAAAATATTGATTAGTAAATTCTCAAAAAGTTTTCTTTTCTTAGGTGATTTGGTGATGCCTTGTACAATCAATCACGTTTATATTACTCATTTTTTGAACAAATCTTTTCTTCATATAGAGTATATAGGAGTACCTTAGCCCAGCCCTGGTCAAATAACCAAATTAATGGAACCCAAATTATTTAGATTTTATTTTTTGTGTGCATGTTAAGGATCTTGTCAGTTCAGTGGAGGAGAAAATTGATTTACGTGAGGGTTCTCTGGAAGGGAAGCAAGCATACACTAATATTGTTTATTGATAATATAGTTACACTACCCTAGTCCCTATGCTGTTCTGTTCCTTTCCACTGTTCCTTCTGTTATTAACTTCCCCTTTATCTTAAATCTATTCCTTTCACTCTCCTTCCATTTTCTGGTACTCACTGAAACCTTACTTTATTTTGAAGATACTACATGTCCTGGAGCCTTCTCCAGGTCGAGTTACTCCTTTCACTTCCCTAACATAGGGATACAAACCTGAGATGATTTACTCTTTTTCTCTTTGATGTAATTTTCAAAACTTCTCTCTTCCAATGTCAATTAACAACCACCTTTCCTCTATTAAATTGTACTCCATCCTGTCCAGATTCTCATTGTTATTGTCAATGGAAATTTAGGCCCTCAATAAGAAATTTACAGTCTCATTTTTTTCCTTTAATCTCCATTTGCTTCAAACATCTTGACCACCTCATTCCCCAGCGGGCCTAACTCCCAGACAGATAAACTATCTCCAGTCTACCTCAACCATGCACAGACGTGGGCATACCTTAGATACCAATTACATACACACACATACACACCCCTAGGTTCATTGCTCCAGTTGTCACAATTCCATTTATAGCTCTGTAAGGTATGGAACAACATTGAACTGCAGAACTATTAATATCTTTAAAGTGGAGACTGATGAATGGTTATTTGGTACATTTAATGTGGATCATAACCTACGCATAAAGGAATATTTGTCAGGCACGATGAGGAAAGATGGCATTTCCCTCTATGAACCAAGAAATCAATAATGAGTCAAAGCAGACTCAGAATAGAAAATGGAGTAATTTGGCAGATGGGTGATTCCAAAAATTAGAGAACTCCTTGGATGAAAGGATGGTACTTGGAATAATAAAGAGAACAAGTGGTCTGACTAAAGTAAAAATACTAACAATAGTACTATCCACATTGTGTATTGTGTAATTTCTGGGAGTTTGCAAAGATAGCAAAGACAATGGTTTGAAGTACTATAATATATAGTATAATAATATATATAATAATAAAGCACTGGACTTGAAGTAAGAAAGATCTGAATTCAAATCCTGGCTCAGATATTTATTAGCCATATGACCCTTGACAAGTCACTTAACCTCTCTAGACTTCAGTGTGAGAACATAGAACACTAGGTAGCCAATATATGCTTTAACCAATTGAAGTGGTATTATCAAGGCAGCAGACCAGAAGATCTGGGGTCATAAAATGCCCATTAATGGCTCAATTCCATTCAGTAATTACTTTTTTGAAAATCATAAAAAGAAAACTTTATCTTCTATTTTGTTGTTTTTTAAATGTTTACAGGGACAGAGTCCTTAAATTCAAAAATATTTTTAAAAGGAGAAGCAAAATAATTCAGTTAGCAAAACTGAGCTATAGTTTTTCCATTACTCTTGAAAATTATTTTCAAAAACATCTTTTCTCATTCTCTAAATTTTAATTGACTGAATCCCAACTTAAGCAACAACACCCACCCATTCATTTTCTGAATCTTCTTCCATCATAATAAAGTTTGATATTACTTCATTGGCTCTGGTGCCTTCCTTATTTCTTTGGATTAGATCTATTTTTGCTTTTGCCTTGTCTGAGTTTCAGATTGCTACCCCTGCTTTCTTAAATCAGCTGAAGCCCAATAGATTGTGCTCCAACTTTTTACCTTTACCCTATGTGTTTCCCCCTGTTTCAAATGTGTTTCTTGTTAACAACATATTGTAGGATTGTGATTTTTAATCCATTCTGCTCTCTGCTTCTGTTTTATGGGAGAGTTCATCCCATTGACATTCACAGTTATGATTACCATCTGTGTCTTTCTCTCCTTTGTATTCCCCACCACTATCATTTATGCTTTTATTTCTCTCTTCTCGCTTCCCCTCCTCAAGAGTTTTACTTTTGACCATCACCTCCCTCAGTCTTCTCTCCTTTCTATCAGGTCCCCTTCCTTGTCTTTCCCCTTTCCCATCCTACTGCCTGTAGGGCAAGTTAGATTTCTATACTTAACTGAGCATGTTATTCCCACCTTGAACCAAATGGAATAAGAATAAAGCTCAAACAATGCTCATCTCCCTCCCTTCTTTCCCTCTACTATAATATGTTTCTGTGCTTCTTCATGTGATTTAATTTACCCTTTTCTGCCTCCTCCTTTCCTCTTATCCCATTACAATCCCTTCACACCCCTTAATTAGTTTTTTGTCATCATATCAGTTAATCTATACCCGAACTTAAATGTCACAATAAAAATACAATTCTCAAGATTAACAAGTATCGTCCTCCCATGTAGGGATGTAAACAGTTTGCCCTTATTGAACAACAATTTTTTTCCTTTCTTTTTCTGTTTACCTTTCTATGCCTCTCTTGAGTCTTGTATTTGAAGATCAAATTTTCCATTGAGCTCTGCCCCTTTCATCAGAAAGGCCTGGAAATCCCTTATTTCATTGAATCTCCTTGCCTGAAAGTTTATGCTCAACTTTGCTGGGTGGTTGATCCTTGGTTATAGTCCAAGCTTCTTTGCCTTAAGGAATATCATATTCCAATTCCTCTGATTTTTTAATGTAGATGCTTCAAGGTCCTGTGTGATGCTGACTGCAGTTCTCAATATTTGAATTGTTTCTTTCTGGCTGCTTGCAGTATTTTCTTCTTGTCCTAATAGTTCTGGAATTTGGCAACAATATTCCTTGTTGTTTTTCAATTTGGAATCTCTTTCAGAAGATGATAGGTGGATTCTTTCAATGACTATTTTGCCCTCTTGTTCTAGGACATCCAGTCAGTTTTCCTTGATGATTTCTTGGAAGATACAGTCCAGGCTCTTTTTTCATCATGGTTTTCTGATAGACTAAAAATTCTTAAATTTTCTCTGCTAGATCTATTTTCCAGGTCAATTGTTTTTCCAATGAGATATTTTATGTTTTCTTCTATTTTTTCATCCTTTAGATTTTGTTTGAAAGATTTTTGATGCCTCATAGAGTCATTAGCTTCTACTTGTCCAATTTTAATTTATAACAACTTGTTTTCTTCAGTTAGCTTTTGTGCCTCCTTTTCCATTTGTCCAATTTTTCCTTTAAGGAGCTATTTTCTCCAGTTAGGTTTTGTGCTTCCTTATCCATTTGACCACTTTTATTTTTTAAGGAGCTGTTCTTGTCAGAGAATTCTTTTTTTCATTTTGTCAATTTTATTTTTAAAATCATTGATCAATTTTTCTTCTACCTCTCTAATTTGACTTTTAAAATCCTTTTTGAGCTCTTCAAAGAATGCTGTTTGAGCCCAGTTCATAGTCCTTTTTGAGGTTTCAGATGTGGGCATAGTGTCAGTGCTGTCCTCTTCTGCATTCATATTATGATATTTCCTGTCCCCCTAATAAGATTCTATGGTCTTTGCTTTTCTAATTTGCTTCATGCTCATGGTGATTGCCTTTTCCTTGGCTTTTAAAGTGGATCTCTGCTTCTGGGGCACAAAGGGCTCTGTTCCACATTTCTTGTGCTGAGGCCTGTTGCTGGCTTTGTGTTCTGTGGCCTCTGGTTCTTTCTGCTAGAACCTATATAATGCTGTAGCTTACCTGGTGCTGAGCTGGCTGGTGTTTGCCAAGGCTGAGGACAGTTGAAATCTTTCTGAGTTTCCCTGGGGTTACACTGAAGCTTGTGGTGTGAGGTGTGGGGGAGGGGTGGCCTGATTTTTGGAGGTCTCCTCCTCCCTTAGGGTTGTGCTAGAGCATAGGCAGGCTCAGAAACTGGAGGACCCCCATCTGCACTGGTGTCTGCCCAATTCCCATGGCTGTACTAAGACATAGCTGGGGTCCTGGTATTGGTGCTTACCAGCTCCACCCCACTGGGGTTCAGGATCTCCTGATGGTCTGGTGAAGTGGGGCTTTCTGGTCCTGCACTGGTCCCCTTCAGCCACCACAAGAGGGCCCTTCCTGTAGATCTCCCTAGCTTCCTGACTAAAAGACTGCTGTAGCCCTTTTACTGGCTAATCCTGGGGCAATATTCTCTGAGTTTTTCAAGGTCAACAAGGGTAGGGTGAGAGCACTTACAGTTTACTCTGCCATCTTGACTCTGCCCCCATCATAATAAAATATTTTTTAAAAACCCACAAGAATATGACATACACACATGCTTAGATTTTTCCATCCACAATTTTCTATGAAAATTAAACAAATGGAAAAAAGGATAGACAAAATGTCCAAGATTTCTTAGATCGATTTCCAGGTTGCCATTAAATCTGTTTCCTCTTTTTCTCTAGACTCTGATACAAATAAAATTAGTGGATTTTTTTTTACAACCATTTTGTATGAGAGATAATCTCTTATATTCTCAGATTGTTTGGTGGTAGTTGTGGTTTTGAGGGATTTTTTTTAACTACCATTTTCTGTCTAGTCAAGCAAATGCCCACGCCACTGAAAACAGGTTTTTCTCCATCAAGTGAGATATTTGTAACCTATTTAGTCCATTTCTTGGCACATAGTTGAGGCTATATAAATGCTTATTCCCTTATCTTCCCTCAGAGATCATCTATTACAAATGAATAATAATGGATATTGTTTCAGACCTGTGGGGTGCGACATGGCTATGGGACAGCCAGTTTAACAATGTCTAATAGCTAGCAACGTTGAACAGCACAGGAGAGAATCTAGGGATGCATATATGGATCCTGGAATTATCTGAATATATAAAATAGTTAAATTTGTGGAAAATAATGAGATCCTAGAGACTGAGTGAAAAGAAAATAGAAGAGGGAGCAGGATATAGGCTAGGCATATGCCCACAGGTAGGGGTGGGATATGGATGATTCAGCAAAGGAGACTGAAAAGGAGCAATCAAACAAGTAGCAGGACTAAGGGAAAGAAGTGTCAGGAAAATCAGGGCAGAGAGTATTCAGGAGAGAGTAATCAAGAGTATCCAATGATGCAGAGAGGACAAGGATGAGGACTGAGAAAAGGCCATCAAATTGGAATTAAGAAATCACTGGAATCTGTGGTGTGAACCATTTCAGTGGAATGGTCAGGCCAAAATTCCAGATTGCAGAAGAGAAGTGGAAGCAATGATTGTAAACATTTTTTTCTGAGCATTGGGCTGAGAAAAGAAGAGGGATAGAGGACAATAGGCTGAGGGGGATGATTGGGTTTAGAAAGGGCTTTTTAAGAATGGTAGAGATTTGGGTGTGTTTACAGAGGGCAGAGAAGGAACCAGTAGGTATAGATTGAAAATAAATTTGTTAGAGAAAGGAGTCAACAAAGTCAATAAACATTTATTAAGTGACTGTGCTGAGATCCGTGCTAAGGCTGGAGATAGAAAGGAAAGGCCAAAAACCTTCACAATCTAATGAGGGAGACAACACATAATCAATAGCTGAAAGGGGTAGGCAAGGAGAGAACGAACAGGGAGTAGGAGCCTGATAAAGTTCTGCAACCAGAGTGGGAAATTATGAGGAAAATGCCCAGGGTGCCCTCCTTAAAAGGTGGAAGATCTGGAAAAAACTCTCCATTGTTCACTTTGTGTTCTCTCCAATGAGTGGGAGGGAGAGGTTCCAAAGGTCAGGGGGTTCTGAGAAGGTGTTTCAGAATAGATGTCATGCAAAATGCTGAATTTCTAGAGATCCAGAAAGTCCAGGAGGGCAGCCAGGTAAGAAAGGAAATGAGATCCAGGATATATGTTGGCCATGGTGATAAGTAGGCCATTACAGAATGGACTAAAGGGGAAGAGAACAGAGAGGGTCGATAAGGTCATGAGTTGTAGAGATGAAATGAGGAAATCCATGGCAAATGGTCACTATTTTCTCAGTAAATAGGAGGCAAATTGTTGGATATGACAGGAGGGAGAGATGATATAGGTCAAGAGATATTAAAAAGTACAAAACAGTTTCTGTGGGGAGTAGGATAGAGAATGGTATGTAGTCAAGGTCACAGAAGTTTAAACCTAAACAGGATCATAGAAATAATTTGCATCAATGGGAGGCAGTAGAGATTTGAACCAAGGACCTCTGACTCCTGACCCAGTCTCTATAAATATCCTTTCAGAGTTTTATTTTATAGGAAAAGACTAACTACAACAAAGTGTTATATGGATATAACTTTAGGAGTTCTCTGCTTACATGAGCTCACTTGGGTGTGAGGCAGGTTGTTTGTTGTTTAGTCATTTTCAGCCATGTCCAAAACTCATCATGAACCCTCTGGGGGTTTTCTTGGCGAAGATAATCGAATAGTTCACCATTTCCTTCTCCAATTCATTTTACAGTTGAGGAAACTGAGACAACCCTGATTAAGCGTTGCCCCGTGTCACACGACGATTAAGCGTCTGAGGCCAGATTTAAACCAAGTTTTCCTGAATCCAGGCCTGGCGCTCTATCCGCTGAGTCACGAGCTGCCCCCTTATAATTTTTATCATCTCCATTTTACAGGTAAGAAAACTAAGACGAAGAAAGGTCAAGCAACTTGCTCAAAGAAAGCAAGTTTTAGAGTTCAGAATTGAAAGCAGATCACTCCTGGCCACATGTCAATAACTTAAGAACTTAAGAAGCTACCACTGGGTGGTACAAGGGACATGGAGTTAGGAAGAACTATATTCACAATTTACATCAGACATCTACTAGCTATTTGACCCTGGGCAGCTCTAACTTCTTTCCTCTTCTCTAAAGTGGGATAACAATAGCCCCAACCTCCCAGGGTTATTGTGAGACTAAAATGAGATTATATTTGTAAAATGCTTTGCCAACTTCAATTTATGTAGTACCCTTAAGATACTATGTCAATGCTACCAATTATGAGTTTTATTCAGTGCCTACGATGTGCTGGGCACTGGGCTAGCTACTGGGTGTTGAATGACAAAAGGAAAAGTTACAATCCCTTTCCTCAAGAAACTGTTATTTTACCAAGGAGACAACATGCATATAAATTGTAAATAAAAAAAGATAAATACAGGATAAAATTGGGTGATGGAAAAGGAATAGTACTGGTACTTTAGGAGATCTGGAAATTGTTTATGTGAAAGATGTCACTTGAGAGGAGTTCTAAAAAAACAAAAAGGAAGAATTCCAAGACGTAGAGGTGAGGAGGAAGTAAAGTAACATAAAGCCCCAGAAATGATATGTTTTGTTTATGTGTGTTCATCCTTCGTTGCTGAAGAAGACCATGCCAGCAGAGAAATGATGACATGACTTGCACTTGACTTTGTTTTGAGTGAGGGAGGGCTGTGCAAGGTTACCAGCCTCCCTTCTCCTCCAGAGTCATCTGAATCCAATGACCAGATATTCATCAGGATGACGCAACTGGAGATGACCCAGGATGAGGCAGTTGGGGTTAAGTGACTTGCCCAAGGTCACACAGCTAGCGAGTGTCAAGTGTCTGAGGTGAGATTTGAATTCAGATCCTCCTGACTCCTGCACAAGTCTATCCACTGCACCACCTAGCTGC
The DNA here is from genome assembly GCA_028658325.1 of Potorous gilbertii. Classification (NCBI taxonomy): domain Eukaryota; kingdom Metazoa; phylum Chordata; class Mammalia; order Diprotodontia; family Potoroidae; genus Potorous; species Potorous gilbertii. The sequence goes on from CM053771.1 coordinate 392,114,799, forward strand.
CTTGTTGTGTTTAAGAAACAGCAAGAAAATCAGTTTAGTCATGCCTTACATGCTTGGAGTGCTTGGACAGGAGTAATATGTAATTAAGATTGGAAAAGATAGGCTCAGGATGGACTTTAAAAATTAAACAGGGGAACCGATATTTTATCCTAAAACAGTAAGAAAGCTATTTGGAGTTGACTGAGTAGAGAAGTGGCCCCGTCAGACCTCCCCGTTACGAAAAGAATTTTGGTAGCATTTGATGTTGTTAAACAACCATTCCTACTGAATATTTTTTTCTTTCCTTCGTTTTCATGGTACTTCTTTCTTCTGGATCTGACTTCTACCCATGTGACTGCCCTTTTTCAGTCTTCTTTGTAGACTCATGGCAGGGGATAGTTTTTGCCCTTCTTTTTAGCCACAGTGCCTGGTACATACTAAAAGCTTAATAAATACTTGTTGACTGGGTTGGTTTGTTTGTTTAACCTAATTTTTTTCTACAAATATTCTTGTAATTGAGAATTCTTTCCCTGCCTTTCTTGGGTTATATGTCTTAGAGTAGTATCACTGGATCAAAAGATATATAAATCCTTAGTAACCACAGATACTTTCTAAACCATCTTGTTAGATGTGTGTATGTATTAATTAAATGAAAGGTCACCATTAGGATATGGTCTTATTTATTATCTCCTTCCAGAAATAAAAAATCAGTGCAGATAAGGCCCAAAAGTCTGCTAAAATTCCTATTCACCAGATATGTAGCACAGATTGGTGGTACTTTTATTTACACACATCCAGAATAGATTTCATGCTAGTTAGTGATATCTAATTCTATCTTGGGCCAGTAAAACCTGTTTCTTATTCACTCCAGGATTCTCCTTTGACTTTTATTTCTGAAGTCATCATGTAGTTTTTTCATGGCTGTAGAGAGATTTTCCGGTATCACGTGTGGGATCAGTCACAGTCTGGTATAGCACTACAATGCATAACTACAATTTATGCCATTGTCACAACAGGTACCTTCATATGAATGAAACCTGAAGGCTTAAGCACTATATCTATGTTTCTTTTCCTGGATTACTTTTCTCATTATTCAAGTGCTTTCCCTTCCAGTCATCCATAGACAACAGAGGCAGGAAGACCGGTTCAATGAAATAAGATTCACATACATTTTTAGTATGCTATCTGGTGGAAGTACCATGCTTTCCTCTATATTAACCATTGATGTAGTCTTTTCACTGTGGTATCATATATAGATTTCATATATTCAATATCCCTAAAGCTTCAAATTACTTTCAGTACAGAGCAACTGTATCCATATTAGTTTTCCCTGGAGAGTAGCATATGCTGAATTCATAGCCTGTTGCTACCAGTCTTTGACATTTAATTTAGCACCGATCAGAAGAGAGATCAGTGAACTGTTGTAAGTTCACTCCTGTACTTTTGCTCCAAACAGTCACTGATGTTTTTTTGATAACAGCTGACCTCAAAGTCAAGAATTCCAATTTGTAAATAAGGCACTGAATTTTACTTTCACTTAGTTTTCTGAAGGCAAATGTAATTGATTCCTCTAGATACCGGATGCTACTAAGCCCTCCAATCTGTTAGCTGTATGC
>CM053771.1:392116893-392140391 GCA_028658325.1 Potorous gilbertii
TGGTATACTACTTGGTTAATGCCTTACTCCTCCAGGGGAACACATTTGCATTTTAAGTGGGGCTTTCTCAAGACAATGCCTTAACCTAAATGAATGATGTTAATAGCTGGAATTTAATAGGCTGTTTCTGAGGTAGGCAGGTCTTGTGGTGCCCACCATATCACATCATATTGTATCACATTGTATCATGTCATATATATCATTTAGTCAACTTTGAATAGTAAGAACACAATTAAGAGATAATTTGTATGACTATTTTATATCTCATTGTTTTAGATTATAATTTTTTAAAAATCCACAGTGCCAAGCACTTTTGAGTAACTTCTACTCAGGGTCATACAGAAAACATTGCTTTAGCATATTTGAGGTTTAAGGTTTAGAGGAATAAGAGATGACTGTAATGCTACTGATGACATAAAGCCTGGCACCTGGTCCCTTTCAGTACCAAATCCCATAATCCTATTATCAAAGGTAACTAATATAATTGTAGATAAAACTCCTTAAAAGAATCTAAATTTAGAAATAAGAAATAAGAAACCTGGTCTCTACACTGATAGAAAGCATCTTGAAATATTTAGCAATTTGAGCAACTTTCTACAATTTTGCCACCACAAAATACCTCTTTGTCATTATTGTTGAATATGTGTCAGCAATCTTTAAATATCAGTATGCCTTAATTATTGCCTTTCTTTCATTATATTGCTATTTCTCCTATAGGATGTGATAGTTTTCACTGTCATTAATGATAAAAATAGATTATTGAAACACTATCAAATTTGTTCCATTTTTCATGGTTTTTGTTTGTGTGTGGGTGTGTGGACTCCTCTCTCACCTAAAATATGTTCTTCAAATGATCCAGCTTAGTTGGATCTCATGACAAGTTTTCTAATGACATATTTTCCCTACTTAAATTCTTGACTGTCTTGTATTTCCACGATGCGCTTTATGGCTAAGATGGTTTCTTGTTTTTCGGTTGTCGTTCTTACAGTGATTGCATCAATTAATCTGCTGTCAGAAATTATGTCAATAATACCTAATAGTACTTTGTGGTTTGCAAAATTGTTTGTGTGTTTTATCTCGTTTAAGTCTTATAACATCTTTCTGAGTTAGGCACTGTTGGCATTATCATCCTCATGTTCCGGATTGAAATAAAGAACCAAACCTGAGCGTTAGGGAAGTTAAGTAACATAGTTTGCGTCAGACATAGTTTTTAAATGCAGGTCTTCTTGACTTAAATCCAGAATAGCATCCACCCTGCAGTGCTGCCCTTCTGTAAGAATCAATGTCGTTTTCTTTCTCCAATATCCCAGTGAACCTGTTATCTTATGTATGTACTCTGTCATGAAGATCACTACCTGTTCTTCAGCATCACCTTCTTCCTGAGGAGGCCTAGGATAGAGCTATCTATTCATACCTTGTCTTCTTATCATCTTTATCTTTCTAATTTGATATGAATTTTAATCTTTTCTTTAGCTGTTTGGTAATCTGATAGCATAAGTCCAGATGAATTTGAAATGATTCACACATCATTAACTAGTCATTTCCTATCTATTAATACATAGCCAATTTCAATTCTTGCGAGGTTGCTCAGTGCTCATTAATCCAATACATTCTTCTGGGAGGTGGGGGTGGGGTATAAAAAAAGCATTCATGATAAACTTGGAAGTTCATGGAAGATGTGAAGAGTGAAAAGGGCTTCCCTAGAGAAGACAAAACCCTTCAGATGTTCATCTTTCAGAAGACATTTTATTGACTGCATCAAGTCCCAGAGTATTGAAGGCTTCGTCAGTGAAATTAATGGCACTCAAAAGAGATGGTTTTTACAATGCACACAGAAAAACAAGAGCACATCAGTGGAAGAAAATAATCTATTGGATAGAATATAACCTGTAGTTGGCAAATATTGAGTTAGTCTATCAACACAATATTTCTGATAAAGGCAACGAGAAAGATGAACTGGGTCCATAATTGAATGGCATTTTTTCAAATGATATTCAAGACTCTCCATATACAGGAAGAGAGCAGATTGTACTGCATTTGAAAAAGTGTGCAATACTTTCAATGGTCCTGAACTGTGCCCTGACACCAAAATAAAACAAAGCAAAATAAAATCAATAATCATATTTTAACATAAATATTTTCCTGGTGATGCTCTATAGCTAACTACATAATTTCTGGAAAACCAAAATTGCAGACACCCCAAAGGGCAACAGAAAGATGCATGATAGGAATAAGCAGACTGCTGCATATTACCAGTGATGATTTGCATGTTAGAAACGGAATAAAAGATTTCTTCCTGGAAAAGCAAGATCAGAAAATGAGATAAATCAGAAATAAATGTATGTACCATGAGTGGTACATTGGATGCCATAGAATGTAAAAAGACATGTAGAGAGGTCACTTTGAGCAAATTTTTCTATGGACAGTTTATGAGAAGAAATTAACAAGAATTATGCAAAATACAAGGTTTGGGTAAGTTTCAATCTACACCAAAGGAAGGCGTGCTCATAATCAGAGATATCAAAGATGACTGAAGTATGGAAATCTTCTTATTGTCCTGGTGACTCTGTAAACTGTAGCATTCATCCCACAATAATTTTCTATAACTTCTAACCACACACTAAAACTCACTCAAGCTTTAGGCAATTTCAAATTTCCAAAATACTCATTTGAAAAGCTTTTACTAGCTGGTGTTTGACTAGAAGATAACTAATCCATAAATAAGATGTAAAATCTGTTTAATCCCAATTTCAATCCCCGTATCCTACTGTACTTTATCACATGTGGTGAAAGCCCTTCAAAAGTATTTTGAGAACAGACAGAAAATTCAAAAAATGCTAAATCAAGAAGTTGAAGCATAGACTTCCCTATTTCTAATAAATTTAATTCCATGCTGGAATTAAATATTATATTTGGAATTATTATATTATATGGAATATTATATGGAATTATATATGTTGTATTTTATCAATAATGTGTTCTGAAATAGTACTGGTTTTTCAAGTACTTTGTTGAACCGATGAGTTGTTACATATTTCACCCTTATTTGTTTTTTAATCAAATTTCTTGTACTAAATGACATGCTTTGATTGCCTGGAGAATGGTGAAGAGGAAAGAGGGTGATATCTGCTTTTGTTAGAGCTGCGTTTGTACCTAACTAGCTGCTACTTTCTAGCCAGCTCTCAACCAGTCACTTAACTTCTCAATCTCTAAAATTGGAATAATTAAGAATTAATAAGGCTTGTGCATTTAATCTCTCTATAAGATTATTAGAAGAAAATGATTTTAAAGTATAAAATGTTTTCTTACGGAAAATAGTGTGATCTTACTTCATTCTTCCAAATATTAGCTATTTTTATTGAAATTTGGCATTTTGTTGACATTTTTACAACTGGATATATGGCTATGAAGAGTAGTCTCTAAAGAATCAAAAATTGCCCATCATTCAAAGTCCAATATAAGCAGTATTGTAAGCTTGAACAGGCCTATTTATTTATTTTGCTAAGGTGTGATTGCTGCACATACTACAGCTTCTTGGAGCCACATGTGAGAGTCAGGTGACAGGTGGACACCAATGGTGAAGCAGCTGTGAAAAATGTTCAGCAAGTCCTTACACTGAAGGTGCTAGTCCTCCCTAAATATCCTATATACCCAGTACCTTTATACCCTATATACTTGGCAGATAGGACAAACCAGGTTGAAGGCAATTGACAGGTCTCAAATCTGTCAGTGAGTTAGTGGTATGTCTAACCCGAGTGTGTTAAGATTTCCCCCAATGGAATTGCTGGATGAGAAACCATTTGAAGGTGGCTGAAGCAGGCACTAGGGAGTGCTCGGAACTTAGTCAGACATCAAAAACACCAAGATGACTGCATCCAGGACCATGGCTAGGCATCCTGACTTTGATGACAGTGGAAGAGAGAGGAAGGCTGATGGCTTTGTGAAATTCTGCTTCACTTAAATTCAATTCATAAGCATGTCAAGACATCACCTCATGATACCATTGTTCCTCTTTGAGAATGAAAACTGAACAACAAGCTTAAATAGGTTGCTGTCATTATAATTTTAAAATTACATGCAAAAGAATTAGTGTGAAAGAAATCAAAATGACATATATCCAGAAAAAAAGTAGGCTATGTTGTGAGAATGAGAGATAAGCTATAGACAGCCTGCCTGTTGCAATTATATCCTGTCAATAGATGTAGAAGGCAGCCCTTAATAGGTAAGGATGACTCTCTCTACCCTGCCCTGGAAAGGATTTGTGAAAGAACATAAAAACATTTTTGCATGGAATAATAAATTCTGTAATTTATCATCTACACCATTGAACAGAGTGCGGACAGAGAATAGATTCTTTGAAATAATACGCAATGTGTCAGAGCTGACAGCAGGAACTGTCAGCTTCATCCTTCCTACTTTGATTTCTTACAGGATTCTCCAAAGCTAAGTTTAGAGTAATTTAAATGGCCTGAAAGTAGGGTATATGGGAGTGGAAGAACGGGCATGGTAGAAATGATAGGAGTGAGAAAAACAAATGGAATAGGGAACAAATGTTTTTCTCCAGTCTTAAAAAAACTCATTAGGAGATGATAATCCTATTGGAGGCACATTACATGCAACCCAAGGAGGGCAAGAGGTGAATGAAATCTAGTTTCTGAAACCTGGCTAGAAGCGAGATCTGGAAACTACTTTTGAAAACAGGAAAGTCAAGAGGTTTCCTTAGCCCCTGAAGATCTTCCCTGCACAGAGCAGAGCTGTGTGGACCTGATTAATATAAGGGAATATATCCAAAGGTCTGTTGGTCAAGTTCTCTCATTTTAAAAGAGCTATAACACTTTCCTCAGGAATGAGTAGTAGCAACAACTAGAGGTGAATGAGAAAAATAGAAATGGTGGAAGGAGGGAGAGGTGCAGCAGGGCAAGTGTTAGTGAGAGCCATCACAACCCTGTGGGTCATGATGACCAGCACTCAGATCAGATAGACAGACATACAGAAGCACAGAAAGATACACAAGACAGAGTCCAAGAGACAGAGACCATTGAATGGAATATGAGATCCAAGAGCCATTTAGAACTGGCTGAATGTGAGAGCTAAGAGCCTTGGAACACAGAATCATGACCCAGACCTTGCCCTTCATTGGTACCATGAATAAAAATATCCAAAGGAAAAACTCTTCTATGATTCTGAGTCTTTTCCCAGCTTGGAGACATTTTAATCCCATAGTGGCACTAAGTCTAGACCAATGATATAAGTTCTTAGGGAAGATGAGGTGCAAAAGAGGAAGATTGACTCCCTAGAAAAACTAATGTCCCTTTCCTACCTCAGATGAAGGTTGAGAGTGCTTGTAGTTACTTTTTCTGGGCAAAGGTGAGGCCTATAGGAGAGGAAACTTTACTGCTACCAGTGCTCTCTGCGTGTAATAGACTTACTTGCTTGGAAGTGATCTGAAGACATGTAGGGAAGAATTTGAAATAAGTCAACTTCAAATGTCCCTAGGGACACCTGGATTTGGTTGTAAACATAAGGATAGGGATGGGGATAGGAATGGATCCCATGATTTCATTAGTTCTAGCAATTCAAATCAGCATCTTCTCCTCCACTAAGTCATAGAGATTGTCTAGAAAACACAAAGCAGCTAGATGGCTTGCACAGGGTCATGCGGTCACTAGGTTTCAGAGCCAGAATTTGAACCCAGAACTTCTTCCATCCACTACAGATGTGCTGCATCTAAAAATGAGTCAGAGAATATTGATTATTAAGAAGATTCCAATATTGAATTCAGGTCTGTGTGAGTCAAGGGCTGCCTTTCTAAGGTAATACTCATCACAGAATTCAATCCAAATCCAGGGGAAGTTAGTGGCAGGTAGGAGGTCAAGAGGAGAAGGAAAAGGAAGGAAATTGAATACAATCCTTTTTTGTCATTTTTCGTGCCAATGTGTATGAAATACAATGCTCCTTTTTGAAAATGAAGCATTATAATAAATAAAACAAGTATCAGATACTATAGATGAATATTTTAAAATTTGTGCAGATAATAGGTCAGTTATAGGTCAGCTCACAAGTTGAAATAAATTCACTCTGAAAGGAAAGAATCATTGTACAATGTGTTCACTTATGTATATTTTATATAGATAGATAATATATATAATTTATAATATATAGGTATATTTATATATATATTATAAATTAGATATATATTACCTATATATCTCATTTACAGATTTTGACTTAATTACAAGCTTTGGCTTTCTTCAAAGATCCTGCTTGAATTTGAGATCGTGCTTACATCTAAGATGGTGTTACCAAGAAATGCCTTTCTAACATCAGTATTGTTTGTTTTCTTTTCATCTGTTGTTGGACGTTCTAGAAGGCTACTTTTTCTAAACTACTACATTCCTCTCTAAGGACTTGACTTAAAGAAGCTGTCAGTTATGGTCTCAGGTTTCCCTCTCCCCTCAACCTGCCACTCTCCCTCTACCTGTTAAATTGGGTGTAGGTTCTGTTTGGATAAGAAGGAAGAAGGCTTTGAGTTTCTATACCAATACTTCTGGAGAAAGAACATTAAAATGTAAGAAGGGATTTCCAGGCAGTATAAATACCTGCACACGCCCTCTGTGTGCTTCAGAGCCCTCATGATGTATATATGCAAGTAAGGAGAATTGAGACAGCACTTTTTAGGCTAAAAACCTAAAGTTTTAATCCAGAAAATAGCATTAATTTCTTTCACTCATTTTGGGGATGAGTTGCCAAGCTTTTACTTCAGCTGATAGCTTTGTACCTCTGAATTCTGAATCTTCTGCCACTCTGCCCCTGATAATGCATCACAGTGTTGCTGAATGCCTGCCAGCCTCCAACCATGCTACGAATGTGGTGTCAACAGGTACTGATTTTATTAATGCCAATAACATTGTTTTTCAGGTCAACTCATTTCAGAATTTTTGTTTTAAAATTTATATCATTCTAAATTTGTTAATATAATTCAAACATATTTGAGGAAATATGGTAAATGTTATAGAATATTAAAAATTAAAGCCAAAAAAAATGAAACTAGCAGATAAAACACTCATCTTCACCAAAAATCATGTCAATAATTACATGCATAAAAGAAAATTAATATGGGAAAGAAAATTCTACTTACTGTAATTTGTGATACAGGCAATGAAATTGTTTTTTGTTATTAGAAAGTGAATCTGAATTTGTTATATCATGACTGAGTAATAAGGACATATGTAATCTGAAGATTATTTTAAAGGAAAACTCTTTTGTAAAACGTAATGGATTAACGAAATGAACTAATACTTTGGAAGCTGAAACTTAAAGGTATTACATCTCATTGGTTTTGGAAACTGACAGGTTCTCTTAAGGATTTTCTTACCTTTTTAGCTCCAATTACACTATCTCTTTTTAAGTCCTAAAACTTTATCCCAAAATCGGATAACAAGTGAAATTGTTGTAAAATATCCATGATTGTTTCTAGCAGATTTTGATGACTGGAAAAATTAAAGAAGTACCAATAAACTCATAAGTTTTCAGCAAAGTAAAAAAAGAAAAAAACTAGAAGAAATATATTTGTAAAGCTGATATGATAAACATTTAAAATTGTGATAATGCGGTCTAAACTTTGGGCATTGTCCTACATACTGAATAAAAAAGAAACTTTTTAAAATAAATTTTCTATGTCATTGTTCTAAAATTGAACAAAACTTAAGTAACTAAAATCTGATCATTCAAATAGATTGTTACAAAACTAACAACTCTTGGACTGAGTATTGCTGATTTTTTTTTTTGGTGCAATTATATATTTATATTGCATTCTAAAAAGCCGATCTGTAAAGTGGACAAGTTCATGAGAGTGTAAATTGCCTATACTAACAATACTGGGAGAGTAGATTGCAATTTTTCCCTTTCTGAAATACATAAAAATGTCTTCATTGAAAAGAAATAAACTTTTTATGTAAAGAGTGCTTATCATTTGATATAACTATATATAGTCTAAATTTTTTGAATTTTTCAGAACATTTTTTATGATAAAATTTACAAGTTGAATATGAATAGGTCAACAAATACCTTATTGTCCCCTGTTCCTTTTTTTAAGTCCAAAACATTCCAATCTTTGTTGAAAACTTAGACGTCTCTAAAATCATGTAACTGTGTCGGTATAATGAATTTCCTATGCTACCAAAAGTTCTCAAAACGTAACATTTCATCATGAATAATTTTAGAGGCCAAATTGAAAGAAAATTTCATTAACACAATGGTAGTATTGAAAGTTCTGAAAAATTGATTTCATTTGGAGAAAAAAGGACAGAAAGCATAATTACTGAAACAGTTTACTTTTTTCTTATGAAGCAATAATGGACCCCACTATGTACCTGTTCAATGGTAAATAGGGAGATGGTAACATACACTGTGCCTTCATACTCTGTTCCAATGTATAAAAAGACCTTCCATGTTGCCTATTTGTACATAAAAAGAAATATAAAACTGAGGCAATTATTCATATGATTAGCTAACTAAAAACCTTGATCTTGATGTATTTCTTTTTATTACAAATTTATTTTATTTTCAGTTTACAGAATAAAACAAGCATTTCCATAACACAGGTTTCTTGATTTGTGTTTTTTTTAATTTACTAAATAAATCTGTATATTCAAGAATAATTTCATGTTTTAAATTTCAACATAATATACCTTTATCTCTTCCTAAATTTCAATCAAAAGAACATGAAAAATAAATGAAAACTCAGAAGGTTAAGTTAAAATTAACTATAAACATGACAAATATATATTAAAAATATTAACATGATTTATGTTTTATTAAAATTTTTTATTAAAATGTATTAAAATAAAATTTAATTTAATTTAATAAAAAAATTTATTAAAATTTCAAAAAGGCTTTACCAACCTGGTGCAAGTTCTGTCTACAAATCTGGAAAGGTTTCAAAGTCCAGGGATGGACTTGTCTTAGGTCAACCTAGCTAAATTTGATGAATCTTATCATCGGATTAGATAGAGAGTGATGAATTTTTCAGTCACAGGGAAAACAACATTTTTGGCCACAGCAAACTAAAAAAAGACCACCTTCTAAGACAATCTATACTGGCACTTGAAGCTTGGAAGAATGAACTATTAAAGAGAAATTCTTTTGGTATTAACCAAATTGAAGCTTTGTAATTAGCTGTTATTGACAGCAAAATATTTAGGCATCAACTTTTATGTGTATATGTATGTTTAATTATATGTTTTCCTAGGTCATAGTAAGGAATTTAAATTTATCAAATCTTATTATTTAAAGATGAGTTAGATTCTATATGTTAGTTGAAAAGGGGGAACTCATCTATACTACGACTTTTTAAAGAGTCAGATATTTAGGGGAAAGTATTTCATTTAAGGAAAAAGAGAGGAAGAATGTTCTTAGTTAATTTTTACACCCTTAAGCTTGACTTCACTTTGAATTTCCTTAATTTTAAAATTTGTATTATCCTTTACATTTTTTAAAAGATGTTAGCATCCTTATATTAAGCGAAATCTAACACCACAATCAGTATGTAAATAATGACAAATAAATTATTTGAAAATTATAACAACATAGATACATTAATGTACAATATTCCATATTCCTTCTTATGATGGTTTCTGGTCTTTTAAAATTTGTTAAAAATTTTGTTAATGTGGAAAGCATGATAGGTTGGAATTTGGGATTTCATTATAATAGAAGCTCCCAAGAAGGAAATCCCCTTTACCAGTGAAGGTCCACACAATCTCTATACTTTAGGGACTTAGAGAGTTAACTGGGAGACTGAAAAGATTAGGAACTTATTTGTCAGAGATGAGACTTGAAGTTGGGTCTTCTTGATTCTGAAGCTAGCTTCCTATCCACTATATAACTTTGGCTTTGCCAAACATGGTAAAGTTCTCAGGTTGCATATTCAAGTCTTAAGAACCTATCATTGATTTTGAATGAAGCAATATCTATATTGTAGCTTCAATTATTAAAGCCAAGCTACTCAAATCATTTTAGGATTAACTTGAATAATTTTTGGAAGACTTTATAATAGAATGATAGAACTGGTCAAGTCTACAGAATCAATTATATGGGTACTAAGATTATGAGCAAATTATCAATATACATACCCCATATACCACTGTGTCTAATAAACTAACCTCGATAGAGGGGTTTTTTTATTTTAATATTAAAATATTAAATAAACTCCATTTAGTTTATCAGCCTTTTGGTGTTTGCTTGTTGTTTTTTTCATTTTTATTTTTTCCTTGTATAAACTGTATGTATATGTTGAGTGCACAGGTTAGTTTACTAACTTGCTTTTATAGGAAATTTTTGTAAAAATGTCCAGAAATCCAGTTTACCTTTTTAATGTAGGACATTTTAATTACCATCCAATTTAACAGGAAGAAAGATCACTCTGCCACTTATCCTTGCTAAATAAAGTTTGCTATATGGTCCAATTCAGAGTATCTTAGAGGATCTAGCTATCAAAGTACCCTACAAATCTCACTATTCGGCAATTTCATCTCTAAGGTTACTGGATAACTTGGCATGAGAGTGAGGCCCTAGTTAAGTAACACCTTTTAGTGATTATCATCTTATTCTGTGTTATTTACAAGAGAATTTCATCCAAATATGTCATGATTAGCAATTAACTTTAGAAAATAATAGAAAATATATATTACCTATATATACATATATATATTTCTGGTTTGAAAGGAATATGTCTTGAATCCTCATACATTTTCTTACCAGTCCCGTCTATTTTGTCTTTGATCCAAACTCCTAAATTTTCGCACATGCATTTCTCCATGACAACTTTTGGGAACACACCAGCAAGCCTTCACTATTCCGTTCCTTCCTGCCACTATGGAAACCAACAGTCTGCCTATGGGGTGATGACAGGTAAGAGAGTACATCTTTTATCTGGTAAGTTTTTAACAGACTTAATTAAGATACAGATTAAGATTAAAGATGTCCAAAATTACTAGGTGAATTTATTTTGGGATATATACTTGGAAAAAATAGTTATCACTAGACAAGAGTTCTCTAGCTGTATTTTCTAATATTTAGAAAGGCAATTACATTATGTAGCAACCCTTTGAATAAGAACCAAAAGGAATTACAAATTCATATTTTTTCCTATCTTTATGTGTCCAAAGATGAACAAAAAATAATGTTAGACTGTTTTGTCAATCGTTTTACTCTGAGTTCATAGGTTCATAAAATTGAGGCAGTTTGGTGACAAAATAGAGGGCAGGATTTTGATCAGAAAGACCTGATTTTGAATCCTGCTGTGTGTATGTGTGTGTGTGTGTGTATGTTTGTGTGTGTATGTGTGTGTGTATGTGTGTGTGTGTATGTGTGTAAGAGAGAGAGAGGCAGAGACCCTTTTCATATGTATGTGTGACTCTAGAAAACTCAATTAACTTGTCTGTTTACTCGATTGTAAAACCAGACTAATAATAGCACTTATGTCACAGTATTGTTATGAAGACAGTGAGTTAACATAAGCAAAGTACTTGGCAAATTATAAAGCACTACATAAGCAATAGCTTTATTATTACTTTACATCCAGAGGTCTATTGCAAATGTTCTTACTGCACTCAATATTTGAATTAGAGTAAAATATTTTAGAAAGAAAATATCTCTAGATAGCCTTCTGTGGCAGCCTATGAAACTTAATAAAGTATTTTAAAGCTATATATTATAATATGATTTTTATTTTAGCATGAGTTTTATAATAATTTATAATGTGTCAGATCTATTCTGTTGTCTTTTTGTAAAGCTCTCCTAACATATTTTTTTTTGGTCTGGAAGACATCTTAGTTTTATTCCGAAAATGCAAACTCCACTCCTACATTTTTGTGGTCAGAAACATCCCAGGATTCACTCCCCCAGTGGGGTAGTCATTTCTATGGTGGCGGAGCATGGGCTTTCAAAATGGGCTCTGTTGCAAAGGGTTTTGTGGTTGCTGTGAACTTTACTCCAGTGGGCCAAGCACAGTGATTACTAAACTCGTTTTAAGACTGGGAGTATGCCTGTCTCCACCCCGCACCTAGTGAAAGTATCCTCTGTGCTCTGAGAAGCTGTAAAAATTAAACCAGCAATTTTTCTTTCTTTCTTTCTTTCTTTTTCTTTCTTTCTTTCTTTCTTTCTTTCTTTCTTTCTTTCTTTCTTTCTGTTTGTCTGTCTTTCTTTTCTCTCTCTCTTTTTCTTTCTTTCCAATCCTAACCGCCCCCCCCACGCCCCTGCTTGCCTGCAAATGCTGCTAAATCATGTTTTAAATTTTCTTCCCTCCTGAGTTTTTCCAGTCTCCTCCCTTAATGCTACATCCAAGCACTGGCACACACAGTTTAACAATTCACCATGGTTTTGATTGCATGGGAATTATGGGAAACTTTAGACTTAACTTCCAAACCTGCAGATAGGTCAGATAACAATAGAAGCAGTCAACTGCTCTTTTTTCTCAGGAGCTCATGGAAAAAGTTGGCATTGAAGTGGAGAACTCTTGCACTGTGGGCTGCTAGAGCCCTGACTCTGACCATCAGCAGGCCATGTCCCTTTTGGCTTTGTCATGATCTCATCTCAGCATTCTAGCTCTGTTCTCCGTGATCACCTCCACTACCTCCTGCTCCCTCTTTTTGCATGGTTACCTGGAATCTGCAACTACAATCTTTTCGCTACCTTTCCTCTTGGAGGCAACCCCATGCTCCCAAAGCAAAAATGTCATATCCCTTTTGAGGTACTCTATCATTGCCCCAAGAAACCCCTGAGAACCTGAAAATGCTTCACCTAGTCTACTCTGCACTCTTTTTCCAGCCCTTGTTGGTCTCTGGAAAAGAAACCCTTGAAGCCAGGAAAGACCTGAATTCAAGTAATGCCTCTGTCAAATGCCCACTATTGTATGTAACCCCAGACAAGGCACTCAAGCTTACAATGTTCCAGACAACAATCTGGGACTACCAATTCTAGAAAAGAAAGCTGTATTGGTAAAAGGAATCTCCACCCGGGAGTTCCTTTTAATCAATGAAATCACAGATCCAAACTCTGTGCCCCATTCAGATTTCTGTCTAAATGCTCTTTCCAATATGCTGCGAGAGCTCCTCAAAAAGGACCATTTCTTAATATTAATTAATTCAAACCATGCCTTAAACATTTACTATCTGTGTGACCCTGAGCAAATCACTTAGAACTGTTCGGCTGTTTCATCAGCAAAAAGGGGTAATGATAGTATTTATTTCTCAGGATTGTTGTGAGGAACAACCTAGAAAATAATTGTAAAATTTAGCATTATGCTTGGCACTTATTAAGAACTATGCAAAGTGTTTCTATTAACTTTAATTTCTATAACTTGATTGGCATAAATTTTTTTAAAAATTGCTTGTAAATTCCTCTGCGTATGATTTTGTGTTTTGCTGTTTTATTTTCTCTCTTTTACCCCTCTTTCCTCCAACTTATGAATTTGTATTAGTCAAATGGAGAACACACAAAGTTATAAAGCACTGCTATTAGAGCCTTCTAAGAGATTGATTTGATTTTCCTCCTATTGACTCTAGTGGAAGCAGAGGGGGCATAAGGTAAATTAAGTATGTCACTTTTGGGACACACTGTATTTTACTATTTTACTAAATGCTATTCCCCAAAAAACTCTCTAGTGTAAGTAAAGTGTAATATGATAAATCTAAAAGCTACTTTTAAAATACTTACAAAATAAGCAAATCTTTAGCTAAATATAGTCAAAAGAGAGAAATTTATATATACATATATATGTATATATACATATATATATACATATATATATATATATCCCCTGAGCAGTTTATATTAAATGAGACAGAATTCTTAAATTAAATTTCAGAAAACAAAATTTAAGTATGTATAAAGGGAACTAAATGTCTGTGGATTGAGTGAGGTGTAGTACAACCCTCTAGTCTAGACAGGTTTATAGGTAAATCCTTATAGTAGCTCCTTAGCCATTTTAAAAACATTTTTAAAGAAAAATAAATAACCATTAAGTGTAATTCAAAAAAAATGAGAAAGAAAACACTGTATCAAACTTCTTTTAAGAAGCAAACATGATCATACTATCTAAATGAGTGGAGGTTAAAGCAAGGAAAGAGAAGCATAGGTCAATATCACCAACAAATAATGATAGAAATACTTTCAAATAAAATTCTAGGAACTGAATTGTAAGCTTGTGAGTTGATAACGTTCCTTTTTCTTCATTTTCGTCTTCTACCGAGTTAATACAATGATAGACACACAAAAAATAATGGTCATTAACAGCCTTGTGGCCATTCGGTGAACAAGGCTCTCATCTCTCCAGATATTTTATCTGGCTGTCCTCTATGTCTGGAATACCTCTGTCACTTTACACTATCAATCTTTTCAATTTAACTTTAAATTCTAATGAAAATCCTTATTTTTACAACCCCTCTTAATTTTAGTATGCTCTCTCTGTTAATTATTTCCTATTTATTCCATCATTCATATATATGTTGTTTTGTATATCTTTGCAAGTTTTCTTCCTTATTAAATTATAAGCTCCTTGAGGGTAGGGACTGTTTTACCTCTTTTTGTATCCCTAGCTCTTAGCACAGTGCAAGGCACATAGTAGGCTCATAAGAAATGTTGATTATATAATGCTTTAAAGTTTAAAGTGTTTAATTTCTAGTAGCTGTCTAAGATAGGGAGTAGAAGTATTATTATTTCTACTTATAAAGGAGAATCTGAGGGGAAAAGTGATAAAGTAACCTACAGGCACGCTACTAATCAATGGCTCTATTAATCAATAAGTATTTATTAAAAGCCTACCCCTGTGAAGCACTGTGCTAGGCTCTAGAAATACAAAGACAAAAATGAAATTACCTCTGAGGTCAAGGAGCTTATATTCCATTGAAGGAGACAACTTGGAGTCAGAACTTCAGGATTAATCATGGTAGATTGGTTTTGCATAGCCAGGGTCGTTCTGTAACAAAGAACACTGGCCTGTTCTTCAGTAATGTCTGACTCTTTGTGACCTTATTTGGTTTTGTTTTGCTTTTTGGGAAAGATATTGGAGTTATTTGCCATCTCCTCCACCTCATTTTATAGAAGAGGAAACTGAGGTAAAGAGGATCCAGTGATTTGCCCAGTCACCCAACTAATAAGTGTCAGAGACTAGATTTGAACTCAGGAAGATAAGTCTTCCCAACTCCAGGTCCAGCACTCTATCCACTGCACCATCTAGCTGCCCCTCATTGGTTTGTACTTGGACTAATTATCTCAGTTCATGGTGAGAGAGAGAGAGGACCATCGACTGATTATACTAAAACCTATGTCTTTTTTGTTATTGATATCACAAGGAACTTGTATCTTGGACAGTTGTCATAAATGTGAGTCCTCTTGCTCTATAATATTTTTCTTTCAACATGTTCTAGATTAGGTAATATCCACTTCTGAAGTCCGCATCCACAAAAGGAAGGATGTATTTATTCCCCTGATTAACTATGAAGAATCAGGGGTCTCTCTAAGTGGCTTTACATCAGCCTTTTTCCCTAAAAAAAAACAAAAGAGCATATTCCTTGCTTATTGATAAGACTGAAAACTATACATTAAGATTCTGATTACCTAAATATTTATTTCACATGATTTCCATTTTTCATCTTTCTATTGACTATCAAAAAATTGAGCATTGGTCCTGGAGTGAGGGAGATATCAGTTCAAATCCAGTATCAGACATTCATTATCTATGTGATCAGGGACAAAGGACTTAACAGCTGTCTACCTCAGTTTCCCCTATGATAAAAATAAGTATAACAATAGTATAGCATCTACCTCAGGAGAGTTGTTGTGGAGATCAAATGAGATATCTGTAAAGTACTTAAAAATCCAGTCACAGAGTAGGCATTTAATAAATGTTTATTCCCTTCCCTATTATGAAAAATGAAAATAAACTGATACTGACATAATCCCGCATCTGACTTAACAGTCTCAGAAAATGTTTCATTTAAGTGAATTGTCCAAATACAAAAGTTAAAGGATCAAAATGATTTTTATTTTAGTCATTTAGATAAAACTCTTTCAAAATGAACTATATAATGGAGGACATTGGACAGATAATAACCATTTGGTGATCTGTTATCAATATGATCATTAATTACAGTACTATACTACAGAGAGATAGCCTAGTATAGTAGACAGTAGACTTTGGTTCAGACTGTGATTTCACCACTTCCTAGGAGTGTGATCTGGGGCCAACCATTTAGCTTCTGGAAGTTACAACCTAAAAATGTTGCATATGAGTGTGTCCCATTTATATTTTAGCAAAGTTGTAAGAGATAATGACACCAAAATAGAAATGGAAAGACCCTTCAGGTGTTAAGGAACCAGTCCTTGCTAAAAAAATAATGCCCAAACACTCCAGCTAAAAAGAGAGCTATAACACTCAGCCAAGGCAAAGGCTAAAGGTGGTAAAAACTGCACCTAAACTTTGATGAATGAATCCACAGAGTCAATGGATCAATGAGTACAGTAGAAATGGCACCCTTATGAAAACCCAACTAAGCAGACTGTCTCATATCACCGAGTCATAGTGACTTGCCCAGGCTGGTGTAGTAGCATCAACTAAGGGACCCACTTCTCCTACCCCAGCAGCAGCAGTAGTTCCCAATGTTTCTTCTACCTTCCAGAATGTATCTCCCCAGACAATAATGGTCTCCTCCTTTGGTAAAAATTAAGCTTCTACTGCAACAAGGAACCTATAAAAGCAATTCAAAATATTTTCAAGTTGAATTTATAGAACCGGTTTTTTTTTTAAAATCAGAGAACTCTTTACAATTTTTTTCTCATTTATTTACTACTGTTCAACTTCTGTGCCAGGAAATAACAAAAGTTGCATTTCATCTTAAAATTATGAAATGTAATTAAATTGATGACATTTTTTAACTTATCATATATACATTTTACTTTAAGAAACAATTCAATATATCCCTCAATAGATTCCATTCAACTTCCAGAACAGGATAAAAATTCAGACAAAACTGGTTAATCTGTTATTCTATTATCCATAATTCCCTTGGAATGGATGTTTTCACCAACTTTATGATACAATGAAAACTGACGTACATAATGTTAAAAATGATGAAAAACCTATTAGATCTTGAAGTACCCTCTGAACTCTCAAAGAGCACTCAAAATTTACTAGAAATTTAACATTTTTTATCTTTATGATAATTGGTCATTTGTATATGGTATGATCATTCTCATTGACCAGTATGTATGATTTAATTACACAAGGACATTGTTGAATTCTTGAGTTTTCTGTGACTTTCCATAAAGCTAGTATTTATGTAGTGCTTTAAGATTTGAGAAGTATTGTATATTTATTAATTCCTTTAGTCTCCACAATAACTCTGCGATACAGATGCTATTGTCATTCCCATCTTACAGACAAGGAGACTGAAAAACAGAGAATTTAAGTGATTTGCCCAGGGTCACACCGCTAGTATGTGTCTGAAGCAGAATTGGAACTAGGGTCTTCCCATGTAAATATAGCTAAAGAACGCACAGTTTGGAAGAAAGATTGAACGTAATTTGTTGCTGTTCAGTCATTTCTCAATCATGTCTGACTTTCTACGCATAATTCTTCCACATAATTCACTGGATTGCACTATACACTTTGTATTCCTTGGTAATCAATAACTACTTGATATTCATTTAACAAATCAGGTGGCTATTGACAACACGGTTATATACTCTCTACTGCCTTTCTTTCCTGTACAAAGCATCTGGCACTAAAGAACTGATACTCTCCTTACATGCTGGACTTGGCTGGTAATATAATTCACCAGCAATTACAGATAATGGTATTTAGCATATTAAGTTTTGCACACTTTACATTCATTATCTCATTGGATGTTCACTGCTGTGCCTATTGCTATTTCCTTCTTCCCAACCTCCCTCTCCCCTTTTACAGATAAGAAAACTAGAACTCAGATTAAAGAGGAAGGAGAAGGAAGGGGAATATAAATATTTTATACAGCACGTGCTTGCTATGTACCAGACATTTTACAAATACTATCTCATTTGATTCCTGCAGCAATCCTGGGAGATAGGTGCGGCTATTATCTTCATTTTATAGCTAAAGAAACTGAGGTAAACACATTTGTCCAGAGATACACAATTTGTAAGTATCTGAGGTCACATTTGAACTCAGGTCTTCCTGACTCCAGGCCCAGTGCCACCTAATAGTGACCTTCTTATAGCTACCCAGCTAATAAACAGTGAAGACAGGGTTCTAAATCAGTCCTCCTGATTCAGTTTACTTCCCACAACTCTACTCAGCCTTTCAGGTGACAGTTTTCCCAGGGACCAGCCCTCCCTCCCCACACTCTCTCTCCGAACATGTAATCAAGAATTTAGCACAACTCTTTTAGAAAGAGTCCAACCTTTTTTGCAGTAATAATTTAAAAAATGGGTACTTTATGATTTGTGTCTCTTGAGATTGTAAAATAAAATCAAAACTCATTTTGAATCTGTATGTGTGCCTTTATTTAGAAACAGCTACAGAGAACCTTAGCATGGAAAGAAAGATTAGATGTTATAATTTGTCAAAATTTTGACAAATGATCAGGATTATCATTTGTTACTTGACAAATTAAAGGTTTAGAATCTGCACTCCTTGGCCCCCATTTCCACAGAGGCTGCAGAAACCGAGCAGTCAAACACAGAATTTCAGATATGAAAAGGAAAGGATATAAAAATACATAAATGGAAACCTAGTTCTGTCATTTGAAACCTCTCTTTATTCCCAGGACATTCAGGAACATAGTGACTTTCATACAATCCCAGAAATCATTGTGTCATCTACTATAAAGCTATTTTCAGCATCACACTCTATATGAAAATGAAGATACCAAGGAAACTATATTTCAAATTATATGAAATTACTTCATTTTTATGTTGTTATTTTATTGCATGCACTATGAGGTTTATTATAGTGAAGACATTTCATTAATAATAGCACCTTGGGATAGGAAAATAATCACTGATGTGATACATTAAAGTTTGTCTGATTAATTCAGTGTACTTCCACAGGACAGGAGATTCCATGTCAGAATAAACACAAAGGTTGTTTTAGATTTTTGCTTTTGTCTGGGTCTGGGATGTGGAAATTCCCTCTATCAGTGGAGGTGGGCAATTCATCTGCATTTAGTCTTTGAAAGTTGTCTGCAGTACTGAAACGTGAAGAGATTTGCCTAAGATCATAGGCATCTGTCAGTAGATAGTCAATGCAGACATTGAACTGGAGTTTTGTTTATTCCAAGACACCAGCTAGCTTTACGTCCTTGGCCTCAAGTTTTTGTTAGTGTGGTCTCTTATGTAACTTTCACCTCTGTTGGGGGCTTATGATTTACTATTCTCATGATTCTCTCTGTATTTATCGCTTCTTAAAATTACATATATTTATTTATTTATGAAATATTTATGAAGCTGGAGAGATACAAATTTTAATAATGTACAGTGTTTACCTTCAAAGACTTTATAGTCTGTAAGGAGGATATGATATAAATTAGATACACATAATATTCAATTTTGAACAATAAGTGCATGGATCAGTTATAAAACAAAATATTAAATGAGGGGGACCTGAGTGAGAAAAGAAGGGGGAAAGTATCTTGGAGGAGGTGGAATTTGAAATGATCTTGTTAAACGGTGAGAAAAATTAGGAAATCAAAACTAAGGAATGAACTTAATTCAATATTTTAAATTGCTCCCTCCCACTGTCATTATTTGACATTGTTATTTAAATTGTATACAATTCCTTCTTTGGAATTTTTTTCTTGAAAAAACAAAATGACCACATAAAACAATGACTGCATAGGAAAATGTCTGAATTTAATGGCAGATATCCCTAATTTTCAGAACAAAAAAGAACAAAGTGCATGCTTTGTGTTATTCCCTGGTAAAATTCTACTATGGATTATTAAAGGGATTTTAAAGGAGGCTTGTGAGTACTTAGAAAATTCACTTTCTAGGTCACACACTAAGAGAAAGCATGGGTTCACTAGTAACAAGTCATACTAAACTAGTTTTTCTCTTTTTTGGCAAACTGTAGTTTGCAAGTGATTAGTATAACCGTCATAAATATTTTCTGTGTTTTATATAATTGCATGGCATAAATAGTCTAATAAGCAGATCAGTAAATGTCTATAGATGAAACTATGGAGTGGGCTGGGTGAACATCATTGGCAGCATTTGCTTAATCCTGTGACTCAAATGTTGCTAGTAAATTTACAATTTCCCTACTTTCAATTCATTAGCTCTTCAGACTAATGTGTTGCATTTTTATATTTTTAACAGATGAACTCAAAACACATTGAAATTTTTCATTTGGAAGATTTTTTAACATGTTATTAAATTATGTTTCCAAGTTTTTCAGTATGCAGATGAGAGTTTTCATAAGTGACACATCATTTTCTGCAACAGTATCATATAACAACAGAAATGTTTCCAGGCATCCCTTTCCAAAATGCATTTTCCATACTGTGAGTTTTCCCCCTCAAAAAAATGTTTTCCTTTCTTACTCATTGTCAGAACACCATCTTTATTTGATGTCAGAAATATAGAGAGAATTAATATGAATAAACAACACCAAAATTATTTTCCAATGGACAAATGATATGAAGAAAAGTAAATAATTATTGACCCCATATAAAAATTGAACCAATGATTACTAGCAAAAGAATGCAAACCAATACAATCCTGAGATTTCACCTCATATTCAGAAAAATTGACAAAGTCAACAAAATTTGGGAATAGTCAAGTGATAGAGGTGGGTTGCCAAAAGAAAAGCCCAACTGATAAATAGTTTGCAAAGATGTGAATTGCTCCAAATATTTTGGGGAGAAATTTTTTTGAATCCTGCTAAGACAGAGATAAACTATTCATACTTTTTGATCCCTTGACCCCACTGCCAGGCATACAAAACAAGAAGGTCAAAGATAGAAAAGAGAGGATAAAAGTTTTTGGAAGACTTTGTTTTGATAGCACGTTCTAAGTAAATACTTAATAAAATATTTGCATTTTTTCCAGTACTTGAGTCTATAACTGCAAATGTTTTGACACTGTATTGCATATCTATTCCCCTAGCTTTCCTTCAAATACATATCTTATTTGTTCTGTGTCTTATTTCATGAATTTGTGAATTCAGATAAGTTTGCAGATGTTGAAGTAGACTTGGTACTGGAATCTTATCATCTTGGAAGGTTTTCTTGACTGATTCAATAAACAAATATTTATCAAGTACCTATTGTGTACCAGGAAGTATACCACAATAATTTTAGGTTGATGGAGATAATTCCGCGGATTGGAAAGGTGATTAGGCTCTCTTATCCATTCCCTCACATTTAACAGTGAATACTCTACAAATGTATATATGTAATACACATAACACTACATAGGGAGGTGGCAGTAAATGCTTAATAATTGTTTCTTTAAAACCAAAACAAAATAGATATAGACATATAAATACGCTTGATGCACTTTTAAAATTTTATCTGCATTGCTAACATTTTCTCAATCACTTTCTTGAATTAAAACAATAAACCAAACCCTGATTTATATAAAACATTTGCATATTTCTGAGGTGTAAATGTTTACAGTGAAAATTTAATAACCTTCTTTGAATTGTGTGAGTTAGTTCCTGTTCATCTATAACTGGTGCCACGGAAAGGTAATAGAAAATCCAACACAAAACTCACATATGTGGTAAAAAACAAAAACAAAAACAAAAACAAAAACAGAACAGAAGGAAAGGTGTAAAAAGTAAAACAGATTTTGTTTTGATTCTAAAAGCAATAGGACAGTACTGGAGATTACTAAGTAAGAGAGTGATATGGTTAGATCTGTGCTTTAGGAAAATTTCTTTGGCAGCTGAGTGGAGGAGAGAGCAGGGATGGGAAATCCATGGCTTTGAGGCTACATGTGACCTTCTAGGTCCTTGGATGTGACATTTTGACTGAGTTGAAGTTTTACACAACAAAACTTTTTAATAAGGGGATTTGTTCTGTGAAATTTGGATTCAGTCTAAAGGTCACACTTGAAGACCTGGAGGGCCACATGTGGCCTCATGGCCATAGGTTACTCAAGACTTGAGGCTATTGCATAAGATGATAAAAGTCTGCATCAGGGTGTTGACAATGTGAGGAGAAGGCAATGTATGCAAGAAACATGATGGCAGAAACAAGACTGGGCAATAGATTGAATATGTGGGATGAATAAAAGAGAAGAAGTGATAAAGACACCAAAGTTGTGAGCTCAATGGTTTCCTTGACACTATTAGGGAAGTCTGGAAGAAAGAAAGGATTTGAGGAAAAGGTAATGAGTTCTCTTTCGGACATTCTGAGCTTGACATATCTACAGGACATCCAATTTGAGATGCCCAGTAGGTAGTTACTGATGTCAGACTGGAGTTCAGGAGAGATATTAAGGATAGATATGTAGATCTGCGAATAATTTACCAAGGGATGAAAATTGAACTCACAGGAGCTTATGAGATTAAACAAAATTATATAGAGGAAGAAGGGGATTCAGGAAAACTCTTGGAAGAAGCCCAATATAGGGGCATGACTCGAATGAAGTTGTAGCAAAGGAAATAGGGAAGCAGCAGTTAGACAGGTATGACAGCCAGGAGAGACTAGGTCCTAAAAACCTAGAAAAGAAAGGGTTGGATCACTCAACTACGAGGTTACAAAAAATAATGCTTCAAAGAAAACAATTCTCCCTTACCTTGAAAAAGACAACAATTACAATAAACCCTAATTAGACAAAATTTCTTTTAGAAAAATGGTTTGTCGAAATGAAGCTGCCTTGCAGGTACAATAGACAATAATTACTAATAGCAATGATGAGAAAAATAATATATGTTTGATAATTTACTTAGCTTCATTTCTTCAGGTAAACATTTCATATGTTAGAAGTACTGTGAACCATGAGAGGTAGTGGTAATCAAAATATGCCACTGGCTAATTAATTTTTTTTAAGACCATACAGTATTTAGGCACTAAGGAAACAGACAAGAAAATGAAACAATTCCTTCCCTCAAAGAACTTTCATTTTATGGAGTAAGAAAACATAATAAATAGATAGATAGAGGATAGATAGATAGAAAAAGGAATGAATGAATAAAGAAACAAAGAAATAAGTAAATGAATGAATAAATATATAAATGAATGAATGAATGAATAAACAAAGAAATAAAACAAATAAATGAATGAATGAATGAATGAATAAATGTAAATAAAATACATGCAAAAAATGCATGGCAATTTTGGGAAAGAGGGCATTGAAAACTAAGGACTCTGGGTAGAACGTGATACTTGAACTGAATTTTGAAAGAAACAAGAGAGTCTAAGAGGTAGAGGTGAGAATACAGTACATTGCAGGTACCAGATTAGACTGAACTCCTTGAGAGCGGACTGTCTTTTGCCTTTATTTTTTTTTTTTTT
>CM053771.1:392140891-392211578 GCA_028658325.1 Potorous gilbertii
ACTTGAAAGTCACCGGAATTCATTGAGTCGATGAGCGGGTTACCTTGGGAGAAGATAGTGGGTTCTTCATCCCTAGTAATCTTTAGGTGGAGGCTAGATAACTATTTGTCAGTAATGTTATAAAGAAAAGGATTTATTCTTTAGTAAGAAGTTGGATTAGGGCTCTTTCAGTTCTGCATTTCCATGATTTGAAGTGTCTCATTTTAGCGGTGAAAAAGTGACGTGTGTGCTATATTAATCATTTTAATGAAAGACAAGGAAAATTTTGCATTTAATTATTGAGGTTGGGGTCAAGAGATTGCTCCCTACTTGGGAATGATATGATAATGAAAAAAAGTTGTAACTGAAAAGATAATGGCTACTGTTGTCCTTACTACAAGCCCCCATCTTATTTGAACCAAACCCATCCATGACAGGACAAATAGTTAATAGAGATAAAGTGAAGGAAGAGCATAGACTACTAAATATCTTATAGTCTGTACTCTGTAGACTGGTGGTTTTCATTGATGTTGTTATCACTGTAAGACCTTCTCATTCCTACCCACACTGATTGGCCCTATTCATATCATGGATAGTGTGTTTGTCCTTCGTTGCTGAAGAACACTTTGCCATCAGAGAAATAATGATATGACTTGCACTTGACTTTGTTTTTTGAGTAAGGGAGGGCTGTGCAGGTCACCAGCTTCACTTCTTCTCCAAAGTCATCTGAATCCAGCAACCAGATATTCATCAGGATGATTGGAGATGACCCAGGATGAGGCAATTGGGGTTAAGTGACTTGCCCAAGGTCACACAGCCAGTGAGTGTCAAATGTCTGAGATGAGATTTGAACTCAGGTCCTCCTGACTCCTGCAGTGGTGCTCTATCCACCGTACCACCTAGCTGCCCCATTTTGTCATGGTTATGCCAACTTCTAGAAGAAGACAAAGAAATAATCATTTACCTCTGCATCACATTAAGAGGTCCATTTAGCTATTTTCTTTATGGGTGAAGAGGAGTTGTTCAGGGCTATCCCATTAGGAGAGAGAAATAATGATGGTAAAACATCCTTCAGAAAAGACTCTGATGGGGAAGAGTGGAAGGAAAGAAAAGAACAAAGGGAGGATACATATTCCTGACATTTAAGATAATACAGCCTATTTTACCTAGGTAGCTGTTTCACTTGTTTTTAAGGGATCAAGCCCACAACTCCAGGGATGTTGTGAGCTATTTCCTCTCAGGGTCACATGTTACAGGCTGCAGAATGTCTCATCCCAAAGCAATGAATGAAATCAGGTCTGTACAAAGCAAATCTTATGCTTCTCTTTTTCTGCTTTTATTACTTTGAAGCGATTTATATCCCTACCCAAACCACCACTAAATCCTAACACAGATGTATGAAACAGTTTTCAGATTATATAGTGGGTTACTTACTCAAAAACCAATGAATATATTTTGTGCTGTAGGGAATAATCAAAAAGTTTCTAAATCTGTTCAAGTAGCTACATATGCAAGCAGGTATTGCCAGTGGGTTTTTGTGCTTAGAAGTACTTTAGTAAATGTGTATAACATCCTTGCAGCACATATGTTCCCAAATAATCTTTAAAAAAACACATAGCTTGTAGAAAGATTAGCCATCTATATAGCCCTCAAAACAAATGGTACTTAACATATGGCTTATGCTTTCTTTGTATTGAAGTAACTCTCACAGTATCTTGAATTTAGCAGGTACACCGCAATTATTTGTAGAAATGAATTAATGGAGGAAAAAAACAACACATTTTTTTCCATTAGGATGTGTCTACCTGTCACATGAAAAAAATTACTGAGATTAGTGCCAGAATGAAAGTGGTTTTGCTGAAGAACACACATATTTTTCTTTTGTTAGATAGACACTGTAAACACTGTGTGTCCTCTATTATATTGGATATCAAGGATCTTACAGTCAAATTCAGTGCTCTTTTTAGGACTAATTGACTCATCTCAGATACCTACTATCCTCAATATTGCTTTAAAAAATGCTACAACTATTTATTAAGCATTTACTATATTCAAGGAGCCCTATTTAAGAGGATCCTGTTTTACTTTGTTGCTATGTGTATTATTCTGCATTATGTTTCAATTAGAAAGTCACACTGAAATCTCTTGAAATATGGTGGGTTAACATCTTAAGTAAATACTGTTTGCCCGTACAAATTAGTTTGCTAATGAAATCAAGTATAGAAAATTGCATTACTCAATTAAATGAACTGTGTTTGTAAATACAGGTTGACTTACATATCTAAACATAGTGGATAAAACAACTATGCTGAAGGCCATTTCGTGGATATGTCTAAGAAGGAAGGAATCAAGTCTGAGTCCCAAATCTCCCACTAACTCTATGTGTATTGTAGGGCAAATCACTTGACATCCCTCTGACTTGTACTCCCACCTGTAAACTAGAGACAATTATGCCTGCCTTGTCTAACTAAACAGGTAGTTGGAGGGATACAAGTAGGTAATGAAAGTGAGAGCACTTGGAAAAATAAATGACTAGTTATTCCATGTCATCAATTCATATCTTTCTCCCATATTTCCCCAAGCTGATGACCTTATGGTGTTTTTTTAGCCATGAGAAGTTTGCTGTAGATCATTTGGGTTAATCATCCCTCCCTCAGTAGTCTTTATGTCACAGGAGATCATCAAACACTTCTCACTAACCCTCTAGGTTTACTCATTTAGTTCAAGAGCTGCCTATTCCACCTTCTATCCAGCATCCCTAAATGAACATGTAATAGACAGAGTGCTAGACTCTTAGAGGGAAAAAGGCATAAAATGTTGTGTATCGATGGCTAAGGCTGGCATATGGTAATTAGGACCATGGCAGAAAAACACAATTAATGTAAAGCAAAATGCTTTTAAGTTGCTGAGAAATCTGACTGGAGGTGAGCAAGAGTTCACAATGAAGAGTTTATGTAAAAGTAAAATTAGTTGACATGAATTAAGTATGGAATAATTACTTTCAATGACTTGGCACCTCTTAGGAAAATTAAATGAGAGATACAGTCATGATACATGGAAATGAAACAAATTCATCCTTTGAAGTATATGAAAATATCATTGAAAAGAAGTAACCTGTTTCATGTTGAAACATAAGTAAAATCAGTTTAACATTGTTAGGGATGATTAATGTTTATTTTACTCTGAGTAAAACATGTAGTGTACATATGTGTATACATGTACATGTATACACATATGTAACTCATATTGAACTCATCAATTAATTTTTCTTTTATATGAACATTTCATTTTCCATTTATGTTATCAGTAACTACCCTGGGCAGATTTCTTAGCAATTTTTAAGTATTCACTACAAATGCTACTCTAAAGCAACTGCAAGGGGAATTTTCCAATGTGATTCATACATAACACTCCCAAGTTAATCTACACAGTTGACCAGATGAGCACATGTTCAGTTCTCATTCAACAGTCCTGAAATGCTCTGAGTACCTCCAAGGTAGAAAGCACTAAGTAGAAAACTTTCTGACAAATCCTAGCAACTAATAAGTACAACTGGGTTTTGTTTTTAAAAGTAAAGCAATATGTATTCTACCTCTATGTCTTAACTTTTATTTCTTACTTTATGTTACTTCCTTATTTTCTTTCTAAAAATAAGATGCTTCATTGTATGGGTGGTTGTTTTTAAACTAAATAGTTCATAATGAAGGATATTAACCTGGAATGCAGAGATCTGTAGACAGTCTTCAGGTTTTTTTATTAACATGGATTTTTATTTTTACTAACATCTACTTGGAATTTAGCATTTCCTTCAAGTGTGAATATAAGCAACCAAATATTATTCTGAGAAAAGTCTATAGATCTCAAGGGTGCATGACACACACATAAAAAAAATTAAGAATCCTTGGTCTATAAGGACCAGGAAGCCATGTAAAACTATCTTTGAATCATAATATAGTCTATTTTCTTACCTACTTGTTTCTTTTCTCAATTTAGCAGGTTTTTTACATCACATTCCAGCAAAATGCAATGCTGTTATATATGCTTTAGATTTCTGAATATGTTTTTGAAATAATCAAGAAGCATGAAATTCTGAAGCAAATATTTTGAGTCATTGTGGAAGATGATTTTTATTTCCTTCTTCCTTTAATGTTAATGATTTACACCCACCAGCAACATGGCTAATTATTCACTATTTTTGTACAGAATTTCTCACTTGTATAATTCACAATTAAATGTCAGTTGAAAGTGGAGGCCCCACTGATGAATGCCACAAGATCATGATTGTAAGGAAAAATATAAACACAATGTAGCTTAATTCTGTCCATCAAAATAATAGGATGCTGAAAGGTCTCTGTTTTACTAGCAAGCATTCCTGCCCAGTGTCCTCATCTCCTGGGTGATGCCTTCTCAAAAGTGCTCAATACAGAATAACAGTGACCGTGGCAGATTTTCTGTTTGAGGAGGTGGGAAATATAAGTCAGAGAGATGTCAAGTGATTTGTCCAACAATACACACACAGTTAGTGGGAGATATTGGAACTGAGGCTTGATTTCTTCCTTCTTGGACCTTTCTTTGGTCTATGAAACTATGAAATAGTTTTCAGTACAGTTACTTTATTTTAGCACCTAGAACATTAGAAAGCATGTCTTTTTTTTCCTCTTATTGCTTATTTATTGGACCCCCCCCCCTTTAAGTAATTTAGTCTTTCTGTACAGTTAGCTCTCCAGTATTCATGAACTGATCTTCCAGTTTGTGGTTTATCCAAGAGTGTTCCTCTCCCAGCTTCCTACTTTACTTTTAAGCCATTTAAATGGATAATTAAGAAATGAGCCAGTTATATCTAATAATCTTCTCTTAAGAAATCTGACTGGCAATTTTTATGTAACTTTTCAAAATCTTTATTATTTCATAGACAATGCTGGAATCTTCTTGACAATAGTAAAAAAAATTCTTATGCTTCATTTTCTTCTTCTTTGTGATTAAACAATCGTGATTTTTACATAAGAATATTCATATTTGATATTTTAAAGTTGCTTACTCTTTATTGAATGTTGTCTGTATTGCCCACTCACTATTTGTTAATGAAAGCAAAGGCACTTCTATAATTTCACTAAAGTAAAATTAACTATACTATAAAGCTTACTAGAACTTAGGTAAGAAGTGGTGCGTGTGTGTGTGTGTGTGTATGTGTTTGTGTGTGTGTGTATGCATGTACACTTTTATGTGTGTATAGCAGCCCTAGTAGAAGTTATGGTAGCATTGGTACTAGGACTGGCAGTCGTTGCGGTACTAGTAAGTAGACTGTAGTCATGGTGGTAGTGCTGAAATGAAGGATTATTTTATCTAGTTCTTTCTTTCTTTTTTTTACCATTCTAGCAGGTAGCCTAACCCCTTGCCTTTATAAGTTTCCTGACCATGCTTTGAGTCACGGTTTTCCTCCCATGCATCAGCCTCTCCTGGGAGATGACCCCACAGCCATTGACTTTAAGCAAGAATTCCATCGAAAAAGCAAATCAGTTGAAGAACCAACCGACATGGATTCTCCTGAAATCCAAGAATTAGAAAAGTTTGCCAATGAGTTCAAAATGAGGAGAATTAAATTAGGTATGTATTTGCTATGTCTTGCTCTAGGTCTCATAGAGTTAAATATCCGTACACAAGTGACCAAGGCCAGGGCTTATAATTCTACAACCCTGCTATGGGCTAAAGAGTTAACCAAAGGTCTTTCTGCCATCTTCTACTGTCACCATCATGGTACACACATGAATGTCCTGACTGATTCAGCTGTACAACAGCACTAACAATTCAAAGAAGAAATGAAAATGCCAGGTTCTCAATAGGCTCTATGTCCTCCCAAATAAGTCCCTGCTTCTTAACTGTGATAATGAAATATGCCAAAATATAGGCAAATTTGAGATTATTAATGATTACAGAGCAAGTAATATTGTTGTGAACATCACGGGAAGGTTAAATAAGTATGTAATTAACTCCAGAGTTGATTTTCAATGGAAGAATCTGGAAAATTGTTGAAAAAATATGCTACCATTCTATCAGTTTGGGTTCATTATGCTCATGACACCATGATCATAAAGATGTAAAATGAAAAGAAAATGAGGAAAAATTCTGAGATGGTTTTCTAAGGGAGGAAAACATGCGAACAAAAATAAAGTTTCAGTGGGTCTTACATGATGATACACTTGCGGTAGCCAAAGTTTAAAGTTGGTTAAAATACCAACATTTCTTCTGCTTTCCTCACTTGGAGATTTATTAAGGGAAGGAGTTAATTCTAGTTTTAATTTTAATTCTAAAAGTAGCTCTAACAATTTGCAATTGCTTAAAATGTAGGCTATTTTCAAAATAGAAAAAAAAACATTGTTCAAATCATCATAATGGTTGCTTGTATTCTAGAATATCATTCTTATCTTTGAATGGACAGTAATTCATTTCATGTTGACATTCATTGCAGTGAATCATAAGAATTCAATTTTTTGCCTTAGGCACAAAAATATTATGTAATTACAGGGAATTGTGAACACAAACAGCACCTGGCATCTAAACAATATAGAATTTTGGATTTCTGTTTATATTAACTGCCAATGTCGTTCATCTGCTTTTCGTGTTTTATCTCAACTTGGAATACAAAGTGGTTCTGGAACATTATTGTGACTACATTCCTCTTGATGGGAAATAAAAAAATCATTTCTAACAAATGGAATAAATATGCTCAGCTATGTCCTGAATTATGGTGTATGATTATAGCTTCCTAATGAGCATCTTTTATAAAGGAAATAAGAGATACTTTCTATTCCTTATCGCTACTAGAACAATTCAATTTTTAAAGTTCCTGGTTGAGAAATTAATTTTTATATCATTTGATAAAAGTAGAAAAAAACATTTATTGGGTATCATGAATATTACTCAACATAATATTATTATACGTTAAATAGGTTAACCAATATAGTCACCAATCCAAAACAAGATCTTTGGCTTAAGATGCCTTTGTGAAAGGGGTGATAGCCTAGTATTCTATATAACTGAATAATAGAAATGACATGTACAGCAAGAGAGAATTTCTTCCCTTGAAGTGGAATGTATATTCCATTTAGGAAACATAGGATGCGCAAATTTGGAGTAAACACCACAAATATTTACCCGGACTATCTATGCCCAATCTGTAGTAGAGCATTCCAAGTTTGGATTGGTCTGATCAGCCACAGTCAGACACCCTGAAACTTCACTTTATCATGGGGATGTCATTTTGGTCCTCTTGGAGAAAGAAGGGTAACAACCAACTATATCCCATTTACCGGTTGGATACAACGTGATACTTTCCAAAGATGATCTATGTTTTCTGGTTGTAATTTTCATTTCCTATACCTTTCAAACTCTTGTTGGAGTCTGTTAAATAATCCAAAATTATCATTAATCATTAATTGCTCACAATGAATAAACAACATTTAATAATAGATAAAGAAAGATTATTGAAGATTTTTACCAGTGGCAAGTGTAAACACATAGTTCTAGCTGTGTGAGGAGGGAAGGGAAGGCCAATCTAGGGCTTTAAAACTATTTTAATAACTATTTCAACATAATTGGTTTCATTTGAAATCATGTATTTTATGCATTTCATATAATAATTATAGCAGTCCTTATCATTTGCATAATGCTTTAAGATTCGCAAAGTTCTTTACAAATCTTAACTCATTTTACATGAAGTAGGAACCGTTATTGTCCTTTGAAAGATGAAGACACTAAGGCAAACAGAAGCATAGAGTGGCTAAGTGACTGACTCAGCATAGTAGGTGTGTGAGGCTGTATTCAAATCCAGAATAAAGTAAGTTACAATAGAATAAAAATAAGAAGTCCATAGACCTAACCTGTCTTGCTAAAGAGTCCATGACACATACAAAAAGTTAAGAACTGCTAGTAAAATAATATGATTGCTATTTGTCATCATTGCTGTTGTTCATTTACAGGCTACACCCAGACAAATGTTGGGGAGGCCCTGGCTGCAGTGCATGGCTCTGAATTCAGTCAAACAACTATTTGCCGATTTGAAAACCTGCAGCTCAGTTTTAAAAATGCTTGCAAACTCAAATCGATATTATCCAAATGGTTGGATGAAGCTGAGCAAGTAGGAGGTACCATAGCTACATTTCTGCAGTTTCTAGAATTTCAAATATATCAATAATAGCTTTGTGGAAAGATTAATGATAAATGAAGATCTTTCCCCCCCTTCTTTAATGTTAAAAGAGATTTTTTAAGTGGACTTTCTGCTATCTCAGATTCTCTCCTTAAAAAGAAAGAACTTAAGTATAGAAAATAAATGTTTTGAAGGGAAACAGCATTTAGGATTGAATGAATAAATGCTTAGAAGAAAAATAAAAGTAGGCAAGGGGTGAAATTGAAATTCATTTAGATAGTTTCTCCTCTACTTGGTAAATGTGTAACATATGAGTGTGATAATATATGAATCTGTTCTTAACTTGATATTAGTCAAAGCATTCTACAATGCAAATCTCAAGTAAAAATAGAGTTGCTTTTGAGATGACTTATTAATTTGCTAAAATACCTCTCACACTAATGGTAAAAAAGATCATTAAGGGAGAATAGAGAATGAAGGAGCAGAATTTGAAAATGTGGTTTTAAATCTTAAAGTAATATGTAAATTGTTAAAATAGAAAATAATTGTTGTAAAGTTTATAGTTTTACTTTAATTATTTTCCTAGTAATTTTATTCAATCTTAAAGTAGCTACTTGCACAGATGCCATAATAGTTAAAGAAAATATTATAAGGCTTAATTCATGTTTTAAAGAAACTGAAAGCCATAAAAAGTTGTTCTTTCTTTGTGTGTATTCTTCTTTCTTTGTTTTTCATAAATATAGCTTTATACAACGATAAAGTTGGGACAAATGAACGGAAAAGGAAAAGGCGAACAACCATAAGGTAATTATGCATTTGAGACATTAAAAGTTGCCAACAAAATGCAGAAGTTTAATAGAGGGTAAACCATTTTATTTGCCAAGTGCAGTTACTTTCTGGGTTTGAGCTACATAGCCTTTAGCTGAGGTGCTACCATTTCCTCACAAGAAAGTGTTTCTTATTTATGTTAGGTTTTTCTTAGGCCTCAAAAGCATACTTTCAATTCCTTTAGAAAGGTTTAACCTTACATGGTCATCTAATTAAAATATTTTTTTCCTCCAAAAGTCAATCAGGCAGGCAATTGACATTTATGAGGTTCTGTGTAAAATACTGTGCTAAGCAACCAGTACACAAAGAAACATAAAAGTCGGGACCTGCCCTCAAGTGGTTCACAATCTAATAAAGAAGTGAAAAGTTTTTTGGCTCTCTATTTTGGAACACAAAGCAGCCAAGCAACTAGAGACCATAAAGACTTTGTCTCTGGACTCCCTCCTCCTACTGGTAGAACACATATTCTTGTTCCAAAGCCTTGATTTCATTAGAAAATCTCCTTTAATTGCAGTGGATTTGTGACGGTTCACTTATGTTCCCAGTTAAACCATTTAGAAGAATAACAAACTTCAAAGAATTACGTGACTCTGCTGTACTACAGTTTCAGTACCCAAAGATCCTCTAGGCCTTACAAGCAGATAAAAGCAAAAATTAAAAAAACGAAACAAACAACAACTAAATAAAAAGATTTTGTTTTAAGATTAACTGCTTTAATTTAACTTAATTTAATTTAAGATTAATTGTTTTAGGATTATTGTTTATGCTTCCGTTTCTTTTTCTAAATTCTTGATTTTAAATTGAAGCATGACTGGCAGCAAACCTCATTCTTTGAGTTACCTACAATCACTGCATAGATTTAGAATTGAAATGAACTTTAGAGATCACCTAGTTCATCCTCATTTTGCAAATGTGGAACCTGAGGCCCAGAGGGTTTACATGTCCCCTCTAGGGTCACAGAGGGCGAAGATCTGGGATACAAACACAAATAAAATAAGTGTGGCTAGATAGGAATTTTTTTCCTATTTGTGTTGCTCAAATCAACATATCTTCCATATACTTTAGATTTGTGCAAATGTTTGAGTTAAAAGTCAGTAGTCTCTAAATAAAAAGGTCTAGAAATGTATTTCCCTTGTGAAGGATATAGTGTCCTCTCCTGGTATAAAAAAAAAGGAGACCAGTGATCTGTGATTCCTTTGTTTTCTTGCTGGATTTGAATAGTAAAAAGAAGTCCATTTTTGGCTATAATACTACTACAGACCAAGATGTGCATATTAAGAAGGATACTGGAGTTCCAAATATTTTCAAGTTCCTAAAAATCATTTTCAGATCCTTTTTTAGAAATTTAACACCAAAAGGAATAGATATTTGGATCTGCCAGTTCTCACTTAAATGATACGATTTTATTTTTTCCAGCATTGCTGCTAAGGAAGCTCTTGAACGATATTTTGGAGGACAAAGTAAACCTTCTTCTCAAGAGATTATGCGGATGGCCGAGGGTCTGAATCTGGAAAAAGAAGTAGTGAGAGTTTGGTTTTGCAACAGAAGACAGAGAGAAAAAAGAGTGAAAACAAGTTTACACCAGAATTCATTTCCCTCTATGGTTAAGTAGTATCAGGAGTATAGATGAGATGTGCCATCTTAAAGAAGTGGATCTCTCTATCATTCATTTTCCCTGCCAAAATTTGGAAAATAGTCATTTGGGTTGCCTCTTCCCAAACATAATTGTGAAAGTAAATTATTATATACTCTAATTTATTACTTTAAAAGCATTCAAAACTTATTTTAAAATTATATTTTCACTTAAAATATTTATTTTCACAAGACACGATACACTTTAATTAAAAGATGGCTATTTATGGGAATAATGTGACATTCACACATAGAAACCTATTAGTGTACAGGTTTGTTTTCACACAGTCTGCTTAGCATATCTTTATTTCTAAGCTTCTGAGGTATCAGATAAATAATGAAAGGCTGTCACCAATAAGAAAGAGTGATAAAGAAACATTTAACTAGGGTGTCAGTTACACTTTATTATCAGTCTTACAGTTTATTTGAATCAAAATTTTTGTACTTCCTTAAAGATTCAGTTGGGATGAGCACTGAACAGTTATGTTTCAAATTTCCTCAAATGTGTTAGAATTTTTGTATTAGGATGAAAATCAATATTTTCCTCTGCTAATACCCATAATTAAGGCATACTATTCAATAACTCTAAGCAAAACTCTGCTTTATGAATTTGCTAGTTATTCTTCCCAGACGTTAAAATCTTTGGAGATTATAGCACATTCATTCCATATGTCCATCTGAACATCCGACTACTTTTAGCTGTGGCTTACATGCTATTGTTGTATTCTTGTTATAACCTCACCCTGTTACAAACCCAGCCTGTTCTTCTGATTTCCTGTGAGATGGTGTCCTCTCATAAAAGGTCAACATTAGCAGCTTAGACTGTATATTATTAGCAATGAAAAGACTAGGTTTGCCCAATGTTTTTCTTTTAACTCATGGGCACATAGTTGGGTAAAACTTATTTAACTTTCAAGAATGAACTATTTGAAACTTGGAAATAAATAGTGGCACACTGTGATGAAAAATAAATCCACAAAAGAACATTTTGCTTTTATTGTGCGTGGTGTGTTTGCCTGCATTACTTTTTATAAATGTACATTTAAATATATATTTTCTAAGGTGTCATTTAAGAATACTTATCAAATAAACCATACTCTCTACAGTGTCGTGGCTTTTTCAGTCAATAGTAATTGACCAAATCCTGAAAGTAATTGAAAGTATCATAGGGAGAAAGTAACTACAGTTTTCTTTCATCTTTCTTTTCCTTAGACTACAGGTTTCTTAGGAGTATGAACTATGGTGTCTATCCCTTCATATTATTTAGCACAGAGGCATTTAATAAATATTTGTTCACTTATTTTTTTTAAACAACCTCTCCCCAACTTTTCCTCTTGTGGTCTGGTCCATTGCCTCTGCTCTGTAAGCTGTCTGACACTCCATATGTGTTTTGGTTTTGTTTCAACATATAGGGATTCTAAAATTTTTAGTGCAGCTCTAGCACTAAGATTTTTGGGGTGCTAAGTCAGAAGAGCTAGATTCAACTCTTGGTTTTGCCCTCTATACTTATGTGACTCAGAATAAATCATAACCTGGTTAATAAAATGGAGATAATACCCTCCCTACTTCACAAAACTATTAGGATTAAATGAAATAATTTAAGTGAAAGTTCTTTGTTAATTGGAAAATACAAAATACAAAAAAATACAAAATAGTAGCAAAAGGACAGAAATGGTTTTGATTTTGTCTTTGCATTTCAAGTATCCAGTAATGTGCCTGGCACATTAAAAAGTGCTTAACAAATTATTGATGAATTGAATTACGCAAATGTAAGGTAAGAATTATTAAAAGCATTCAACCATTTAAATGTTCTAGTCCCTTTTTGCTTTGCATAAGGTATTGTGAATGGCTAGGTAGCAATTTGTCTGAAAAAAAAATCTTATGAGTTTAGATAAACAGCAAACCCAATCTAAATCCATAGTATATGTGGTAGCTCAGACCTGCATCACTTGGTAGGGGTCAAAATTAAAATAGGCTAAACTTCTTTGGGCAGCAAATTGGTTAGGCTAGAGGCAGATTGACAATAGTTGGTTGCTGCAGGTCATGTGACAAACAGAGGAGTGAGCAGTGGAAACCTTACATTTTTCATCTACTACTTTGGAAATCCTTTGGTGGGCTGCAAGTGGCCTGTGGGCCTTATGTTGTGTGAGCCTGTGGTAGCTGATAAAGTCAATGCAACCTTAACCTCCATCACACAGTAGTGTCTAAGCTTGTGAGATCATGTTATCGCTCAACCCTGGTCTTTCTGCATTTAAAATATTGGGTCCATTTCTGGGCACCATATTTTAAAAGACTATTGATAAGCTATAGCAGGTCTAAAGAGGGCAATCAGGATGGTGAAATGTCTCTAACTTAGGGGACCACTATTTTTCCTTTTAACCCTGCTTTGAGAGTTTAAATAATGTTGTTGTTTCCTCTATTGTTTCTCTTCAGGGGAATTTCCTACATTATTACACAGGCAGTATAAAAATTAAATTGTAATCTTTATATTTTTTCATCTTCATTTTTAAAAATTTTGCTCTTTTAAATTATTGCTCAAATATATTGAATAAAGTACCTTTAGTAATTGAACACTTTTAAAAAAGATTATTGAATATTGAATTCATTTTTGCTGGATAATTATATATACATAGATTGTGTTATTTATATATTTATGCACACTACTGAATACTTACTTCTTTTTTGCTGCTTTCTTTCCATGTCCATCAATTTTGATATAGAATTTTATTTTGAAGTACACTTTTATTTATGGTTATATTTTATTTTTTCTCTTATTTAAATCCAAGTGATTTTTATTCTGAATATTTTTTAAATTTGTTTGCTTTGTTATTGAATTTAAAACAATATCTTGAGGTTCAGTTTTTATTAATAATTCTCTAATACTCTATTGCATATGAATAACACTTTCTATTTGATGATGCCAAAATGAATACTGCTATACAGCTGCCTATTTTATATACAAATAGGAAGCCTTTGGAATTATTGCCATTTCTCTGCATGTTTGCCTTGATGATAACCTTTTGTCAACATGTGTTTTTGCTGATTTGTACGTACAATGGGAGAATGTTCTTTGGTTATTGGTTAAATTCTTCAATAGCCTTAGTTTGGGAAGCATTGTGATTATTTTCAAATACGAATCCATAGGAGTCTCCTGATACTGGTAGTGGGACCAGAGATTAGGAACAAGGGCATCATGAGGACATTGAAAAGAAAAGTCAAAGAAATGGGAGAATGAAAAGTAATTCTTAGTGAGGTCAGGGCTGGAGAAATAATTCAACACTTTGAACTACCTGATCTGTTGAGTCATTCAGTCAACATATCTTTCAAAGGTTACCAGATACAATAACAATGGATGATTAATATTTTGGAATAGCCCCATTTACCTTCTAAGTGTAAGAATTACTTAAGAGGATAGAGGCTTCACTAAGCAAAATGGGACTGGAAGCAAAGAGAATAAAATCAAACCATTACAAAAAGGACGTGTGTAAAATGGAATATTCCATAAAATGGAATAGCAGAAATAAGAGTCACACTTTTAGCAAAACCTGAGTATAAATGTATTCTTCCAGAAAGGTATCATAAGCCCAACCTGGCAATCATTTTAGGTAAAACTCCTTTGTTTGATATTTAAGGATCTTTACAGTTTAGATCCTTCCTATCTTTCCAATTTTCTTATACTTTGCCCTTATCTACCTATGATGTTGGTCTATTGGCAATTCCTAAAGCATAAAACTGCACTGCGTATTTCTGTATCTTTGCACTAATTTTCCCCATGCCTGTGAGGTTTCACCCACTCACTTCTCTTTAGTTTCTCTGACCTCTTTCAAAACTTAGTTCAAATCCCATGTGTTCTATGCCTTTCCAGCTTTCCCCCAGATCCTAAAACTTTTTCCTCTTATATATCCCATTTAATCTATTTTTATCTACCTCCTTGTCTTCTTGAGAACATAAGCAACTTGAAGGCAGAGACTCTATTTTGGTTTTCCTTTGCTGATTTGATGAAGTATCGTGGGAAACTCGGTTTATACCCATGACAGATTGTTTGCTGAACTGATAGGTTTCTGACTTAGAGAAAGGGAATGTGTTGATGAAATATATTAAGGGAGAATTAAAGAATGGCAGTTTGGGCTTGTTCCAGCCATTTCTCCTACTAGAATAGGGATGATTCAATCATTTCCCGGTGGATTATCTAAGGTAAAGGAAGGTAAGGTAATGGAAAAATAAAACTGCAGCCACTCTAAGTCTTCAAGTCAGTTTCCTGAAAAGTGTAATTTATCAATCACTGTGGCACGGGTGCCACTTGCTCTACCCAGCTCTTTCTTTACATCACTGTCCAAAGAAATTTAAAAACTTGCTGCAATGGAAACCTCCACCTTCCTGTTCCAATACCCCAATAACTTCTCTTCTCAAGTTGGGAAGAAATACAACTCTCAAGACCCTTAAGCAAATTGGTTCCATTCCCAAAGGCAGCCAGTCCAAGAGTTGCCAGGTTGACCATTCTATAAGTATTGGTAAAGAGAACTGGTATTATTTAGCATGAAAAATATAACTCTTGGCTGGGTAGGGGTGGGTGGGCATGATAGCTGTGTTCAAGTATTTCAATCTGATACACAGGAAAGGGATACCTCTACTTAGCTGAAAAGAGCTTGCTTAACTAGAAACAATGGGGAAAAGTTACAAATAGGCTAATTTAAAGCTGATGTAAGGAAAAATTTCCAAATCATGACAGCTGTCTAAAAGTGGAATAGGCTATGTAGGAGATCCTGTGTTCATCTCACCAGTAGCTTCAAGTAAAAGTTGAATGACTACCAGATATATGCTAGTACTTGAATGGGTTAGGCTATCTGGCTTTGAATGAAATTTCCAACTCCAATTCTATGGATGCACTCGATATAAACAGCTGACATTTATAAGGTGCCTTACAATTCGCAAAGCAATTTATATTCACATCTCAAGTAATCCTAATAACAAACCTGCAAAGCAGGTATGTTCTACACTATTTCCATTTTACTAAGGGAAAACTGAAGTTTAGAGACTAAGTAACTTATTTGTGGTCACACAGTAAATACCAGAGAGGGAATTCTAATCTAGATATTTCTGACTCCAAATTTCTGGTTCCTTCCATAGTACCACATTGTCTCTATTTGTATTTTCTTTGCCTTGTGACGTATCAGTTTGCAGTAGTCAGTGCTTTCCAGGGTCAAGAATAGTAAGATACTTAATAAAGCAAATATTATGTATGCAAGTATAAATAGAAGCATGATTTATTAATTGAAAAATTGGCAAAAGAACAATTATTAGGTCCAAATATCAGTACAGATTCAACTTCCACGCTGAAAGAAAGGAACAAAGAAAATTAATTTAGATATAAAAGGATTAAGAAGTAAGGAGGATAAAGGAAGATTATGGAATAGCATCTGAACAGGGAGATTAAAGAAGGGAGAAAGTACTTTTCAAGGCAAGGTGAACAAGACAAAGTGGAATAATAGAAAGGTAAAGCAAATTGACAGAGTTGATTGGGGAGCTTAGCAAATAAGTGAAATAAAGAAAAGATTGGTTCAAGAAAGAAAGGAGGTAGGTTGTGTGTGGATTTGAAACTAAGGAAAAGAAGCTTGAGTGGGATGGCCATTATTAAGAGGTAGGTAATAAATGACTGTAACATTAAAGTGGAGATGTAAATAAATACCCTTGCAATCAAGTTTAAAAAGTCTGAAAATCTCAATTTTAGAATGAAGGGGAAATTGACAGTGAATTGTATCTAATATATGATGTTTGAATTTTCATCAGGCAACTGACTATCTGTATTCCAAAAATGGGCTGATATCCTTTTTGAAGCCAACCTAAAGGGACTCAATGAAGGATTCTCCACATTCTAGACTGTTAGGGACAAGGAAGGATTCCTAATAAAATAAAAGAGATCAGTGAATTGAGCATGCAAATAAAAAAGCTAGAAAAAGAACAAATCAAAAATCTCCAATTAAATACCAAATTAGAAATACTGAAACTCAAAGGAGAGATTAATACAATTGAAATCAAGAAAACTATTGAACTAATAAATAAAACTAAGAGTTGGTTTTATGAAAAGAAAACCAGATAAACCTTTGGTTAATTTGATTTTTAAAAAAGAAAACCAAATTACCAGTATTAAAAATGAAAAAGGTGAATTCACCACCAATGAACAAGAAATTAAAAAATAATAATTAGGAGCTTTTTTGCCCAACTGTGTGCCAATAAATTTGGGAATCTTGGTGAAATGGATGAATATTTACAGAAACATAAATTGTTCAGATTAACAGAAGAGGAAATAAAATACTCAAATGGACCCATTTCAGTAAAAGAAATTGAACAAGCCATCAACGACCTCCCTAGGAAAAAATCCCTAGATTTGTAAGTAAACTGTATCAAACATTTAAAGAACAATTAATTCCAATACTCTATAGACTCTTTGGGAAAACAGGCAAAGAAGCAGTCCTACCAAATTCTTTTTATGATGCAAACATGGTACTTATACCTAAATTGGGAAGAGCCAAAACAGAGAAAGAAAATTACAGTCCAATTTCCCTAATAAATATAGATGCAAAAAAATTAAATATGAGCAAAAAGATTATAGTGACTAACCTCGAGAGTATGACCTGCTGCAAATCCTACCAATTACAATACTGTACTAGAAACGTTAGCTTTAGCAATAGGAGAAGAAAAAGAAATTGAAGGAATTAGTATAGGCAAAGAAGAAACTAAGCTATCACTCTTTGCAGATGGTATGATATTCTTAGAGAATCAAGTTAAAAAACTACTTGAAATAAACAACTTTGGCAGAGTTGCAGGATATAAAACAAACCCACAAAAATATATTTGAGGGTCTTCTTGAAGAGGAGAGAGCTGGAAGCTTTGAGGAGGAAGCTACTTGTTTTCCAAGGAATATTATAGAAACACACCTATCAACTGAGAAATTATTTAGTAAGGGTCGAAGGAAGAGGGAAAGGTAAGCGAAATTGTTGATTTCCTGCTCATGGGTACTGAGACAACTATTTGTTGAACAAATAACAATAAAGCTCTATTGTCTTTCCAGGTTACATATTCAAGATATGATGGCGATCTCCTAAGAATTACCAAAATGGATGATGCCTGTTGATTATATGAGCACACATGATAAAGTCTTGGGTAAGAAAGACTGAAGACACCAGGGGCACAGGTTGCATTTACTTACTGCTGTCCAGTTGAAGAAACAATGTTGAAGAGAAAGAAGTGATTTGAGAAGTGAATAGCTGGGTAAGAAGGTAGTGAATTAGATTTACAAGGGGAAAGGTGAGGGAAGATGAGGAAACTAGCATTTATTAAGTGCCCAGTACATGCTAGGCATTGGGCCATGTCTTTTCAAACACTGCCTTTGGACTTTTTGATTAGAGCTTAAACTATTAGCATGGCAGTTTCCTGGACAGACATGGTGTACGTTTGACAAAAACTGGTAAGAATGTACTTGATAACAGTCTTGTAAATCTAATCATTAGGGCTTTAAACCAAGAGGTTGATGGAGAAACTACCTATGTATATCCCCCAAACTAGATTACACAGAAAGCAATTACACTGAAGGAAGACCAATAGCTCAGACACCCAAAACTTCTATACCAAATTTCTAAAATTTAGGTTAACAAGAAGTGCCAACATAAGAAGGTAAATTTGACATTTATGAGTGACACTGAGAAGTAATGGAATGAAACATGACTACACAATGGTTGTAGATAAAACGATGGGTAGGATAACATCACGTATTAAAGTATGTTCACATCAGGAAATCCAAGTCAGAGGGAATACATGAGTATTTGAGTGGAGGTCAGTAAGAGAAATGTCTTTTGTCTTTGGAGTCAACTAGGTGGTATGGCGGACAGAGGACTAGATACAGGTCAGGAAAACCTGAGTTCACACTTTCTAGAGCCTAATTAAGTCATTTAACTTCTTTTCATGCAAGTTTTCCTTATCGACAAAATGATAATGAAAATAAAAGCACTTACCTCTCTGGGCTTATGTATTTGTAAAGTGCCATATAATTACTAATACTGTTACTACTATATCACCTGGACAAAGACAGATAAGGCGTTTGAGAAGTATCACAGTCCTGCTACAGAGGCATGTTATAGTAGTGATGAGGGACTTCAACTACCCAGAAACCTGGAATTCTATCAAAAGCAGAGCAGCAGAGAATTTCTTGACTTAATAACTTCATACTTCAAAATACTGAGAAGCCAAAAAGGGGAAATTATACTCTGGACCTGATTTTTAGCAATATGGGAAATGGGCATTCCTACCAAGAATTCATGTGAAAGAAGAGAGGAAATCTGGATACAATGTAAGCACCCTAGATTTTGGGAAAGCAGGTTTCAAAAGGTTCAGAGGAAGGAAAATCGTAAGGGCTAACATTCAGAAGCAGACATCAGTCCAGAAGGGATTTAAAACTCTCAACAATGAACGAAATAACACCGATGGAGAGGAAAAATAGTATTTGTCTGAACAGACCAGCATGGATAAGCCAACTTAAAATTTTAAAAGAAATAGGAGATGGAAGCAAACCCAAATGACAAGATAAATTTAAGAACAGGAAAGGGTGAATCTTGCCAATCACGGTCCCAGAGGACAACATTGCAGGACGCTGGAGCTCTGAAGGAACTAACGGTAAAGACAGGAACAAAGGATTTTTTAAAAAAGCTATATTGAAAGGAAAATGTGAACTGGA
Source organism: Potorous gilbertii (assembly GCA_028658325.1). Lineage (NCBI taxonomy): Eukaryota > Metazoa > Chordata > Mammalia > Diprotodontia > Potoroidae > Potorous > Potorous gilbertii. The sequence continues at coordinate 392,160,202 of CM053771.1, forward strand.
GATGAATCACCGCTTGAGATGGATGGATAACTGTTGAGAAGTTGAACTGTGTTTCTTTCTTATTTTGTTTCCTGTTCTAAATAATGATTAATTTGAAAACACCGATCAATCCTTTAACAACAAATTCTAGAATTTTGCAAAAAAACTGAATTCACTAATATTTAGCTGTATGATATTCTCTTTCTTGAAAATCAGGACAAGTGGCTTTTTGTTCCTTAAGATCAGGATGCAAAAGAGCGGATAGTTTGCAAATGTCACCATAGCCTCACAACAGCCCTGGGAGGTAACTACAGCATTTGGGTCTGGACACGTTTTAGAGATAATGAGCATCTTTAGTCTTAATTTGGAAGAAGAGCTTTTGTTCCTACATAAAGAACCTTAGGAAGCAGCTAAATCCACACCTGTGATTTCTGCAACTTGGTCACCGAGGTTGTGAGGGGCACTTAAAGATCATGGGACACGAGCCAATGTATCACAGGCCCTCTGAGGACAGTTATGTTTGGTGTGCAGTGCACATGTGCTCTACCTACACTTCAATATTTTATGTTGTGCACATTTACACACAGAAACAAAAACAGAACTATTCACTACACATTGGAGCTCCCTCTGTATACATACATGCCCAAACACACATAAAACATGTATGTGTGCGTGTGTACCTATACAGAGCTTTCTACCTGGAGACCCAAGTACAAGAGTGGATGCAGCCCTGGCCTCAGGACAAGCCCTGGTACACACTAGTTGGATAACTCTTGACACATCACTCAGTCTCTCAAATTCTAATAGTAACTGCAACTTACAATGATCACCAGGCAACAATTCCAAGACTAGCAGACATCAAACATTTACTGTGAAATACGAAGGAAAAAAAGACATCCAGGAATAAAACCTTTATTGGATTTTTTAAAACAAAATAATTTATAAAAATGAAGAGTCCCCAAAAATAAATGAAAAAGAAATAAACACAGTTAGCATTATTTACACTCAAGAGCACCAAAGAGTTTCAGGTTTTTTTCTCTTTTTTGTGACCCAGTAATCTTCAGACAGGCTTTCAATGTTCAGGAAGCTGTGGGAACTAAAGGATCCTCATCATCAAATCCTACACCGAAGTGAAATTGTTGTGATTCCCTAGATGTAGAGCCCAGTGCCCCCTTCCTGCCCGCCAATCCTTATGGAGTATTTGTTCCCCCCATTTTTGGTTTTGTTCAGGGTTTAACTCATCACGACAGGGAACAACTCCCACCATCTTCAGCTTTCCAGATGACTTAACTCTGGTCTCTCCTAGTCTACAGTGACATAAAAAGTATTAAACGCATTTTCTACCATGAAGTTATTCTGAAGAACAATACTAGACACAAGGACTTAGAACCTATTTCTGTTCAATTTTCCCAATATATACACCTGAAATACTACAGCAGTTCTACCTTAAAAAAATACAGCATAGTATATCAATACATTTTTAGGCAGCTTTTTTCTGACAAGTTTATTTACAAAACTTCAATTAGTTTTGCTTTAAAATTGCAATGTTTAACATTATTCTCTTAGTAGTGCTTAACATGGAACACGATGGCAACTGGAACGTAGCTTCAGTCAATGAATTCAGTCACAAAAATGTGGAAGGAAAAGTAGGATTCATATAGAGAAAGGCACAATAGTTCTTTTCAACAAACTGTTACGTTATTATTGTAATAAAAAAAATCAGTGCCCTTCACTGCTAACTTTTTAGAATTTTATAGCTGGAAGAGATCTTCTCCAGACCATCTTGCAGAGATCCTCTCATTTTACAGCTTGAAGACACTGAGGTCCTGAGAGGGCAGGCTGACTTTCCCAAGGCCACACTGCTGGTCTGAGGTCTGGAACTCGGGTCTCCTGACTACCAGTTCTGTGCACTTAAATGGCAAAGTAGAGTGAGAGGTCCCAGATAAAAACCTGGAGAATCCTCAAACTAGATCTCAATTTAAGTTTTAAATGAATAATTCAAGTTTCTCATGAACAATTTAGAGATCTGCACACTATTTTTGTGCTGCAAGTATTTAAGGCTGGTGCCAAGGATGTTTTAAGAAATTATAAACTTTACATACTGAAAGAGGGCTTTCCTTTCAAACCATTTTAAATATAATTTGCTAACTGCAATTCGGATGGCCATGGTTCAAAACCAGCTTCCAAATACACATAGCAGAGGCGGGTCTCCTGTCCTTGTGTTGCTTAGTGCCTTTCTCTACATGGGGAGAAAGGATTTAGAATGCAAGTGATCCGGCACTAACCTAACAAAATCTTAGAACAGTATACACCATGCAGGAAAGAGGTTCAGACATAATCATTTCAAAGTATTTGGTAATTAAGATTCAGACTGTTTTCTCTTTTTGTAAATCAATCTTTGGCAAAAAGACGTAAAACCAAGTATGGCCTGAAACTTCAATGACTGTCTTTTTTGCAAAATAAATAAGTTTTGTAAAAGAAATCTACAGTGCCAGTTTTATACTGATTGTAAATCATTAATGGATTTCATAAATAAATTTCAGCTAATCTACTCCCAAAGCTTTAAGTTGCCGTTCAATCTCTTCATCGGAGATTGTAGATGCTTTTGATGTAGATGCAGATGGTAAGCCTCGGGCAGCTGATGGTGCTTTAGCCATCTATTTAAAACAAAAGAGAAAGGAAAAAAAACATTATTATAAAAAATTTGACTGATACCTGAAATAATACGAAGAGTTAAGAAGTGTCACAAATAAAATTCTGAGACACAGTTTCATTTATTAATGAAGCTGGCCAAAATCAATAAACCGAGGTCAGGGATCTCTCTCACTAACGAAAGACCCAAAGGGACTCTCTAAGCCAGCTTAAATCTGATGTTTTCCTTCTGAAAGGAACTTCCCCTGACAAGCAAAAGGCAACCCTGACTGGTGGATATTTAATGAGGAGGAGGGCTAACAGCTTTCAACTCCTGACTACTTCACTGGGGAAGAGGGGCAGGGAGGCAGCTGAGGAATGAGGTCTGTCCATGAGATTAAGCAGCCTTCAGCCATCGGGACAAGGAAGACTACTGCAGCTCAGTTTCTCCTTTGGGAAGCAGGCTGCCTCAATCTTGATTAGAACTCAAAGATACAAGAGTCATTTCTAAATAGCAAAGACCCAGGCCAGGCCCTGGGAAGGGCTGGAACATTATCACACTCCCTAGTCAGTGTTGGGAGGAGTTCTTCTATGTGAGTCAAAGTAAAAAGTGGGGACCTTAAAGGGAAGGGAATACAACAAACTAATATTAACAATCAAATGATAGAGCATTAAAATTAATTTTCCTCAAAAGGTTCATATTATTTTCTGAGATAACTAAAAAATTATCTATAAGGAACAAAAAATAAAAAATAATACAAATCACAAACATATTTGATCATAACATTTCTAGATGATATTAAGGGCAGCGGGGGGGGTACAGCAAACAGAGGACCAGACCTGGAACTGGGAAGAGTCATCTTCATAAGTTTAAATCTGGCCTCAGACACCTACTAGCTGTGTGACCCTGGGGACAAGTCACTTCACCCTGCTTGCCTCAGTTTCCTCATCTGTGAAACGAGCTGGAGAAGGAAACGGCCAACCACTCCAGTGTCTCTCCCAAGAACACCCAGAATGGGGTTGCAAAGAGTCAGACACGACCGAACACAACAACGTCCATACCTTTCCGGAGATTTCAATTCCAATTTCATCAAGCACCTGGTTCACAATATCCTGGCTTTCTTCTTCATCATCAGATCCATCAAAAATGTCATCCAGTGTATCATTGACTGAGAAAAGGGGGAAGAAGTTGTTATTCTGAACATATTAAATAACATTTAGAAGATAATCCAGTCTTAATAATCTAAATGACCTGTTAAGCCCTGAACCCCCAAATCAGGGTAAATGTAATTTCAAAGGACTAAATTTAGAACAGTTGGTGTCCCTCCCAAAGTTCTTTCTTTTCCCTATTTTCAATGCCCTTAAATATATGGCAACGATCTTTCTTAAGCTTATGATTTCCAAGTAATATTACGCTAAAAATAATCGGTTACTTGGGGGAAAATATAGTAAGAGTAAAAAAAGAAATAAAGTTCTGGGAAACTTGAGAGATAATCCAATCCAACCATTTTATGAACTTACTTTGTGATTTGTTCTACTGATTATTAGAAATATTTCTCTGATCATGGTAAAATGGTTATGAAGTTAAATATTAAAATCCAAATTCACTGAAGATCATATAAAATTTATTTTCTGTTCCAAACTCAGAATTACAATAAATGCAATGATAATTAACAGAAATTCAGAAAAAGCTTTCAGTAGTGCTTTTTTGTTAAGTCAAGTCTTAAATTAGTTCTAAGAAATTTCAAATATTTTTATAGATCTTGTTTTCCAAAGTCTGGACAAAAGGATAGTGTGTAGGAACATTGCTGCTGATAAAACTGACTTATACTCTAGTTATTTTATCTGAAGATGGGAATACAAACATTAACTTACAAGGTTGCTGGGAGAATTGAAATAAAAAAGACATATATTTTTCCAAGGAATTTACAAATTAATAAAAATGTGTTCAACAAAGCAGCCTTTGTGGTAGGGCTAAGAGAGCAAAGATACTTTCATAAAAATGAAATTAACAAGAGTGGTTATGAATTTTAAATACATCAACACTTTTATAAGATTCCTTTCATTAGCGCTTAATGGAAATGTTAATTCCTCTGATAAGGCCTGTTCGCACCTGTGCCATCATTGAAAATTACATAAACATATTAGCTATCCTGATCATTAAATAAATTGACAATTCTGTAGCAATTAAAAATTCACTAACCAAGTTTTATGTGATGGGTAAAAATCAAATTACAATACACAAAGAGATTAAAGTTTTCAAAAATATGTGTAACCTGTTTTAAAATATGGCAGAAAAGAATGACACCCAGACATAGAACATTAGAAAAATGGGTGAATTCCTGATAACTAAACAGTTTTAGCAGTTTAATTTAGTGAAATTAAACTAAGAGTAGACCTACTATATAGTACAGGAATATGGAATAACATCTTTTAATATTTTGTTATTAAATTTCTGCAGATCTGCGCGTTTCACATACTGTCAACATTAAAGTTTAAAGTTACAGTAAGATCTAGACCTCGGTAACCATTTTTAATCAATATTCAGTTATGAGGAGAATTTTTGGCTTTATTAAAAGTTTAAAAATTGAGGTTAAAATTTTGGAAAATTGACAACTGAAACCTGAAATCACTAACAATATAAATTAAATTAAACTTACTCATTTCTTCAGTCATTTCCATTTTCATGTTTTCCTTTTGGAAATTCTGCATTGTCTGTAATGTCTTCTGTGGATCCATCTTTTTGTTAACTGCCTGCATTGTCTTTCAACAGGAGACAGGATACATGTTATTTGCATAATTACGAAAATTCTACGGCCAAAGAAAGTATAGTAAACTGCCACTTGCTATGAAGATAAATTCCTACAATCCCCCACAACTGCACACAGGAGTTTTTAAAAAAGACTTCAATATGAAAACCATCTGTTTAGCACCTATTTTAAGGAGATCAGAACATGAGTAATCTGACTTGAATGGGAGTCAAGGGCATACTGGCAAACAGGGGAATGCCCTTAACTGATAATTCTGACCTACAAAAATGAGTGAGCATGGAATTTCTCTTAGAGACAAGATTTAAGTTCTTAAGCCTACTGCCAAATTTTAGATCAGTTGAAATAGCAATGTGTTAAATTTCTTTCAAGTTCAATCTATGTTATGTATGTTGGACACATATATCAATCTTGCTTCAATTTAGTAAATATTTAATAACCAGAGATGAGTACCATGGATCTATTGTATAGCTATATCTATATGTCTTCAACACTTGGTCTTAAGCCTTGGATAGACTGAGAAGTGATACACATGCAATTTTTCTAACGGTTTACAATTAAAATGCCAAGAAAGATTTGCATGGCAAGACCCTCCTGAGGACAAATTTTGAATTTTTCTTTTACAGGCTACCAGTGCCAGAGAAAAGAAGGGAGACAAGCTTTGTTTTTATTTCAAATGATCTATCTTGTCATATATGTATGACCACCAAAGGCACAAAGACTTTACAGACCTTTTTACTAACTCTCTTAAACTGTGTATATATGTTATGGTTAAATTATGTGAAATATCCATCAAAAAGTAACTTGGAATTAGAAAATTTGGCTGACATTTTAATTAACAGATGTTTGATCAATTAATATCAAAATAATGACATTATCAAGAAACTCTATTTTGGTTCAAAATACAAAAATTCTTAATTACAATTAAGTTCCAGACTCAGATTCTCCATGAAGGACCCCATTCCGTAGACAGCATTGCTGTTTGTAGCAATAACTGGCACATCATACACTATCTAGCTATTCAGGATGTCCTCCCTGTTCTCACTCCTCAAACACATCAAGGACAGGAAACTTAACTTGTATTTCTTTCTGTCTCCTATAAAGCCTTGGTAAATGCAGCAATTCAACAAGTATTAAAGGACTGAAAAACTAATAGTGCTTTAAGATGAAGCCCCCTAATGAAGATACCTGATAGTTAAAAAAAGCAATATACAAATGAACACAAATACTGCAAGCTATTCAAAAGCTGAGAGGCATCCCCAAAGATACATTCTTCAGATAGTCTTATTCATAGAAAAATTTGTCAGGAGGATAATTAATAAAAGGAAATCACAATTTTTGCTCACAATTCATTGAAATAACATCAACTGTTTTCTATCACATTCAGTGAAAGGACACCAGCTTTTTAAAACTAATTATGCATATGACAGATGCCTATTTTGATAATTTCAAAGTTTAGTGACTTCAGTACTGTGGATAATCTTTCTACTAAAGGCAGACCACAACTTACACAGGATTTAATCAATGGTCTTTGAGAGCATCTGTGTCCAAAAAATTGCTCATTCTGCCACCAGTCAGGGTGTCAGCCTCTTTAAACTTAACTAGGCTGATCACTAGACAAAAGATAGGCATTATATCACAGGTTCATACTCAAAACATTTCTAGTTTGGGAGGACCTGCCAGAGCTTTCATGTTGAAGGCAAAGCCTTCGAAAACCCAGACTCACACTTCCACATCACAATGAAGTACAATAGCTGGATTCTAGTAAGTAAAAGAAAGGTGTCTAATTTTGAGAAAATGGAAATACCTTGAATCTAAACTAAAATGGGACATTAAAGGAATACTGAAATAATAATTTAATCTATTATAAATAATTTTACGAATACATTTGTGCTTAATATTATGCTTTTCATGTTGATTATATACCAGCACTTAAGAAGATCCATATGAAAAGATAAACTTACTTTGGCAGTAGTTGACATGGCTCCAGCCATCTTCATCTGGGAGTTCATCACTTTAGTTTGTGTAGACATAGAAGTAACTTTTGAACTTACAGCAAAAGTTCTAGTTTTCTGTTTCCTCAGCTGCACAAGCTGTTTAGCTAAAACCCTGCAGGCTTCTTTGTTACCAATCTTGGCCATTTTCTTAATTTCTAATTCCTATATTTTATGGAAGAGAAAAAAGTAGATGATTTTCATAGAGTAGGTATGGAGAATTTATTTACACACAATGTGCCCAATTTTCAATATAACAGGATGGGGCAAGCTTTCAAAGCAATGGAAAGATATCATTAGTCTCACTCTACTACTTTATATGGAAAGACAAAAAATGTTCATTCTCACAAAGGCAAACAGAGAAGTGCTTCACAGCAACACTTGTACAGATTCATCCCTACGCAGACAACCCAGCAGGAGTGATTATTCTGAGACAGGGTAGGACTAGTGATTGTGTAACACTCTAAGTGTATTTTCCCATATGGGATTAGGACTGGAAAGTGGGAGAGAGAAAAACAAGGCAATTTCTAGTGTACTGAACACTGAAGAATAAAGAAACTCCCCAGCTCTACAAGATATTTGCCTCTTCCCTATGGCCCAGTCACTCATCCAGGACCTCTGGGGAGGTAAGCTGCCCACGTGATGAGCAGTGAGCCTTGAGATGACTTGGCTGGAGACTGCTTGTCCTTCCTCTGGAAGAGGACCGTGACCTCGGAAAGGTGATGTCATGACCTGCAAGTGAACTGGATTTAAGCGAGGCAGGGTGGGCAAAGTCACCAGCTTCACTCTCTCCTCTAGAGTGAAGTGGATCCAGTGGCCTGACATCCATCAGAACTACTGGAGATGGCCCCGCTTGTAGGTGTCACCCTTCCATTTTAAGTCAGACCCCAGTACTCCAATGACTTTCTTTGGCATGTCTGTCTACTACTATTAATGAAAAGAACATGATAATCTACTTTCCTGTAGCCTGACTCAAAATTCCTGTGATTGAGTTGAAAGGAGTCTAGGTTGAAGCTTTCTTCCCCTGGCACCACTCCACATTCTCTCATACACCTTCATGTCAGCATCAATGCCATCAAGTACAAAGCAGGGGGTAGATAGAAGACTTTGAGCCAGGTACTGAATTCCTTGAAAAAGGAGAAGGAATGATCTTCTGCTACCAGTACTGGGATAGGCTGATTCATCTGGATTGAACCTCAGGAGAGGTAGCTGAGTGATGCCGGCAGAACAGTCTGGAAGTGGTGGTAAGGAGTACGTATATGGTCCTTGCCCAGTGTTTCAGGGTTCATGAGAAGGAGAAACTGTCTCCAGATGCATTGTGTTGTTGGGGGAGAGGGGTGGGAAACCACAGAGGGAGCTGGAATTTCTTGAGTGCAAAATGAAAGAGTAATATAAGAGGAAAAGGTCTATGATGAAGAGAAATTTGTTAATAAGAGGAACTCCAGAAAACATAACTAAAGGGGAAAAGAGAGTCAGAGAAGGACTTGGGAAGTTTTTACTCTGTGCAGGCATAGTAAAGATCCTGAAGTGCAGACCACTAACTCCAAGGTTCCATGTTAATTGATGTAGGAGACTGACTTTGAGATTGCTTCCTTCTGACAGTAACCAAAACTACCTTTTTTCTCCTTTACCTAAGAGACTAAATGGTTCCTCTGTAAGAAAGTTTGTTATATTATAGAGTTCTAAATTAAAGAGTCTCAAAAATGGGAATGCATCTGCTATTCTGCACACAGAACACAGAATCTTAATAAAAGGGTAAAAAGGGGGGTAGGAGAAAAAGAAGAAAAGAAAACAAGCAGGAAGGCCTTGGTATGACTAAGAAATGACGCTCCATCACTTGCCACCTGCTACCCCCTTCTACTAGTTTGATAATTATTCCAATGCTAATTTCCAAATCTGCCTGAAAAGTGAAGCTGAAATTTCATGTTACACTTACCAGCTGTTTTTCCTGTTTTTCTAATGCTGCGCGATCTCTCATTATAGCCCTCTGTGTACCACGTAACTCTCGATTCTGCTCCTTTATTACATCTAAGAGAACAAAAAAAATCCCCAAATTTATGGATAGTAAAGTCGTCAACCTTATTTAAAATACTGAATCCAAAGAAACTAAGAAAAACCGCCCTTTATTACATGTATGTATTTTCTTTCTCCTACTGTCATTATGATAATAAAACCAGTCAAGCTTCAAACCTGAACTCTAAATGTGAAAGGAAGGAAGGAAGGAGGAAGGAAAAGAAAGTGTGCAAAGTTTTATTTTAATAAAGCTTAAACACAAATTTATATACTTCAACACAAAATTATACCTGGTTTCCTTGGAGAAGCTATAAAAGTGAATAAGTAGAAAAACATTCTGTTCAATCTTCAAAAAACTAAAACAAAATAAAAACATACCCAAATACCACATAAGTCTGAATTTATGTCATTCTTTAATACATCCATCAAAAACTCAGAAGGCTTTACCACAGGGTGAGCACAAATAGTCCTTGTGAGCATTTAGGAAGGAGATACCTAAATCTGCCCATCTCACGTTTCTTTTGAGCTACTGAACTTCTTGTTTGCTCACACAGCACAGCACTTACCAAAGAGCTTGGAGTGTCCTTGCATCGTTTCTTCTGCCCACCTATGAGAGTGCCTGCCTTGTGCAAGGTCTCCACAAAACAGTCTTTCAGGCAAGCAGATAGTTGACATTCCAACAACATGGCCAGACCACTGGAGTCGTGCTCTCTGCAGCTCAGCTTGAGAAAGGGCCTCAGTGTTTAGCACCTTATCTTGAAGTCAGGTGATCTTCAGAATCCTCCTAAGACATGGTGCTGACAGGCTGTCCAGGTTTCACAGGTATACAACGATGAGGTCAGCACAAAATGGTTCTGTAGACCTTCAGTTTGGTAGGCAGCCCAATACCTCTTCTCTCCTACGCATTTCTTGGGAGCCTCCCAAATGCTGAGTTAGTTCTGGCAATGAGTGTGTGAATCTCACTATGCCTGTAAATAAACTCATCCACGGTATTCAAGATTTCTGACAGCTCCACATATGAATGGTCCAGTGCTGACTGATGAAAAGTTAGTGTTAATTCTTACGACAAAATTAGTACAAGTGGCAGAGTATTTACCCACACTTTGTTGCATTTCAGCCTCAGAGGCTTCACTGAGTACACAATCATCTATTTTAAAAATCTATCTAACTATCTATCTATATACATACATATATATATACATATACACACACACACACACACACACACACACACACACACACATATGTAATTCATTCCCCAACGGAGAGCATAACTCCATCCCTTCTTAACCTCCTGATAACAGTAGTGCTGAAGAAACTTCACTCCCCAACCCAAGCTATCTCCTACACCATTCTTGCAAACTTCAATAATCCCCAGTATCCTCCTCCAGATCTTTTCAACCCTTTAGTCATGCACTTTAGAACAGATACTCTCTAATTAATAACTTCCTTTCATTTGAGACGTCTCTCTCTCTCTTTACTTTTACCCTCTTCTGGAAAGGGCTCAGCAGAAATCACACAGGTCCTCCCTGAACATAGCCTAGTGTTTGCTGCCTGGCAACTCCAGGAGAAATTCCAGGAGCAGTACAGTGTTTGTAGATCTGACAAGGCCTCTGACACTGTTAGTTGTGAGGGCTTATGGAAAATTCGTCAAACTCTGCCTGCCCAGAGGATGTCATCAGCATCGTAGGTCAGTTTCATGACAGCATGTGTGCCCGGGTTCTGGATAATGGACAAAGCTCTTGTGCCTTCTCAGTCACCAGTGGAGTGAAACAGGGCTGTGTGCTTGCTCCCATGCTTTTCAGCAAGATGTTTTCAGCCATGTTGTCAAATGCTTTCAACGAGGATGAACACGGCATCAGGATCAGCTACTGCACTTTTGGCAAATTCTTCAATTTGAAAAGCTGTCATGGTAATTTAAATGGGGAGATCTTTCATATGCATTAATAGGCCCATGTGCCCTGCCTGAGTCACATGAATCTGAGTCACACAGAGCCTGTGGTGGGAGCAGTTAACTGAATGGGTGAAACAGGAAAAGGTGGAGCTAGAGCCGAGCTGAGAGGAAGTTGGTCTTTGAGAGCAGTCAGAGCTCTGAAGGATCAGGCAGCTGGGCAGTGTCAGAGAAAGACATTGTGATTTTGTTTAAGGGAACCTGATTGTGCTTTTCTTAATGGAGCTGGTTTGTGGGAAGCCAAGCAGGGGGAAGGGATTTGGGCTAGTGTAGTTCTCTACATTGTCACTGGGTATAGATTTTTGTTGCTGTAATGGATTTGGCTAAATGTGTCTAAACAAATGTTTTGGTTCTGCCTTCCAAGAGGGGAGTCTGTGGTATTTTGCGATTCAGAATTGCGCCAGAATATTCCTGGCTGCTATAAATATTGCATTGGTGCTACAAAAGGCTACAAGTCAAGACCAAAGTGGAGGGAGTGTTGCATGATTTTCTGTTTGCAGATGATTGTGCACTCAATGCAGCCTCTGAAGCTGAGATGCAACAAAGTATGGATCAATTCTCTGCTGCCTGTGCTAAATTAACACCAAGAAAACATAGGTGCTTCATCAGCCACTACTACGCCATCCATATGTGGAACCATCGATTACAACAAATGGAGAAGTTCTGAATGCTGTGGATAAGTTTATTTACCTTGGTAGCGTACTTTCCAGGGATGTGCACACTGGCAATGAGGTTGATACACGCATTGCCAGAGCTAGCTCAGTGTTTGGGAGGCTCTGAAGAAAAGTTTGGGAGAGACGAGGTATTACGCTGACTACCAAACTGAAGGTCTACAGAGCTGTTGTGCTGACCTCATTGCTATATGCTTGTGAAACATGGAGAATCTACCAGCGCCATGCCAGGAAACTGAATCACTTCCACTTAAACTGCTGTAGGAAGATTCTGAACATCACCTGGCAGAAAAAGGTACCACACTGAAGTCCTTGCTTAAGCTGAACTGTCAAGCATTCAAACTATGCTTCAGGAAGCGCAACTCCCATGGGCTGGCCACTTTGTATAAATGCAATACATATGCTTGCCAAAATCTCTGTCCTGGGTGTTCTTCTCTATAACTGCAACCCCCATTCTATGCAGGTAACTGCCAAATCTATAAGGTATATCCAGACTTAAGTGTGTCTTCTGACTCTCACTTCTGCTTATCGAATGTGTTAACCTGGATGTCTAGGAGTCATCTAAAACTTCACATGTCCAGAAAAGAACTATTCCACCTAAGCCCCTTCAAACCCACCTCTCTTCTAAGCCTCCCCATTACTGTCAAGGGCACTGCCATCCTTTTGGTCAACAGGTCTACACAGCATCAACTCTTCACTTTTGCTCACCCCACATTATCTCATCTTTCTGCCTCTAATGTCTCTTCACTCCAATTCATCCCACATATTGCTGCCTAAATAATGGACTTTAAGGGCAGATCTAACCAAGTGACTTTCCTAATCCATCAGTGGATTCCTATTGCTTGATGGATAAAATATAAAATACTCTGGTTAGCTTTTAAGGCTTCACACAACTTGGACCCAAGCTACCTTTCCAACCTCACTGGATATTTTTACTCTCTCACACTCAGCAACCCAGTCAAACTGGTCTTCTCTCTGCTACTCACATATCACTCATCTCTAGACTCTATGTCTTTACGCTGACTACACCTCATCCATGAAATTCCCTCATTACCTCAGCTTCAGAGTCTTTCTCTTCCTTTAAGGCACCATCTTCTGTAACGTACCTTTTCTCATGTATGATTTATGGTCTCTGAGTGTGTGCCCTACAAACTACCTTGTATCCAGCCTTAAACTTGCCAAAAAATGGAAGAATAGATTTTAAATTTAAAAGAGCTCACAGTGGGTAATTTCCCCTGCTCATCTGGCTGGCTGTCAGATCTGTCGTTGAGTAGCAAAAATGGGAGATCTGAGTCTGTTCTGGACAAGGAACCTTCATAAAAGCTATGGCCATAACTAGTACCCTTGTTGGGGCCCTTTTCAGATTGGAGTTTCTTATTATTTCTTTCTTCCTTCCTCCAGTTATGTGAATGCTGTGAGGATTTTATGTTGACCTTATAAAAATGTTTTGTTCTATACAGTACTGAACAAAAGTTACTAGTCTAACAATCTATACACACACACACACACACACACACACACACCCCATTTTGTGACTCCATATTGGCATTAGTGCTGTACTTATTTTAATGAGGTTTTGTTGTTCTCCCATTAGAATGTAAACTCCTTGCAAGAAGGGAGTTTCATTCTTTGTACTTGTATCTCGTGTCATTAACGGTGCCTGGCAGGTAGTAGGTGCTTTATTAAGCAACTCATTGTTGATTTAAGTATGGGTAGCAGCACTATACAGAGGACAGAAAGCTGGCCATGGGGCCAGCAAGCCCTGGATTCAAATTCTAGTCCCCCACACTACTGCACTACGACTTTGGGCAAGTCATTAACCACTCAATGCTCAAGACAACTTTGTAAGACTAAAAATTGCAGAGCATATTCTGGATTTTCCTATTACCAATGAAACCACAGGGTCAGTTCCAGTTGGAATAAACACTCAGTGGAGATGAGAATGATGTACCAAAAACAGCCAATACTTTAAGATCCTAAGAACATAAAAGTGTTCCTGTAATTTGTCAATTATGTCATTATGACAAATGCTAATGGCATCAAAAGTTACAGGTTCATATTTAGCTACAAAAATAGGTCATCATTAGTTCACTGAAGGAAAAGAAAGACATGTCTATAACAAATCCCTTCTCTCCCTATCCCACAAAGTCTTTAAATTTATTTCCCAATTAAAAAAAAAACAAAAACACAGTTTTTGGTATTGTGCTCATCTCATTATTAGTGAAATGGCTAATTCACTTTCATATCAGTAATGAATTAAGCACAAATTATAGCCATAGAATATTTTGTTTAATTTGCAATAATAGTATTCTTTAATGATCTATTACATAACATCTATCAAGTGAAAGAAAAAAAGATTCAAACTCTTTCTAGACACATAAACATGTAAATTATATCACATTGTGCCTACAAATTATATATCAAAATTTCATTATAGCTGAAAGAGATGAAAAGAGAGAACACAACAAAAGGCTCTTATGATCAATAATCATTGAGTCAAAAGGATTTATCTAGGAGAAATGCATAAAGCAGCATTAAAAAGCATAATATATAGCCTCATTATTGCTTAACCAGAACACTTCTGTCATCTCTCAGGAAAAGGGGAAAAAACCCCCAATAACTTACTTTAAATAAAACCACGAAGAAAAACAATGAAAAAGCACTACATCAAATAATGAAAGAAACAGGATGGTGTTACAGAGTTTAATATAACTTGATTTGATTACTCAGGAACACCTTGTCAAGCAGCTATTCTAATAGTTATTTGAAATAAGTAAATGTGTTGGGGTAGATGATTTTAAACTTAGAATGCTACTCTAACCACATATTTTAAATTTATTAATACATAAGAACAAAACAGTACCACACAAACATCACTAAGACCTTTCCATCAACAGATTTTAGAATGAACAGCGTTCACTAAACAGTAATGAATTTGGTGACCATGGAATATATATGTTTCCTCAAAGTACAACCCTATTGTCTCTTGGTATCCTCACTGGCTATTTCTTTCCCCTTTTTCTACTTGATGAGACTCCCTAAAAGCTATCAAAAGAACAGTGCAGCTCAGCAATGTAAATAAATAAATAAACTGATATGGAAGTAACCTTAAATAATTAATATACAAAAAACTATTTAACAATGTCCTAATCTTTATAAGAAAAAACCCTACAAGAGTTATAACCATATAAGTAAGAAATATGATGGATACAATCTGTTGAAAACACTAAAAATTTTTACTCATTCCTTATTTTTGTATACAATAAACTCTTAAACATTCACAATCCAAACAATCAGAAACCTCAAATAAACATAATTTTTCTTACAGTACTGCACAATGATAACTGATGTCCAGAATGAGGGGCATTCAGCATAAGACTCTGAAGTGCCTCTAGAGGAAGATTACAATAAAATCAGTAGTTTTAATATCAAGTATAATTAATTATTCTAATTTTGTGAGGCTGACAACCTATATAGAATATATAACTTTTAGCTAACCAAAAACTGGTAAAGAAAAATACTGCAATCATTCTGAGTATATCATTACGAAATAAATGAATGGTAGAATTGTATCTCAGAGGTGATAAATCATGATTCTGCTGGCATCTGAACAAACACAACCAGATACATGACCCTAAGAGAATAAAAGAATTATTTCCAGATCTGGACAAAACATTCTGTTTGTACCAACCATTGCCTAAAAACCATTGCTTTTGTAGTGAAGCTGGCTAGACATCTTAGAAAGAAGTGATTCTTGCTTCTATTACAACAGAATGCAAAAGAATAAACTTATTTATTATATACTTCAAAATGTTCTTAGAGCTCTGGAACAATGCCAGAGGGAGAGTTACCTACAAAAAACTTTTTAAACAAGGTAATTTCTTAAATGGAAGGATTCTTAAGAAAATATTTTTCATTAAACCTCAAAAATGTATCTAAGAACATGAAAATACCTTAAAAACAATACCTTTTAGAATTCATCACTTCATTTGTGCATCCTGTCTATCAAGAAGGCCTTTATAAGTAACAGGTGCCGAATAATTGTTAAATTTCACAGAATTAAACAGGTAATTATCAGTTTTGCCCCCGAAACCAAATGTAAAACAAGTTTAACAATTTAAAAATTGGTTTGTTGTTAATTATCAGTTAAAATTCAAGCAGGGTTTAATGAATATGATACGAAATACAAATACAGGCAAGAACAAGCAAAGGTTACATATTTGTTCATTTCTTTTCCTGTTAACACCTGAAATTTACTAATGTGTTTAAAAAAAACCTCTTTGTAACTTTCAAGGAAACATGACTAGGCATAATCTCCTCCTCCTTTTCTGTCATTAGCAAATGGTCATAAAGCCATAATGAAACTGACTAACGTCGGCTTTAAAATGTATCAGGATACAGTAAGGTGGACAAAGCCATTACTTTAAGGGGATCTAAATTTTAAGTATCAACTAAGTAATCCAGATTGCTCTTCCTCGAGCATATATTTGAGCCCCTACTTAAAGATGCTACAGTGAAAAAAAGGCCAGATATACGTCCCTCAGTCTCCCTCTCACTTCCTGGATTGATTTCCTGAAGCAGTTCAGTCCAAAGGTCAGGGAAAAACTCGACACAAACGCACCAAGAAGTAAGCAGAATTCATACACCCTACACTACGTAACACACGATCATTTAGAAAGTGCCTACTCTGGGCCAGGTACTGTGCACCTACATGCATAGACATATAGATATAGGAGATGTAACTACATATGTATAATCTTGGGCTTGACCCACGCGGGAATTGCTTTTGCTTGAGTGGGCTTTTCACTTACAAGTTTATTTTTCCCCTTTTTTGCCGGTGGGGGGTAGGTGGAGGGAGAGAAAGTCAAACATTTTTTAAAAATAAAATCTAAAGTGATAGAAATGTCAGCAAATAGCGGGTCTCACTGTCCCCCCACAGACACCCCCAAAACCAGGGTTGGCCAGCATCAAGTGGCAGGCTGCCCGGGATGACCCCGAGTCACTAGTGGGAGCCCTAGTCCCGCCTCCGAACGCAGCAGCAGGAAGTGCCGGCCGCCCCTCAGCCGTCCACTCCCCCGGGGGCAGTCGGGAAATGGGCGGACCTCGAGCTGACCCCCGCACCCAGCCTCGGGCCCCAAAACTTACCGTCCACCGTCTTCTTCTTGAAAAGACAGGCCATGATCACGGACCCCCGCCCTGAGCGGCAGGCCGGGCTAGGGCAGAAGAGAAGCCCGGGGAGCCTGGGAAGAGAAGGGCCCAATGGGACGGGAGAGGACCGCCGTGGGTGTGCTGCGGGTATGCGCCGCCGGGCCCCAAGCTGTCGCCTAGCAGGGAGCTCAGGTGACCAGGAAAAGAAGCGAACCAGACTTTTTTTTGAAGAAGTCTGTCTCCCCACCCGGCGCCTGCGCGTCGGAGCTGCGGAGCCTGCGCAGAGGACAGGCTGACGCCGGAGCCGCCCGGACGCTGCCCTTCGTTTGGCTAGACCCACCCTCCTTTGCCCAGCCCCGCGGCGACCTCGGGACTGCGCAGAGCCTGCGGGGCTCCGCTCCATGGTGCTGCGGGGGGCATCACATGCCAGGCCGGCTGGGCAGCGGAGAGAGGGCGCTGCGGCTGCCTCCCGCGGGCTTGGCATCACCTTCCCACACGCTCATGTTCGTTCTCTCTGTCCCTCTGTCTGTCTCTGTCTCTCTGTGACACATACACACACACACACACACCTTCCCACATTCTCATGTTCGTTCTCTCTGTCCCTCTGTCTGTCTGTCTCTGTCTCTCTGTCACACACACTCTCTCTCTCTCTCTCTCTCTCTCTCTCTCTCTCTCTCTCTCTCTCTCTCTCTCTCTCTCCCTGGTCCACATAGTCCCTTCCCAGGAGGGCTCTCTGGTCCAGTCGCAGATGCCACTCTCCCTGCCCAGGCCGGGTGAAAGGGCCACAGGAACTTTTCTCAGGTAACTTCAGGAGCCCAGAGGAAGCCTGGGAAATCTCTTCTCGTGCCCCAGAATACCTCCATTTTCATGTGTGTGACCCAGATTCTCCTTTTCTCCCTGCCTTCGCTTACATACACACCCGAGCCTCTTCGTTAGGCGTGGTACACCGCTGAGGCTGCATCGCAGGTTCGCATCCTACCTCCTCAGCTTCCTTTTTCTTCGCACCTGGGAAAGTCATGCATCCCTCAGGGCCGGGGTTGGTGTTTGATTCCACCCTAAGCTATTTCTTTGGCTAAAAGAGAGATTATTGGTAAAGCCCTTTGGAACCCTTAAAGCACTCTATAAATGCCGACTTAAAAAAAGCCCGAAAAACCCCACCCGTTATTTTAGGTGCAAATGCATCATCTTAATATATGAATACTAAAGGTTCATTTTTATATGTTGCTTAAACTATGTCATCTCTCGATCCTAAAAACAATCCTATGAGATAGTGGCTGTTAGGGTCCCAACAGGCACGTGTCTTCTTTTGCAAGAGAGTCCTATAAATCTGGAATCCTAGATGGTTCCCGAGTGGTAGATAGAAGCATTACAGGGGAGGCAAAGACTTCTTTTGTGCCCCACTGTGTTTTCCATTTAAAGCAGATAAAGCCTCTCTTATATTTGAGGGGGGAAAAGAGAATAGCACAGAGACATTATTAAGTGACTTGCCCCAAGGTGTCACAGGTAATTGAGGCAAGATTGGAACCCAGCTCTTCCTGGCACGGATTCTCTAGCACCCTAACACTGCAACATGCTGCCTTGAGATCTCTGAATGGCTTTTAATTCTGTAGTAAGAAAAATGCAACATTTACTGTGAGTGGACTTGAACTTACTGGTATGGTATTCAACACTGCTCGCTTATCCACTGCATGGGTGACCTATTAAAAAGAGAGAAACAGAAAGCTTTTATATCATAGAAAAGCAGAAAAATAATAAATCATTTAAAGACGTATATTAATATAAAAGGGGAACCATTGGATCCAATATTTACATTTTAACCATTTGATTAATGTTACTTTCCTACTTATAATCATTCTTGTTTGAAAATTTTTTGAAAATGCTAGCTCTCGTATCTCAGATAATTTCTCCCAGGGATATGTGAGTACTGATGTGAAAGCCACTCCAGTTGTGTCGGTAACATCAGATACCTCTGGATTTATAAATCATGTCTGACAGATGTTTTTTTTAAGCATTTCAGGGAAATCGACGTTCCCTACCCTACTTTTTTTCTTTTGCCCTAATAAGACAGGAAAGGCTAGTTAATATGGCCCACAGGGCCTCCCATAATACTACTACCACAGAGAATTGTCAATCATTCTGTTCATGGAAAAGTTTCTTATGATGACTTACAGCAGAATACAATGATGTGTAATGACTTTTCATGTTCTGTGTGTGTGTGTGTGTCTGTGTCTGTGTGTGTGTAGTGGGGCTATGCGAGAGGGGGAATACCATACTAGGGCTAGCTTATTGTTCATATGCACACATAGCACAATTGTCTTCAAAAGGGTGAGTCAAGAAGCTATATTCCATGTATACTCATCCCAGCTGTAGTCACTCTTGTTTTATGGCCTCTATAGACAACCCCCCACTGATTTTAATGTATTGGTTGGGAAGGTGCCAATACACTCAGTGGCAACCAGATGTAAGACCCACACAAAGTGCACACAGCAGGAGCAAAAAGCAGGGCTCCATTGTTCCCAATAAGTTGTTAAATTAAAAGTACAAATTCTGTTTAAGTCTAAAACCTTAATAAGTATGAGATTTCCAATTCAAATTCATATAGACTCAAGTGCATGTGGGTTTTGGGAAGCTCTGGTGTCATAAACTAGACTATAGTGTTGATATATTTGTGAGCAGTTTTGCTATATGCAAGCATACAGAGTATGCTAATCTTTAGAAATAAAAGAAAATTGAATGCTTCCAATATAAAGAAAATACTGAGGCTGTATTTTGTACGTAGTGTAAAATGTGGTTCTGCATTTAAAAGAAATATATAATCTCATGTGTGGAAATCTAGGAGCTAGAGTATGGAAGCATGGTAGAAAGCTTTTTAGTGAAGAAGACAGAGGTAGTCACGAGCAGTGTTTGTCATAGGAGTATGGCAAACCACCCTAAGCTTATCATCTATAGACCAGTGAGCTTTGTGTTGATTTCTAACAGAATTCTAAAATATATTGTATATGAGAGCAATGGAGTAGTTGTAATGACCTCAATAGCTTCTTTGGTTAGCAGGGTGGGAAGAGTTTAAAACCCCTGAATTCCAGCAGTAATGGCCCACACCTGTGAGGAATCTAAATATTCTGTCAGTCAATAAGCATTTATTAAACACCTAGTACAGTCAGGCCTGGTGCTAAATGTTGGGGATACAAGAAGAGGCAAAGACAATCCCTGCCCTCAAGGAGCTCAAAGTCCGATAGTTAAGACAATAAGCAAACAAAAATGTACAGACAAGTTATATGGAAATTTTATGTATCTAGGTTGTAAGCCTGGGTGACTGGGAAAATGGTGGTGCCCTTGACAGTAATAGAGAAGTTTGAGAGTTTAGGAGGAAAATCAATGAGTTCTTTATGTCAAGTTTAAAGTGTCTGATGGACATTCAGTTTGAGATATCAGAAAGGCAGTTTGAGATTCAAAACTGGAGGTCAGCAGACAGTATAGGCAGATTCAAGAATTGGCATCACGGAGATGATATTTAAATCCTCAGGAGCTGATAAGATCACTAAATGAAGGAGAAGAGAAGAACAGGACAGAACCCTGTGGGACATCTACAGTTAGAAGATGTGACCTAGATAAAGATACAGCAAAAGAGACTGAGAAGATATGGTCTGATAGGTGGGAGAACCAGGAGAGGGTGACACACGTAGAGAAAACCTAGAGAGAACATGAAAGAGAAGGAAATCAAAGTCTGCCAAAGGGTCCAGAAAAATGAAGAAAAAGTTGGAGTTGGCTATTAAGAGATCATTGGTAACTTGAAGAGAGTGGTTTTGGTGGAATGCTGAGGTTGGAAGATTCAGTTTAAGGGAGTAAGAAGAGACTGAGATCAAAGTCGAAGCTCCTATTGTAGACAACCATATTAGCTAGGTACCAATTCCCTAGGAGTCTCCCCCCAACTCCTCCCCTACCTATTCCACTAGCATGAATCTGCACCGGTCTGTAGGTCTAGATTCCCCTTTCCCTTCCCCCAATACCTGAACTTGCTAGACAGATAAGAACCTATAAAGCCCACCACACTTTACTGGTTTGGGGAAACGGGCCCCAGTAAAGTGCTCAGTTCCATTGTCCAGTGTCCAGCCTAGCTGATCATCCCCTTGGTGATGAAGCTAGCTTGCTTTACTATCTAATATCTAGGAAAGGAATTATAAATGAGATGGTACCATGGATAAAACACTGGGCTTGGAATCAGTAAGTCTCAATCTCCATGAGTTCCAAACCAGCCTTACACTTAGCAGCTGTGTGACCCTGGGCAAGTTGCTTAACCCTGTTTGCCTCAGTTTCTTCATTTGTAAAAACTGGAAAAGGAAGTGGAAAACCACTCCGGTGTCTTTGCCAGAATTAGAGACATTCACTGAAAGACCCTGAAATGCTTTATTACCAGAAGATTACAATGAAGCCAGTAGTTTTAACATCAAGTATAATTAACATATTCTGATACCCAAATTCTTATGGCCTAGAAAGGGGTCATGAAGAGTCAGACATGACTGAAATGACTAAGCAACAGCAAAAATTATCAAGACCATGTCAACTCACACTAAGCATTTTTTACATTAATGAAATATCTCCATTGTTGGAGAAAAAAAAAAAAATATATATATATATATACTTACAATATATGTATAGATAGATAGATAGGATCATACATAGATTTATTTGAAAGTACTAAATTGATAGACCAAGAGATTGTTTTAAACATTATTTGCCTAGATCTTTAGCAAAGTTTGACACAGTCTCATAACGTTCTTATGGGAAAAGTGATGAGGGGAAAGAAGTAGGCTAGCCAATGGTAAATGTAGTTGCATTTGAAACTGTTTGAATGACTAAACCCAAAGAGTTATCACTGGTTTCACCTCAACTTGGACAGTTATCTCTAATGAATGCCACAGGCACTAATGTCACTTGGTTGCTTAACATTTTTCTCATTGATTTGGACAAAAGTATAGGTGACATGCTAAAAAAAAAAAATTCAGAGATCATAAAAATCTGGAAGATATAACTAAATCCCTAAAGATTTTGACAGTCTGGATTACTCAGCAGAATCTAATGAGATCTGGGGATTATAATATATTACAAGCTCATTATGAGTCAACAATGTGATGGGGTGGCCAAAACAAAAAAATTCAAAAATCTATCTTGGGCTGCACAACCAGGGAGATGATAGGCTCGTTAAACTCTGCCATGGTCAGACCATGTGTGGAATATGATGTCCGGTTTTAGGAGTCAGATTTACAAAAGCTGGCATCCAGAGTAAGGTAGAATTGGTTGAAGAAATTGGTTGAAAAAGAGAAGGTTTACATGAGTTATAGTAGCTATCTTCAAGTATCTGAAGGACTGCCGTAGGGAAAAAGGATTACACTTGCTCTACTTGGCTCCAGAATATGTAAGTAGGAACACTGAGGAGCCATGAAACTTTTCGACTTATATGACTAGAACTATGTTATAGGAAGATTTTTTTAGATAGTTGTGAGGAGAGGATAGGAGGTCTGGAAGCAGGTAGACCAGTTAGGAAGCTACTGTAATTATCCAGGCAAGAAATGATCAGGTCTTGACCTGTTTTGTGGTATCTCTGTGAATAAAGAGATGGGGAACGATTTAAGAAGTATTGTTGAGATAGAACAGGGATTGACAACAATGGATGTGAAGAGGAAAAAATGTATAATAATTATGAAACTGATTATTGGTTATGAAACCGGGTGACTAAGAGAAGGGCGGTTTCTTCAATAGAAATAGAAAAGTTTGGGATAGGATCATGTTTAGGTTGGGAAATGAATTTGGTTTTGATCATATTTTGAAGTAGAAACAGGATGTGAAGGTGAAGATGTCCATTGGGCAGCTGGAGATAGAGGATAAAGAGGGACATTAGGTTTGTATAAATAAATTTGTATGATATCTGTAAAGAAATGTTATTGAACCTATGAAAAAGTACATGAATCAGGAGGTAGCAGTGATGCTCCATGGATAGAGCACTGGACCTGGAATCTGGAAGACCTGAGTTCAATTCTCAGACATCTACTAGTTGTACGACTCTGGGCAAGTCATGTAATCTCTATCTGCCTCAGTTTCCTTAACTATAAAATGAGGAAAATAATACCACCACTTTTATTGAATTGTGAGATTCAAATGAGATAAAATTTGTAAAATGTTTATTCCTATCCCCCAGATCACCAGAGAAAGAGTAGAGCAAGAAAAGAACCTAAGAGCCTTGGGGATTACTCACACTAAGGATGGAAGATACTTGAGGATCCAGCAAAGAAGACAGAAAAGTAGTTACATAGGGGGTTGTGGGGAGAGAGGGGGGGGGAGGGGGGAAAGGGAGAGAGAGGGAGAGACAGAGAGAGGGAGGAAGAGGGAGATAGAGACAGAGGAAGAAAGAGAGACAGAGGGAGAGGGAGAGAACGCACACTATTATGGAATCCAGGGGAGAAGAGAGCACCAGAGGGCGACAGTGCCAAGAGTACTAAAAGGAAAAGAAAGGTTAGAGTGCAGGGCTGGGGAGGAAAGTGACTGGAGACATGCCTTGTAGGATACCTAAGATTTGAATAAATGGAAATATTTTCCTTTGTATTTTTTTAATTTGACTTTTTAATTGAGTTTGAAAGAGTAAATCGTGCCTCATTCATGGGAGACAGTATGGATTAATAGGAAAGGGACTGAATTTGGAATCAAAGGAGCGGAGCTGAATCCTATTTCTGCAACTTCACTTCAGTATGACTCTGGACAAGTTACTTTGCCCCTTTAGGCTTCAGTTTCCCAATCTGTCAAATGATGGGGTTGGACTAGACTGGGATTCTTAACCGTTCTTTGTGTCATAGAGCCTTTTGGCAGTCTACTAAAGCCTGTAGACCCCTTCTCAGAACATACTTTCAAGTATATAGCATAAAATACATAAGATTACAAAGAAAAGCAATTATAAAGATATACATTTTTCCCCATCCAAGTTCACAGATCTCCTGAAATATATACTGAATGTATATATATATATACATATTTATATGTACTATAAATACATAATGAAATAAATAAATATAATGTTATATAATATTATTATGAAATAGATACAGAAACTGAGATTAAGAATTCCAGGGTTAGATACTTAAGGGTCTTTTTAGCCCTAAATCATGATACTGTGCTTTAGCATTTAGTCAGTGTTAACTTCTAAGAGAGCTCTTTTTAAAATTTAGGAAGATCTGAGTAAATTTATAGACAGCTGGGAAGAAACTCCTAAAGAGAGAAAGACTGAAGATGAGGAAGAGGAAGGGATTGATGGACAAACAGAAGAGAACATGAGATGGAGGGCCCAGGCAGAAAGCTTCACTTATGAAAGGAGGAGGTCAAAGGAGGTAAAAATAATGTAAAACTGTACAGAAGTTTGGATTGTAAAAAGAAATACTTATAGCAGGTGACCTGTTTCTCAGAAAAGTTGGTTTTAAGTTCATGTTAGGGAAGAGGTAGGCAGGATTTGTGTTGTAGGAAAGAGGTGAGTAGAGTTTGTGTTGTTACTAAGAGAGAGGAGAAAGTTTGAAACGGCTGATATGAGAAGTATGATGAGGAGTGGGTTAGGGAAGAATGAAGGAATGGTGTGTCCATTTATTATTGGATAATAGTTGGATCCAATCACCAGGATTGTCTTATGACTTCTTTCCGGAGAATTCAGCAACTCAGAAATTATCATTTAATAGGTAAATAGTCAACGTAGCCCAAGATTGAAGACTGTCAGGGTGGAGAAACAAGGGGGCAGCAGCAGAAGTATTGAGGACAGTCTGTAGTTGAACTGGATACCTCTAAGGTCAAGAATGTGAAGAAAGGAAAGTAATAAAAGCATAGGGAAAGTGACTAGAATTTAGGGCAGGGAAACCTGTGACCGTGAGGCTGTATGTGGCCCTCTAAGTCCTCAAGGACAGCCCTTGAAATCCAAACTTCACAGAACAGGATTTGTATTTGTATTCAGTCAGAGGGCTAGACTTGAGTACCTAGAGGACCACACGTGGCCTCGAGGCTCTAGGTTTCCCACCTTTGGGCTAGATGCTGTGATCCAAAAGCAAAGGTGCATTTAGGAGTGGTGAGGCAGAGGATAATAGCACAGGAGATGGTATACAGAGAGGAAACTTTCAGAGTTCATAGTTATGTAGGTAAAACACTTTAAGATCATGAAGTCCCAGGCATAATTACTACCTAAAGTAGAGTAGAGAAATAAAGGCATTATTCTCTAAAGCTAATGGAAGAAGTTAGAGTACAGAGGAATTCTGTGAGACAGATGCTGAACCCTCTGAGGAAGGAGGGAAAATGACTTGAAGATGTAGACAAGGCTGATATAATCAATTAGTCAGGAAGTATTTATCAAGTATTTACTAGGTTCCAGACATTGTGTTAAAAGCTGGACAGATATGTATAGACAGGTTGTTATTCATCTTTCCTTTTCAAAGATGGTATGGGGTCCAGAACTGTCCACTCTTCAAGAAAAATCACTGAAGCAGGCCTCCAAGTCAAAAGCACTTTGGGTCATAGGCCTCAGCTTTTCTTCATGATCCCTTAAACCCCAGGGCCTTATTTTTATAGAATTTGATATACTGACACTCAGAAGAGGCAAAGTAAAATACAAAATCTCTTTGGTTGATGGACCTTCATCTTGAGGGCCAAAAATGGTGCATCAGCAGATGGGATCATGAGTTGGGTGAAGTACAGGACATGAGCACTAATTCAGTGATCATGAGATGGATGGGCTCCTACTCATGTTGGGCAAGAGGAGATGGTATGAATGGTACAGAGATACAGAAACACATTGGGGGACTTTCCCTGTCACTCCAAAGTTTTCCACCAACACTGGGTTTGGACATGGTATTGAAGCAAAACCAGGATGGAGATATCTATCAGCCTTTTTGTGGTTGCGCAAGTGAAGTTACAATCTGCACTTCACAGGTCTGGGGCCTCACATAGAGAACTTATAATGACTACCCTTATGCAAACATGTCAAACTAATTAATTCTGATTGGGGATAAGTTTGGAATAAAATAGGGGTCTAAGTCATTTTTGTCAAGGATCAATGACAAGCTGATGTCCTGACTTATACCTATATTGGATTTAAGTGCTGCTTAAAGTGACAAGCCTCACTCTCTTTTACATAGTCATCCAAGTCCAGCGGCAAGATGCAAGTCGATTAGCCTGGGGATGCAGTGGATGACCTTGGTGTCTTCACTGGTTGACCAGACTCTAAGCACTCCACAGCTCCTGCTTCATCTGCCTTCATGACCATTGGAATAAAGTGTCCTTATCCATGTTTCACATGCTCGAGGTGCACATCCCCCTAATGAACCGATTGGTTTGAGGCCTGTCAGTTACCTTCAACCTTGTTTAACCTGTCTGCCAAACAGTTTTATCAGGGTGTGGCCGCTGCACAAAGAACAACTTCTTGGAGCCATAGATGGATGCCAAAGGTGAATGAGTAGCCCTGAAAAGGACTTGGTAACCAGAGATGCTAGTCTTCCCTGAATATTCCATATGTGAACCTCAAAGGAATAACTTTTAAGTGATGGCATCTAAATGAGGCTTTGGAAATGGCAGTCATAGGAAAGAGAAAATATGGATACTCTTTCCCAGACTTATGTGTCAAGGAGGTAGAGTGAGAGAAGTGTCACCAGTTGCTTGCAATATATATACATATATATATATATATATATATATATATATACATATATATGTATATATATATGTATATATATATATATATATAGAGAGAGAGAGAGAGAGAGAGTTCTAAAAGATTGAAAAATGAGAGGAAGAGGATTAGGATGAAAGTAAATTTAATAATTATAGAGCCAAAATTGCATATGTGGCACCTAGACTATGAAGGGAGACCAAAAACTTTAAATGATTTGGGAAAAAAGGGCCAACAACTTATGAAAATGGGAGGAGCATTTTAAAATATGATCACATAAATGCTGCTGATATGAAAAAGGTGAAAAAAATTATCAACGAAGCTGCGAACTGGTTGAACAGTAAGATGAATGCACAGAACAGTTAAACTTCACTCAAGATCCTGTGGTGAAAAGAGTGGAAGTAATTGTGAAATACAGGGAGCTGGATGATTTTTGTAACCTCATCATTTACAGGGCCAAACCCAAAGTGGATGTGTCTGAAGACCTAGCGAAAATGAATAATGAACACAATGGACCAATGAACAGATAGAATGGGACTGAATGTCAGCCTGACACAGCCAAGGACCCCAGATATTAAAACTTCTCTAGAGATGAAAGTTGCATATTTAGACAGTGCAAATAACCATGGGGCCCATTCTTTTCCCTAGTGCCTAGCGCGGTGCCTGCCACATAGTAGGAACTTAATAAATGCTCGCTTGATTGATCTGTATGTTGTGAGACCGTCTTTGTAGGCAAAACTACCATATAACGGAACTAGAAGTGAATAGCATGTCATTTCAGTGCTGAAGTACTTTGAGATTTTAGGTTTGTTCTGATTCAGTAGTTTAGAAAATAGATTCAATACTGGTTCAAACTGGTTCATTAAATGCCTTTTTTGAGGAAAAAAAACTGGTTCAATTTGCAGTTTAGAAAAGAGATATACAAAACACACATGTATATATTTGCATTAGGTTAAATTAATGATTTTGCACATTTTGTGGATCTGTTCCATTTTTTTCATTCTTGGCTTAGTTAAATTCAAATCCTTGCTAATTCATCCTTGCTTACTTTTTCATGTTACTTCAGTCACTAAAGTCCTTATATTGATTTTATTCTAAACAGAATATTGTGAGACAAGGCTAATCTTAGATAACATTGTGATAAATAATTGCTAAATTTATGTAGCTTTTAAAAACACATACTCTGCTGTGTAAAGTCTGCAAAGCTCATTTTTAACCTCAGTTTCATTTTATGGGCTTTTTTCCTCCTTTTCTCTACTTGTCTCATCCGGTTCCTCTTAAGATAATGTTTTCAATTAGGCATGTACACCTAAAAGTGAATTTAAGTCAGTGTGTTACCTTGGTATAGCATTATTGGACCTTATCTCAATGAAAGACTTAATCTCATGAAAGGAATTTCAAGCATCAATGAGTGGTTTTGTGGAGAGATTTTTGGGGGGAACTTGAGCTACCAAAATCAAGCTATGTAAGAATCTATATATTATATCTATAGGTGGAGTAAGCCCTGCAATGAGTTTTTGATGTGTCTAGGTAAGCATATTTTTTTAAATTACAAAATGATCTTAGTGATATGTAGGTATTTCACAGTATCAGGCAAAAAATATGGTTTTCAAATATGATTTTAAAAATCATGAATATTTATATTGATTCAAAACCTATCCCATAAATTCTTCAGTTTTTAGGTTTTACTACCTAAAATATATCCAAATATATTTATGTAAAAATATATCTAAAAGAAAGTTGATGTTTTTTGTAAATATGAATCGACACCTATACAGGTACTTATTGAATTAAGAAGACAGAGCAAATATATTGAATAAAAATGTTTAGATATCACTGACTTTGTAGTCTGAAACAGTTCAAGTACCATTCGAAATGTATAGCAATATGATCATTCAAAAAAAAGGCTAGATTGTACCTGGTTGAGTTGTAGATGAGTAAATCAAGCCAGAATTTATACCCTCTGGCATAACACAATGTTTATTTATGCTTGCTGTTTAATATAGCATTTAACTGCTTCCATACAAAATACAGATGGACCTAAATATGAAGCAATACATTTTATTCTCTTTAATAAAAAATAGTCACATCCTATTACAAATAAATGGGAAGACCTGGAGAGAGGGAGGATTCTAGAGAAGATGATACTGAAATAATACATAACTATTGGTAATTTGGTTAAACACACTCTGCTTTCAGTCCCTATGTAAAATATCCAATTTAATATTGGCCCCGACTTGAAGCCATATCTAAATGATTTCCCATTACCACTCCAAAGATTATTAAATGAAAAAAATATATTTCATGCAAAAGATATAGGTAAAAATGTTTAAAATTTGTAATATTATGCTTACCAGAAGAATATTCAAATGGATAGGTGATAGTGACTCAGGGGTTCCATCAAATAATCTAGATTGAAAGTCATCCTTGCCTGTTCATCTTGTTGGGCTCCTGTCCTTCCTTCTGAAAGTTCCTTACCAGAATGTTAACAGTCTTCTTACTGACCTGAGCACTGGGACAGTCCACCTAGCATCCCTTACAATAGTGAGTGCCCTGCTACAAGCCCACACCCTTCTCCTAGTGCACATTGACACATTCACTTTCTTCTTTGGATATGTTGTGTCCTGCCTGTAACTGTCATGTGCATCTTCATTGTCTAATTTTTAGTTCTTCACTGCTAGTGAGGTTAGCAATACTCATGATATGTTGAAAAGATGGACCTCTATTTATCTTCACAAGAAGCTTCAGGTCAGTGAAAGAGCTCTGCCTCTTCTGTCTTCCTCCTGTACAACTAGGAGTTAGATGCGTGCTGGCTAATCAGTTTTTTGGACTCTTTGATCTCTTTGTGGTGGCAGTTAACTTTTGGTTTTAACTTCCTGAAGAAATTACTACCATCCATACTGGAGTCATCTCTTTCATCCAAACAATTCGATAAGTCCCAATAAATCAACTCAGCACAAGCTTTGATATTTGGTGCGTTTAATACAAGAGGTATGAAAAGGCGAGGAGCAGGGGAAACATATGGAAAAGGATTGTCTAGGAATGAGAAATGAGAAACTCCAAAGAATTATAGATGACATAGAAGCTTCATGTTTCTATATCATAATTTTTTAAATTAGTAGATTTTCAACATGACGAGCACCAAACACTGCTATAAGGAATGAAATAGATGCCATTTTAATAGACAAAAGGTTTATTACTGATGTGGGAATTATTTCTGAGTCCTGTGTGGTCAGTCCATCCATTTATTAGAAATAAGATCAGAATTATTTTTTTAAGAAGAAAGAATAATGAAAAAAATACATAGTTGGAATGATTTAAACTTGAATTATTTAAACAAATAATGAAAAAGCAAAAATGGGAAATGGGCAACAGAAATGACGACTGTGTTCTTTTTATCTATACGTTTAACCAATGGAAACTAGTTGCCACAAACCGGAGAAGTGTTAACACCTTAGATAACAAAGAGGTGACTTCATTTACTTGCAAAATGGAGAGGGGTAAATGTGCCAGATTGGAATGCAAACTTACTTGTAAAATGTTATGTTAAAGTATAATGGATAGTTAGAAGCATTATCCTCTCCTAAAGCAGAGAGAGTGGAGGGTAAAACCAGTTTAAAGAAAGCTTGACACACTATTATTTGGCAGTTCCCAAATAAATGAAGGATCTGTGAATTCTCATAATGGCAAGCAACATCTAAACATTCTTAGCTTCTTGAAAACCATTATATTGTCCTACTTTCATGAAAAATCTTACTCTAACGTTCCATCATGTGTGGAGGTGATGCTGGATTCTCAGAGGCTAAGTGATAGAAGGGTCGCGTAAGGTACTTAGCAGACAAGCCCTGCTAATTTTGAAGGAGGTTGTCATTAGGTTGACTTGTAAGGTGCTAAAATTTTCAACCATAGCATCTCTCAAAGACTGAGATTTATATTAGTAAAGGAAACACAAAGAAATAAGTAATTTGGAGTCTTGAAACATTTTTACCTTTTACCAATGTATGCTAGGCACTGGGGGCGTTATATAGATAGATAAAAGGGGAATAAGTAAGACAGGGTTCTTGCCCTCAAGGAGTTTACAAAAACAGTATTTTATACTTTATATTCTAATTGAAGTTCATATGATCAGCAAGACTTATATGTTTTCCAGAAATCTCTCCAGCTTAAGCCTATACTTTCTCCCCAAGAAATATACATGTATAGAGTAACTGTAACTATAAACTTCTTGGGGACAGGTATTCTTGCTAATTTTATTTAGTATTTTATATTTAGAACTTAGCATAATTTCTGATACCTTGGAGTGCTCAGTAAATAAATGCCTTCTCATTAATTAACTTGTTATTCAACTAAAGTTGAACCCACAAAATCAGAAGAAACCATACTATAGAAGGTGACATCATTAGAGATCCCCTCAATATCCCCATCTTTGGGCCATATCAGATGTTAGGTATAGCCAGAATAAACAGCATGCCAGTACGTCAGCATCTACTATGGAGAGGAGGGGAGAAGTGTCTCTGATCTCTTCCCCATGGTAGTGACTCAGTTTTCATCCCCATCACACTGAACAGAGCGCAGAAGATACCAATTCTTCTTACCTATGGGAGAGAAACAGAAGAGCAGCTGTCGGTGAGTGAGGGCAGAAGAGGGTGGAAGAGAGTCAAAGGAGAAGACACTTGGTTCCCAGACTCGAGGGAGAGAGGCCTAGAAACCTAGCTGATGTTGGTCTTCTCCCTAAAGAACATATGCTGGCCCTGTGCATAAGCAGACCACCAGATATTTCAATGCAAGGGGAGTGTAGATGACTGTGCAGCAGTCAAAGAGGTGCAGACCAAGCGTGAGTACAGAAACTAGAGCCTGTGAAGGGAAATAAAGCAAAGAAACCCGAAAAAGTAAAAAGGTTTAGAGGGAAAGCTTGGGCATAAACCTAGCTTCCAAACACATAAACCAGCAGAGAGGTCACGTCCTAATACAGGTAAAAGAATGGGTTTAGAATTTCATAGATTAAATGTGATGGAAAATATTGCATAAGTTAAAGGATTTGGGGATCTGTCACAAGAATGTAAAGCTGACCAGTAATAAGCTTCAGTCTAATGCTAAATAACAGAATGTTTTATATTCCTAAATGGCATAAAAAGTGTTAGTAATCTTTTAGAAGTCATCTGAATGGATCAGTCAACAAACATTTCTTCAACTCGTATGTCCCAGAAGTGCTGGGATTACAAATTTAAAGTGAAACCATGGCTACTCTCAAGGACCTTACATTCCAGTGGGGGACATTACATCTTCTTACTTAAGTATTTACAGAATTAATACAAAGTAATGTTGGGAGAAAATTAGCAGTTGGAAAGAATCAAGTAAGTCCACACAGAAGGTGACTTCCAAGCTGAGTTTTGAAGGAAAACACAAATTCCAAGAGGCAAAAGAGATGAAGGAGTATATTCTAGGCATGGGAACATCCAGTACAAAGGCATGGAAATAAGAGATTGGAGCGCTATGTGTGAGAAATAGTAGTTAGACCAATTTGATTGAAATATGTCGAGGGGAGTATTGTGTAAGAAGCACGGGAAGGTAAAAAGAGGCCAGGTTGTTGAGAGCTTTAAGTCAAGCAGAGGAATTTCTGTGTGATCCTAGAGATAACAGGGAGCCAGTAGGATTTATTGAACAGAGCAAAGCTCCGTGTGCAGAAAATCACTTTGCCAGTTGCATAGAGGATGGTATGGAATATGGAGAAGCTCAAAGGAGGCACCCAATGTGCAATAAAAGCAAACTGTGCGAAGGTTCAGAGGGAAGGATTTAACACCTAGGCCATGCCAGCGATTACGGTAAATGCTTCCCAAATAGTCTCTCATTTGATGCTTCCAACAACCCTGTGAAGTTGATACTATGATTATCTCCATTCCATATTTGAAGAAATGGAGGCAAATGGAGGTTAAGTGAATTGCCAGGGTTATACAGCTAGTGAGTGTTTGAGGCTGGACCCAAACCTAGTTCTTCCTTACTGTAGGTCCAGCTCTCTATCTGCTAGTTGCCTAAGGTAGTGTCTTGTGGGAGTGGAGAGGAAAGGCTATATGGGAAAGATGTGGGGGTACAAGTGACAGGATTTGACAACTGACTGTATATGTGGGATGAGTGAGAGGGTTAAAGGATGTCCCTGAGAATGTGAATTTGGATGACTGGATAGGAGAGGGTGGAGGTTCTGATTTGGACATGTTGAATTTGGCAGTTCATGATGTGATCTCTCAAGAGAGGTTAGATTGATGATATATATATATATACACTGTATATGTTACGGTTAATGTTAAACATTGTGTTAATATCTGCCATTGTGAGGGGAGACATCTTGTAAATTGTGGAATAAAGTATGCCTAAGTATTGCCAAGGGAGATTGGGGAAGGTTTCCTAGAAATTGGAAGTTTAGTTTCCCATCTGTCTGAAATCATTTAGGTGAATTATGCCTGAAGCCAGGGGGATGGACCAGATGATCTCTGGAGGTCTCTTTTAGGCTTATGATTCTTTGAGAGAATTTTCTAATCAGAATGTTAATGAGAGGTTTAAATTTGTATTCCATTCTCCCTGAAGACAAACAAACTAGACCTAGATTCTATTCAAAATAAAAAGATAACAAATGTGACCCAGTAGACATTCGGATAGGCAATTACCTGGGAAGGAAGTATGGTTCGCTAGCCTAGGCAACGTCTGAAACATCCCAAGACTTTCTAGTTCGTTTCCCTACTCTTATGCTGTCTTGCTGTGTGACCTAGGGCAAGTTACTTGACCTGAGTTTTGTTCATCTGAAAACAGGGAAGCCCAAGAGCTGTGCTTGATTACCTGAGTAATGTCAAGCTGTAGGAATTAAATGAAGGATGGGATGTCATTTTGGGCCCATCACTGCTGTAGAGATGACAGATGGGAATCACATGAATTAGCTTAACCTCTGTGGTATATTAACCGGCAGAAAATATGTCCAAATGACATGGACAGGAAACAGAACTTTTAAAATATTTAAAAAGTAACTTCTGACAATGCACGTCATATGGGAAGATATACAGAGCAAAACTGTATTTTGATCTCAAGCTCATGTAAAAACTAAGGCAATTATGATAACATACAATTTGTTTAATTAGTCTAGATACCGTAATATTTAAATTTGGATGGACAAAAGAATGGAAAAAATAGGTTAACTCACTATTGTTTTATCTCTGTGAAATTTTCAGGAAAACCTTTTTACTGAAATGGGCTGCAACAGTTTAACAAATAAGGACCCAGCATTTACTCTACATTATTACCCTTTCCTTCATCTGCCCTTCCTTATGGAGGTATACTGATAGAAAAGCAAATTAAATCAACATTTTCTGAGGGTTCCATTCTCTCCCCTAGCAACATAAAATGTGAATTACCCTGCATGACCAGCCCAGAATATTTCCAAATCTTTTATCCTGGGTTAAATCTCTAGCTGTTAGAACCATAATATTCCACATCCCATGACATTGTAAACAGCATATTTCTCGGTAATAGTTCACAGCTTAGTTTAATCAACCTGACCAAAAAAAAAGAATCAAGATTTTGAGGAGGTAAATTAGCTTTTATGTTACAGGAGAGGGCACATTAGGCATGTAACATCTATTTTAAAGTGTAAAAGGATATTTCAGGTGCTTTCATCCATCTAGAGATAGCAAGTTACCAATTAGGAATTTAATTGTTGAGTTAGACTGAAAAAAAATTGAGGGCTACTTCAAAAAATGAGTTTGAATCTGAGTTTATGAATATAGCTTCTATTCCTGTTAAAGTGGCCTGCCTGAACCACTCTGAGGATGTCATTGACATTTTGGATAGTGACTCAAATTACATTTACCTTTTCATGCATGAGCATCAAAGAGGGAGCTGGAACAAGTACAAAGCAAATGCTATAGTGTATGTGTGATTTGGGGAATCATAAATTCTGGTTCCTGCTCTGCTATTTAGCTTCTGCATGGCATTATACTTCAGCTCTACCATCTGTATAGCAAGAATCATCATACTTACCAAACTCACAGGTGTGTTGTAAAGAACAAGGAATAAAAAGTGACTACTGGCCATGCTCAGTGCCTCAATTAGGAATAATTTTTGAAATGGAAAGTGAATAGCAGAAATTTTCCCTGATTAGGTTATCAGAGTCATGGTTAACCTGGTAGGAAAACCATTTCCTGAAAAGTCCCATTCATCAAAATTTGCATGGAAGTTATTATCACCTGTCCCAATCAGGAAGAGCTAAGCTGGGTACCACAGATCCTCAGGAGTCATGAAGGCAAGGGGCAGTGACATTCTGATACTACAAACACCCTCCGAGTGTGCCACTGGGGACAGACTACCCTAGCTTCATGAGGCAAATGTAAAAGAATTTTCTCTTATTGTAATCAATGTTTGGAAATCTGCTGACTGTTCCTAATACTTTATAAATAGTTTCCAAATATTCTCACCAAAAGGTTGATAACCAAATGAGGAAGAGAATGTATTTGATTTCTTGTGCTTTTAAATTTTAAGTATGCACTGTGGTTTTTTTTTGAAGTAAAGTGGAACCTTCTGAATTAGAATGAAAATACATAAATAATCCTTTCACAATAAAACCCTGATGAACTGGAATGTTTAGGGATTATAGCAAATTAAATTTCTGCTTAACTAGGCCACTCTTCCTGACAAAAAAAATTAAGGCTTATTGTGGAAATCTATGGAAGTTATATGGGTAGACTTCCTGCCTTTGTAGGTAGAGCATGATAAGCATAACTGAATTGTGTGTTGGTGATCAAGAATCTTACTGTGGGTCAGGATCATAATTCTATAAATTATTTGTAATTATTCAAAACTGTAGATAGTACTATAGGCAGACATTTGAATGCCTATGTGGCAGTATGTTAGTCACAGGACCTGAATCCAGGTCTTTAACTTACTTTTAAAATGACCTTGGACAAGTCATAATTCCTCTGGTCCTCAGTTTCCTCATCTGAAAATGAGGAGGTTGGACTAGATAACTTCTAAGTTATTTTTCAGCTCTAGATCTGTTATCTTACTCTTTCAGAAGTACCGTAAGGTATAGTATATGAATTCAACTTGAATGAGGTTCCTGCATTCAAGGATAATTGTAGAAGTGTAATAGATGGAAGGAATTTGTGATGCTTTCTACTGATGTGTATTTTTAAACTATCAGCTTTTTAAAATGTGTTATTTCTACCATCATCCCCAAATTGTACTAAAAATCAAATCCAGTGAATTGAGATAGAGAACAGAGTTCTGTTAAATTAGTTTGTCATTATTTATCAGCGTCTGCAGACAAGGAACCTGCAATTAAAAAGTTAACTAAGATAATATATGTGTTAAATAAATAGTAGAGTCAAGGAGTATTTTAGAGTTTGGAGATAGGAAAGATCACTGTATAGACTGCAGTATTCTGGGAAAGCATGGATATGATAGGACTTAAAGACTTAAAGTATGTGATGCAGATATATGAAGAACAAGAGGTAGAGAATTCTAGGAAAAGGGAATTGTGTGAAAAATGTCGTAGTGGATATTTGTAAATTATGTCCAGGAGAGACTGAGTAGATATTTGTGTCTAGAGTAAAGGGTTTATTTGGCTCAGTGATGATTATAGGACTTAGAATCAGGAAAATTTGCTTTTAAATCCCACCTCTAACACTTAGGAGCTGTGCAACCATAGGAAAGTAGATTAACTTCTTTGTACTATACGCATGCGCAC
Source organism: Potorous gilbertii (assembly GCA_028658325.1). NCBI lineage: Eukaryota > Metazoa > Chordata > Mammalia > Diprotodontia > Potoroidae > Potorous > Potorous gilbertii. The sequence continues at coordinate 392,196,769 of CM053771.1, forward strand.
ACACACATATGCACACACTAATCACTCAATTTAAATTACGAATGTTAAATATTAATTTGATTTTGATAGCAATGTTCCGAAATTTGTAGGCACATGGTATTGCCAGGAATTACTGGCATTTTTAAAATTATAGTTTTTAATTGCAAGGAGTTGGTTAGGATTATTAAAAGTACTACATAGATTCCCAAATGTAGTTGAGCTCCTTCTCCCTCTTTAGTTTTAGGATATGCCTAAGTGGGATATTCAAACCTCATTATCCATTTATAATACCTGCCTAAGACTTATGTACTATGGTATGAAATCATTGCGGAGACAAACCAGCCCTGTGTCATAATCTGAGCCATGTGTCTGTTTCATTCTCTTTGCTTTTCTAGTGTAGATGACTAGTCCAATCTTGTCTGAGTGGCTATAGGTCTCCTTGAAGAGGCACCATGGTGTTTCAGGACTCTATGCAGTAACCATAATGCCATCCACAAAACAGAACTACTCCATGTAGAGGGGACATCTCTTCCATTTATACTTTTTGTAGACCATCCTCCATTTAAATTATGCAGTATTCGTCTTACAAGAATCAAAATTACAGGTCATTGAAAGGACAGTAGAAAGATGTACATGGATATAAAGAGGCTGCAACATATTGTCAGCAATAATTTATTGATCAGAGACATGGGAGTAGAAAAAAGTAGAGTTGGGTGAGTAAGAAATTACAAATAGGCAAGTCAGGTGTTGCTTCGGTTTCTACAAATTGGTAAAAGCATTAAAAAATCCATTAACATGTTGAGTGGACACTTTAAGGAAGATTTATGTAAGGACACGAGCAAGACTGAATGAATAGGCATGGTCAGGGTTTCTTCTATATATGATAATAGTGATCCATAGAGATATTGAAGTACAAATGCTTTTAGAGGATGTTTAACCACAAGAAGAGAAGATGTGGGGCAGGACAGTTAGCTTCAAGTATTTAAAAGATAGAATAGGAAGAGAAAAAGGATATATTAAATGCCTGCTGAATGCCATGTACTATGTTAAACACTTTACAAATATCTTATTTGATCCCTATTATACCACGGTGAGATAGGTGCTACTATCAGGGCTTTCTTATTTCAGTCCCACTGTGCCATCTAGCTGGGAAGTAGACTTGCTCTGCTTGGTACCATCTAGCTGGGAAGTAGACTTGCTCTGCTTGGCCTTAGAGGCCAGAACTAGGAGCAATGGCTGGAAGCTGTAGAGAGGTAGCACTGTCTTGGAATGGGCCATGTTGAGAGATCTTCAAGCGAAAGTTAAATGTCCACTTGTCAAAAATATAGTGAGGTCTGGGTCGGACTAAATGATGTCTGATTTACTTTGCAGTTCCTGTTCCTGTGATTTCAGTTGTATATTTTTGTAATAGGGTTAACGATGGCCTCTGCCATTTCTCAACTCTGACTGCCAAAGGGGACTGGGTGATTTAGGAAAATGTTATACTATACAGAAGAATGTCTATAGGTTTTCTAGAATTCTATGAAGATGGATCCTAGTGTGGTGACATATGTGTGTGCATACATCTATATGCATATACACATATAAAATACATGTTGTCTATATGTCTATATATACATATGCATGCATACATGCATATGTATATACACACCTTTGCCCTAGGTTTCATATCCAAACTATGCTAAGATGCCATGCAGAGCGTTGTTTCTACATGGTTTGAGCAATGGGTTAGAGTTGACTAACATTCTCAACTTATTCTTATTAAGTCACAATAGTCAACTTTCTATAAGTTCACAAATTTTGTTAGTAATATTTTTTGCAAATGTTCATACAAACGTGGATATTTGGTACTAATAAAACATATAACCTATTCAAGTTCATCTCAGAATTGATTTCTCTCCCCACGCCCACTTTAGCCAGGGAAATATTTTCTTTTAAATGTCCCAGATGTTGAAACCAGTGCAGCTTGGTGGCACAGTGGATAGAAAACTAGTTCTGGAGTCAAGAGGACCTGAGTTCAAATACAACCTCAGAAACTTATTACTTGCTAGCTGTGTGACTCTGGACAAGTCACTTAACTCTTGCTGCCTCACAAACGAAACAAAAAAAAAAATAAATGGTGAAGGCCTTTGTTCAACCACTTAGATTATCTTCCCATAGTCTCTCACTCCAAAAACTGACTGTTTTTTTCTACTAACGATTTGTTATCTAACCAGATCAGAGATGACTATAAACCAGAGTTGCTAAAAGCTATCAAAGGACTAGACTATTTTATAGGTTGGGCAGAAGGAAAGAGTGAGACGAGCCTTACTTACTACCAAATATTATAGTTGTAAGAACACTTAGAAATACTTAATATTCACCAAACGCTTCATATTACATGTACATTTATAAGTAACTCCCTCTCTAATTTAGGTTTCTCTTCCCCATTTACCACATCACATCTAACATACCAGTTGTCTTCAGATACTGGGATCTGGTTAATATCAATGCTGTTACTTTTTTTTTTCATTGAACCATGTTAGGGTTCAAAAAATTAAAATCACAAACTCATAGAACCCCAGAGATAGCTAATAGTTAATTCTGCCTTTTCTGAATTCTTTGCAGGATATTCATATTTTCCCTGTCACAAGTCAGTTTTCACATCTGTAATCACTCACTGGTGTTTGGTAACCCACCCAACTCAGTACCTCGTCATTTTTCCAGGAAACTTGTTCACTGCTTTCTAAATCATTAAAATTATCCTTAGGTATTGCATAGTATCACGTTGTGTAATGCCCTGCATCAGCATCTTGGTGACATTTTACCATTTCATCTCTTTACTTGTCTCCCTGCCCTTTTCCTTTGATGTTCCTTTGGTATATTTAGCCATTTACTGATGAAAGTCCTCCAAAGGTGGATTATACACAATTACCATTAGAATATTCATGCTTACTGCTGCTGTTTTAGAGAAAGTGTCAATTACTAGGAAAAGAAACTCCTTAGCAATGAATCTGAACTACAGTCTAATCTTGATTATCTATGATAATGGAAAACTGGGAGCAAATGATAATTGAAATTCACATATAATCACGCACAAGTTCCCCTCTCCCACCTACAGACTTCTACTGGAGCTGCTAGGTAGCAGAACCAGCCAGTTTGGGCTTTATTTCCTTTATTTCTCCTAATCCCTCCATTGGAATGAAACGTGGTCTGACTTAAAGTGGAAGAGAAGTAAGAGAAGCAGTGAACAGAGAAACATGGAGTGGAAAAGCAGAAATCCTGTAGATATGTTTGTCCTATATAGCACTTCTGGTTGGGAGTTTAACTTTCTTGCGTGTCATGGACACCTTTTGCATTCCATGGTAGCCTATGAACACTTCAGAATAAAATTCTAAATGCATAAAACAAAACACATAGGATTACCAAAACAACATTATATTGAAGTACAATGATCAAAAAAGACAAAGACCCCAGGTTGAGAACCCCTTTGACTGGCTCTGGTTGCCCATGAGTATTGGTGGCAGAAATGTCACCTGCGTTCTAAGCTTTGTGTCAGATCTGAGGGTCAGTGGGATTGCTGGCCATTTTGCAGACATTAACCGAAAATCATTTCCCCAGTGTGGCTGAATGATGCCTTTTCTGAAGTCTTTAACAAAAATAAACTATCAATTAACAAGAATTTATTTCTTTTTTTCTTGCTTTTCTTCATTTAAAAGGAAAAAAAAGAAAGAAAAATTTGCATCAAGTAAACATAGCTAAAACAAGGTCCCGCATTGGCCATGTCCAAAATTCCATTTCTTGTTCTTCAACCTGAATCCAACACTATTCAGTCAGGAGGGTAGCACAGTTCATGACAAGGATTCTGGAGTCGTGGGTTGGCATTGCATTGGTGAGAGTTCTCAAATCTCTCAAAGTTGTTTTCTGAGACATTGCTTTTTGATAGCTGCAACTTATTGCTTGGTAGCCTCTTCCGTTCTTAGTACTATTTTTAACTTAATGAATTAAAAGATATCATAAATATTAAAAAAAAATTTTAACTTCTACTTTGCTACTGTATAGTTTCTTTTTTTCTTTTCTTTGTCAAGTCAGAAGCAAAGCAACACATTTTTCTAGGAGAAAGTACACCTTAGATTCAGTTGCATGTAACTAACTGTAGGAGAGCTGTGGGACATTGGTATTCCTCAGTGATATGTACACACACACACACATACACACATACACACATATATATGTATATACACACACATATATATATTTACATATATACACACACATATATATGTATGTATATTTATATACACATATATATTTTAAAGTAGTTGCATGTGAATATTGGCTCTTTACTTGACTTTGCCCAAGGAAAAATGTCACCTAAGCAAAAAAAAAAACCCTACTATTAACATTTTATCATCATTTACATTAAGACATGCATATGAAGAAAGGAATAGAATGAAAGAGAAATGAGGGCGAAAGATTGCATAGGAATGTATATATTATCAACTGCTAAGTCAATAGGGAGTGTTGCTAAATGTTCTTACAAGTGTAATAGCCTATCTCATGGTAATTCTAGCCTGAAGCTCTATGACATGACTTCATGTTCAGAGTTAATGGGAACAGAACTACTTTTTGTTAATAGTTGAATGGCAGATTTTTCTTTCCAACCATGTCAGATAAATTAAGCAGTCCTGCAAATAGCAGCAGCAATAACAAAATGCGTGTATGCGTTGTAGGAATTCCCAGTAATAACATGCAAGAGTTATTACCCTTGGTACTTAGAAGATTTTTTTAATGGCTAACAATAATCATTTTGATTGAATATTGGCTTATAATAGGCTTGTAAAGGCATTCAAGCATTCCTAAATGCATCCATCCTCAAACTTCCCATGCCTTAGGAAAATGGTTGGAACAATAGATCTTTGAGTCATTAACAATGAAATACTTTACAATAATGTCAGTCAATATTTAGTATCCTAAAAAAAGAGTGAATGATTAAAATGTTCCAATTATGTAAATTTTAATCATTAAGTTTATTATTGATCATTTATTGAAAAGGAGGAATTATTACATTGCAGATGGCAATTGAATCTCCTTGGATCCTATTATGTCAACTTGGAATTCTGTGAATATACTAATAGCTAATATTTCCTTTATGGATCTCACTAATCTAAATATTCTAAACTGTCTAGATTCATTTGAAGTGGGAGTAGAGGAATGAGAGAAAGATAAAGGATTTCATCTGTATTTTTTGCATTCATCCTAAGAATTTGAAATATTGAAAACGAGATTTTATTTTATAATATTTTTGTGTGCATGCATGTGTGTGTAATTTATATTTTTTCATAGTAAGAATGCTTTAAGTTATATTGCCCTTCAATATAAAAAAGGAAAAAAGAAAGAAAGAAAGATCCTCCAGAGGCTGATCTAGGGAAAAAATATGGGAAGCTATTCCACTCTGATGCCACAGATAGCACTAAAATTCAGCTTTCACAACATGTGTGGACTGCAAAGTGAGCAGGTTGGAGGTTAAATTGGACTCTGAAGAATCATGAAGAATGATTTCTTGCTTTTCGCTTTATCACTTTGTGTCTATCAGGACAGCAAAAGGCTATTTGTTGAAAAAAGTCACTTATTCAAGTCTTGAAGTGATGCTTTCCATAAGAGACCTCCTGCTTGATACAAGGTCTTGGGATGATAAATAAGGGAACAAACGCTGACTTGTTAGGTCATCAAAGAGAAGCTCTTGTCCTGACCCTGTCACTTAACTAGCTGGTTACCATTAGCACATCACTAGTACTCTTGGAGCTTCAGTTTTCTCAAGTATAAAATGAAAGTAGAGGGAATAGTGAATGTAGTGTAGTAGTGTGGTGAATGAAGATCCAGACTAGAAGTCAGGAAGACCTGGATTTACCAGTTCATGAGTATGTATGTGTGTGTATGTATACATATATATAATATTATTAGTATATGTGTGTATATATATTATATCAGTGTGTGTGTGTATATATATTCACACACACACACACACACACACACACACACACACACACACTGCCTGGGTGACCCTGGACAAGTCAGTTAATTTCTGAGGACTGCTAGGCAAGTATATGACTGTAACTTGCAGAACAGTTACTTTTTTCCATATGCAGACTCCCCAGGAAATTCTCTTCAATGATTTCAGAAGTTCAAACAAAAAAGGAGAGAAAGACAGAGAGAGAGAGAGAACAATATTTTTTACCTCTTAGGGTTGTTGCAAGGGCCAAATAATGTTTTATGTAAAAGCACTTTGCAAATTATAAGACACTCTATGAATATATCACTAACAGGAGGAGGAGGAAGAAGAGGACAATTGCCAGTAAGTGGAAGAGGAACAATGTTGCTGCTAATAATATTGTAAAATCAACCATATCTGGCCCCTTTTTCTTCCATTTAGAGTCATTGTTGGGAAAAGCAGCCCCTGTTGGATGGAATTCAGGGGAATCAGCAGTTATCTTTAGGATTCTGGGTTGGGCTTGGGGTGTTTCCTGATGCTAACAGTACACTTGGAGTATTATGCACATTTAGAGAGCATGACAAGTGTAATGATGCCCTCACTCTTACTATCAGGAGACAAAGACTGAGAAGGGAGGGAGTGGAGGGCTTAGGGCTTATTAGGTGGCAGAAAAGGCTCCTACCTGGGTTAGTCCTAGTGACGAAAGAACTGGGGCAGCTCTGCCGTGGAAATCTACGTATGGTATTCTGTTTTTCAGAGTGGAGATTGTGAAGCGTTTCAGGCCTACAGTACCCCTTTGTCAGGCTGCGTTATTTATGCTTGAAATAAAACGGTGCTCATAATGGGTATTGAGGTGTGTTGTGCTACTTGTCCCTGTGGCGAAGGATCTTAAACAGCTGTGCTTTTAGTTTTGTTTTGTTTTTTCTTTCCCCTAGCTCCTCCCTTGCTCCCAAGCTATCAGTTTTCATTAGTCATTTAGAAATGACACCTGCCTTTCCTTGCCATCATGAACTTTTGCCCTGGACCTCATACAGTTGTTTTGCATCTGTCAAAAGCACATAGCCACATAGCTTGTAATATTGTTAATTAAAATGATGTATTTTTGCATATCCCCCATTTACTCCATGAAGGAAGACACTGTTTTATCTAAACTTTATCTCTCCTAATGCCTAGCCTACTCCTGCATAAACATAGAATCCTTAATAATTGTTGAATGAAGGTGGTTGTTGTGCAGTCATGTCTCTTTGTGACTCTCTTTGAGTTTTTCTTGGCAAAGATATTGGATTGGTTTCCCATTCCTTTCTCCAGCTCATTTTACAGATGAGGAAACTGAGGCAGAGTTAAATGATTTGTCCACGGTCTCCTAAGTGTCTGAGGCCAGATTTGAACTCAATGATTAAAGTTTTCCCAATTTTAGACTGATAGCCATTCATTGCACCACCTCACTGCTGTTGAATGAAGATATGCCAATTTCATATTTACTTTTCTTATGTTAGAAATTTATCATTATGTTTTTAAGGCTTCAAAACAACAACAGCAAACCTTTCTTTTAAACATTTTTGACACTTCTGACTTTCTAGACTATTGGGAAATTAAGCTTTTGATTGCCAGTATTCTAAAATGGTTGACTAAAACAGAAATCATTTTGTGTATATGATTCTGTCCTTCATGTACAAAAATTGTATTGTCACCTCATCAGCAGTATAACATGCACTTGGAATTATTTATCCAGTAGTAGTGACACGTTAGGCCATCTTTGTCATCACCATGATGTAGCTATAAAATACTCTTGGGGTGGCAGTGCGGTCCATAACCATGGATCAGATTTCTTGTCAAACCACTCTAGATTGAAATATTATGCTATGTCAATTCAGTTCAATAAACATGTATCTCTGATGAGAATAACAGCAATAGTAATGTGGTTTAGGAATACTGGAACAGTTTAGAGGTACTGGGACCCCTAGAATGTCAGGGTACAGCATGGTACCACCTGGAATGAATTCAAGCACTCACACCATCTTCTAGTCAAGTGGCAAAAGAAATGACAGGGTCAGGTCTGTGTGTGCCTACAACAAGAAAGATTTTCTCCCAGAGCCCTGCTGAGATTGTGTCTTTTGGGGCCCAGGGCCCATCACCTCATCAGTGGCAATGGCGATGGTAGTGGTAGCAGCAATAGAAGCAGCGGCAGCAGTGGCAATAGTAGTAGTAGTGATAGTAGGAAATGGGAGAGAAATATTAGTAGGAGGGAGAGTGTCAGTGGTGCCAATGAGATTGCAGAATCAGCTCTTCATGTTCCCCTTTTCCTCCATGAGAGGCCCAGTTGGGAAAAGCAGCAGATATTTGGTGGTGCTCAAGGGAATCGATGTGTGGATATACACGGACCTGCACGTGCACACACACACACGAATATATGTGCAGACATGTTCATGTTAACACATATGACTATATAGGCATATGTGTGTATACATATATTAATAGATATATGCATATGTTTATATATACATGTGAGTATATGTGTGTGCATACACATATGGATATGTGTATATATTTATGTTAACACATGAATATGTGTATGTACACATATATTACTAGACATGCAAATGTGTTTATATATACACATATGAATATATATGTATCTGCATGTGTGTATACACACACATATGAATGTGTGCATATATTTGTGTTAATACATATGAATATGTGTATATGTGCATATATCAAGATATATGCATGTGTGTTTGTATATACACATGTAAATATATGTATATGTGTGTACACATATGTGACTATATTGTGTGCATATATTTATGTTAACCCATGGATATATATGCATTCATGTGTATGTACACATATGTTTAAGATATATGCATGTGTGTTTATGCATACACACGTGTATCATGCCTACATGCATACATATATATGCTGTCAAGGGCACAAGGCTCCACCTAATCACTCTGGACTCTCCTTTCCCCGTCCCACATATCCACCCAGTGATAAATATCGTTGCTCCTACCTCAGCATTCATTCCTTCCTTCTGTCCCCTTCTCCTCACCTCCATATCTGCTAGCTTAATCTCTATCCCATTTCATCTGAACTATTACATTACTTTCTCGTTGCCCTCCGTGCCTCAAGTCTCTTCCTATTCCATTGCGTCTTCCACACAACTGCTAACATGGCCTTTTTGCTTTTCTGCTCAATAGCCTTCAGTGACCCCCTCTTACTTCTAGTATCAAACATAAACTCCTCTGTTTAGCATTTACAACCCTTCACAACCTGGCTCCAACGTACTTTTCCAGTCTTGTTCCATACTGTTTCCTTAGCTCACTCTGTGAGTCAGCCCAACTGTACTCATTCAAGGTATCTCATCTTTTATCTTTATTCCTGGATAGCGCTCCACCCCAGTAAGGAGGTAAGTGGTATAGCAGCAAGGGCACTGGGTCTGGAATCAGGAAGATAGGTGTTCCAACCCAGCTGCAGGTACTTAGCTGTGTGACCCTGGGCAAGTTCCCTCAGCTGGAGAGGAGGCTCACAACACCAACCCTTGGCAGGGTTGTTGGGCAGCACCTTTGGCACGGTGCCTGGCTCATACAAGTTGCACCTAAGTTCCCTTCTCTCAAACCTCACTAGAGCTGCCTAGGCTTTCCTCAGCTGGCTTGTACAGAGGGCCAAGCCTGGAAATCAGGAAGACTCCTCTTTGTGAGTTCAGAGCTGGCTCCTGACACTAGCTTTGTGCAAGTGGTTTAATCCTCTTTGACTCAGTTTCCTCAGCTGTAGAGTGATCTAGAGAAGGAAATGACAAACTACTTCAGGATCTTTGCCAAGAAAACCCCAGACGGGGTTGAAAAGAGTCAAACGTGACTGTGTAGAAATGGAATGAATAGTATGTTTACCAATCGCTTTAATTTGATTGAGTTCCCTTATTATCCAAGAGAAATAACCTGAGAATCCAAATCAGCTACTCAGGCGGCAGAATGGGTATTGATGGAGTTTGGCATACCAGCGGTGAATCTGGGACACCGCAGGGCCAGCTCAAATTGGTTCATGCTGGCCTCAAATGGACAGAGCTTTCCCAAACATCCTGGTTCAGGGTACTCTGTATTCCTCCTATTGTCCTGCCTCCCTTTGTTGTAAAACCATACAGATCATTTCCTAAACCCGCAATGTTTAGAGCAATAGACTGGGTTCTACTTTTGTTAGTGGGTGTGCTGTACTCCAGTAAACACTTCCAAGTTTTGCACTTGAGCTGCGCCTCTGTTCATGTGGATGCTATATCCCAAATCAAATAGACCAAAACTATTCCACAGTAGTGCTTTTCTCATCCGTCTAATTAAACCCCAAATAACTTTTTTTATATTTTATATACACTTTAATATATATATATACATATACATTTATGTGTATACTTATATATTTATATATACACATATATATGTGCTTGTTCTCTTTTCATAACTCATGTAGCAGGTAAGCCCCGTGGAGGGCAGGGACTCTGATTTTGTCTTTGAATTTTTGATGCCTAGCACAGTCCTTGAGTTGCTTTAATGCTGTCTGCTTGATTGATGAAGGCAATGAAAATTAGTGTTGTGAAACAAAAGTAAAAGCTACAAAGCTGACTAAGAGAGGTCAAATTATCCAGTGACCCATGGAAGGCAGAGTAAAGATATTATTTTAATTTAGAAGTCATAGAATAACTATTAAACTGTTAAGCGCCCTCTTTCTTTCTCCCATATATATGTATATATAATAGGTATACATCATACATATGGCTTGAATGTATACTTATATGTATTCTATTACTTATCTATGTGCAGCATGACACACTGTGTATATATGCACAATATTCATGCATATACATGGTATGTATTCATTCATGTGAATGCATATGTACATGCATACATATATGTATATCTTTATGGCAGCTTTATATGACAAAGTAGGCAAAAGATATTTTTAGCATCTTTCCACTTCATATTTTAACAACCTTCTCATCTACTGCCACCCTATCTCCTCTGTTCTACCTCAGCACATGGTCTGGATGTAAACAACTATATATATCTAGACAACTACATATATATATGCATCTATGTATATTTATACATATTGACATGACTTGCATATATGTGTACATATACACATGCCTGTACCTATGCACATAGTGAGTCACATTTACATATAGGTGTATTAGATATTATATCTAGGTGGTTTACATGTATACCTGTTGAACTTTCTTCATTTTCATTTGCTCTATGTTTATTAAAGTAACGTCCCATATTGGATAGATAGTCAGCCAAAATTAGGAAGATGTGAGTCAGATTTTGCCCCTGGCACACACTGGTTATATGACCTTAGGGTATGTCCAGTTACTCAAAGTTGTGAGTAGTTTTAAGATGAAAAAACTTCAGAGTAGTTGCCAATATGCACTGGTACAAGTAAGGAAATACCAACAGTTATGGTTCAGAGGTATGAAACAGATGTGTATTTGTATGTATGTCTGCTGTCTGCATGTGTGTACATATACCCATACACACACATATATATATAAACAAATACATACATGCAAAAATGCACATCCTAGACATGCACAAGTAGCTACCTACTACATTATTAGAGGAGAATAAAAGTTTAGTTGTAAGGAAACCAGTACTGGGAAAAAATCCTGGTTCATTTTAAAGATTCACTATTAAAGCAATTTACTGACATTACCTCGTAAAATAATAATGAAGGGACATTCTAATTTCTTTACAAGTGCCAATTTTGAAAATGGTGCAAATGGCTGTCACTTTTATTCTAATAGTCTAATTAAAACAATAGTACAAGGGACAGTTAGTAACTACAAGTTTATGAACACATTAATTCAAGATCATGTAACAAATTACTGAAAATTTGAAAAAAGAAATAAGGAGCTCTCAGATTTCTCATTGTCACCACTGCATTATATAGAACAAAACTATTTCTAGAGAAAGGAATAAGTACTTTGTGTTGATTTAATAATTGTCGTCTAGTGTGATACGTTTCCACTTAAAGCTTTTTATTCAGATATGTTCTTGCTTTGTCCAGTTTCCATGTTGCTATTAGTGTTCAAAGCTGAACAGTTGTCATTTGTATTTCTGCTGACTTGCACATTTTGTTTGCACAATGGATTTAATTATTAAGGGCTCCTTGTGGTCATTGGAAATTGCAGCGTTAGCTAATTTCTCAAGCTGGTAGAGAATTCAAAATCAATTAAAGACAACTTTGTATTCATTAATGTCCATGAAAGTATTTTGCTTTTATTTTAATTGAAGAAGAGAGACAATGATGAGATAGATGCTTGATTTTCTTTTTTGGGGACATCACAACCATGCTCTAATAATCCAAAGGACAGTATAAACAAATGATTTTTCAATAGGATGATGTGACCACTCTTGGGCATTTTTATTATTTGCCTATTCTTATGTCTCAAAGGTTGAAATGACAGGGGGATAATGTTAAAATAATTATTTGACAAAATGATGAAAATAATAAATTTTACAACTTCATACATACTTACCAAATAGACCAAATCTCAGATAATTTCATATAATCAAATAATTTATTAGGTTTGTAAGGATAAGTGCTTACAGCTAAGCAACTTGTAGCTTAATTGCTTCTCGTGCTACAGTGGAGTTAGAAATGTCTTTCTGGCCCCTATGCCCAAAGTGGGGAAACCCAGCCTCAGGCAGTGAGGGCTGTACACGAAACAGTAGGTAGCATAATTCAGCCATGTCAAATTAATGTTGTTATCCTGGGAACACAGATAGTATAATAAAGCAAAAATAAGGACATTTAGGAGAGAGAGTCCTTCACTAGGGCATCCACTTCTGGTTTCTGTTCATGGGTAGGAAGCAGTGATTTATTTTCCATTTTAAAATTCAATAAGTCAATGTTTTTGAATAGATAAATGCATGTCATGGGTTCCTTCTTTATTCTTTATGTCTGGTTACTTTTTCAGAGTAACCAGTTAGGTTTCTGCAAGGAACAGTTGGCAGAGAAGGAGAGAGGGAGAAAGAGACAGAGACAGAGAGAGAAAGAGACAGAGTCAAGACAGAGAGAGAGAGAGAGAGAGAGAGAGAGAGAAGTACATATATATGGAAAAATAATATATTACACATATACATACATATGTATAATGAGGGGAGAAACCCAGAATTACACATGTTTGTCTGTATAATGCTTAATATATAAATCTCCTGGAAAGCTGGTCCCTTGATTGCTCTTTGCCTTTTCTGCTCCAGTTGGATGATAGATGGTTAGGAGAGAAAAACAGCAGGTTTTTGTTCGCAGAGGTATATAAATAGGAAGACAGTTATGCATACCTGAACCTGGTTGAACAAAGAGCCTAATCATTTGAGACTTAAAAAAATGGATAAGGAACAGTATAATATTCTTCAGAGGAGAAATCATTTTCTACAGGTACTGGTTAATCCGTCTTTTCAGTACCTAACTTCTAGGTTTTTTTTATAAAAAGAAACACAAATGATGTATTACTGTGTATATGTGTAAACTCAGAGGATGATTACGGTGGTTTGAGTGAGGGTTAAGGAAGAGAATGCCAGTCTTTTCTAACAACTGATTACTATAGTTCTCCTTCTTCACCAAGGGATCAATCAGCTCTGGACTTATGTACATGATCCAGACCAGGTTTAGTCCTCTGATTTCTAGTAGAGGATTAGATTCCTTTTCTCCCACTCTTTGGTTTGGTTATTCCCCATCCCACCCCTTCAATTACTTAAGGAAGATTTACTTAAACTTGGGTTTGAATTCATGTCTAAGATCTTGCCAAATAGTGTAGGAGAAAGATACTTGATTTATAATATGAATAAGTTATGAGGCAAGTACTTTTTCCTACATGCAAGGTGGTATTGACACAGGAAAAAATTGAAATAGATTTTAGTAACAACTATGTAATACTCATTTTCAGAACTTCAACAAGCAACAATAACTATTATATCCCACAGTACTCCTGTACCCTAGTGGGAATCTGAGACTTAGAAAACAGTTTGACAGGCTGCAGGTCGTTATCCTTGCATTTCCCTTCAGCTCTGTATTGTCCAAACAACCCTAAGTTCTTTTCTTTTGGCAAACTGGACCAGAGCGTGGGCTCAGCCTTTTCTGAGTGTCCATATTCTCTGAAGCTACCGGCAAACATGGGATCTTTAAATTCTTGAACTTAAGAGGTTTTCTCCAAGATTGAATATGTCCATCTCAGGGTCATTTTTGGTCATGTATAATCAAACAAAAGAGACCAACAGAGACCTGGAATCATACTCTCCTAGTTGGAGCCCCTACATGGAAACAGTCAACATGTGGCTATAATAGAGGAAAATCCACGTAGGGAGTTGACTCTTCCTCTTCACTGGCCAATAATGAGGTAATTTTATCATTCTTCAAACTCCTGAGTTCTGAAGCTGAGTCAACATGGCAAGAAGTTCATCATCTCCACACACCCAAGTCTGAGTATACATGGATAGTTGAAATGAGAAAGGGTAGCTCTGCCTATCCAAGGATATGTGATTTGGTCTGGGAGTGTAACACTTGACAAGAATAAGATCAGGTATCGTCATTAGCAGTCATTCATCTGGGCATCAGTTGGAAGTTTTACCCTCTTTCTCAAACTTGGAAAGCATTTTTAATTGGCATAGACAGTGTAGAAACTAGTAGTCAATCATCCGGGCCAATTATAACAGGACTCTAGGATGGTGGAGATAATTGTTTTTAACTTTGTGATTAAAGAGAATGTACATTTCTAAGATTTTAAATTAGAGTTAGAAAATGAGCACGTTATTTAATTTTCAACAAAATACAGAAAATTTTTCAAAGCAGTTATCTGAGAAAAACATTT